>JAJMJQ010000014.1:278706-342382 GCA_030569095.1 Daia tannicola
CTCTTCTTTAGACTCTTCTTTAGATTCTTCTTTAGATTCTTCTTTAGATTCTTCTTTAGACTCTTCTTTAGACTCTTCTTTAGATTCTTCTTTAGATTCTTCTTTAGGCTCTTCTTTAGACTCTTCTTTAGATTCTTCTTTAGATTCTTCTTTAGATTCTTCTTTAGACTCTTCTTTAGACTCTTCTTTAGATTCTTCTTTAGATTCTTCTTTAGATTCTTCTTTAGACTCTTCTTTAGACTCTTCTTTAGATTCTTCTTTAGATTCTTCTTTAGATTCTTCTTTAGACTCTTCTTTGGACTCTTCTTTAGACTCTTCTTTAGATTCTTCTTTAGATTCTTCTTTAGATTCATCATTGGATTCTTCTTTAGACTCTTCTTTAGCCTCCTCATGATTCTCATCTTTGTCCTCATATTTATCCTCCTCGTTCTGACTCTGATCCCCCTTTATAGCCTTACTTATTCCCTCCTCATCTGTGTCTATGGTGGCTTTTTGTTCTGTATTACTTTCCGCTGGAATCTTGTTAAACAAATCATCCAACATCTCATCGGAAACCTTACCTGCCAACAACTTATGAAGTTGCTCTTTAGTCAAGGGCCCATCAGTAGTAGACTCATCCTTTGCATCATCCTCTTTCTTAGTAGGCATATATATGAACAGTTCATCCAAATTATCTTCCTTCACTCTGTCTCCAAACTTCTCACTAAGCTCTTGTCGAGTAAGACCTCCTATCTTTATCTCCTCTCTCTCCACATCGGTAAAATTAACATTTTGAACAACATAAGGAATTCGATAGGAATTCAGAGTCTCAACTGGTGCAAGTCGGGCCTCTTCTGGTAAAAGCCTTCGTTTGGACCAATATAAATCCCATGAATCAAGGTAATCTCCATTACCACCTCTTCCAGCAAAATGAATCAGAAAGTCGCCGTCTACAAACCTCTTTACATCATTGCCATACCAATGGTCATAAGAGTTCAGAAATCGTTGTGGCACCAAACCAATCCTTTCTCGGAATGTTTGATGATGATTCATCAAATGAATAAGACATCCTTGCTCATCTCTTGGAAACTGTTTATCAAGGAAAACTGGGTCATACCAAAATTCCAGTAACCAGAAAATAAAATCGCTTCTTCTCATGAGAAATGAACCAGCATTCAGACCTAGATCATCCTGTGATATAACAAGGTCGATATTATCATAATCCATTTGTCCACGCTTAGAATAAACAAGGCCATTAACTGAACCCCAGATATCTAGTAATGCTTGACCATATGACAGTCTTTGAAGAAGTACTTGCTCATTAAGAAGATGATGAGCCAAATCTTTTTCTGGGTTCATAATAATGACATCTGTATCCAGCCACCAAACCCATTCAACATCTGGATGTAGATCAAAGGTTTTCTTAATAGCTCTCAACTTATACCATACAGCCTTGGTATTTTCAAAGTCATTATCAGATCGTACTTCGGTGAAGTTAATAAATTGATGTACGTATCCATGATATCGAGCATATTCTTCACGGTTAAGCATTGCCATCTGAGTGACCTCGGGATATCTTGATATAGATCCACCATTATCATAGCCACTTAGAATAGCGATTTTATGACCAGAGGGTTCAAGATGACCAGAATAGCCAGGAAATGCAGGTGTTTTATTGACCATCAAAGATTCTTCTAAAAGCTGTGCTTTTTTGATTTCTTCATATGGCGCTCTGAATGCTTCTTGTGCTCGCCTTTCCTCTTCTTCCTTCTTTTCTCTTTCTTCTTTTTCCAAACGCCTTTCCTCTTCTTTTTCTTCAGCAATCTTTTTCCTCTCCTCAGCTTTTAATCTTTGAGCTTCCTCGACTTCAGCCAGCCTTTCCTCCTCCTTCTTTTTATTCTCTTCTTCTTTAGCAATTCTCTCCGCCTCCTCCTTCTCCTTTTGTTCTCTGAACAATTTCAGATTTTCTTTTTCTTTCTCCGTATTTTGGAGATTACTTAATGTTGAGTTTAGCATGTTTTGAAGTTGGCGGTATTCGTCAGTCTCATAGATATTAATGGTAGGTTGTTTTGGTGAAGAAGTCGGTGATTCCTCAAGATTCGTGGCGGAAGAAGTCAAAACACGAACCATTTCCTCATTTTGATTTGCTTTAGTATGAGCCTGACTATCAATAGAAGTTTTCTCACTGGTTGTAGTTGTTTTGTCATCATGATGTTCCTCCACTGGAGAGATTATTTCGATAGCACTACCAATACCTCCTGGGAAGAAATATCGAATATTAGCCAAAATGCCGATGACAACTAATACCTTGAAAATAAGAGAGTAGCTACTCCTCATCTTGAAAAGCAATCACAAGTTATATATTAAATGTAATCTTCTTTTATGATGTTGGACTTTAGTTTCTACTCGTGACGTGACGTGCACTTGTTGTCGCCGGTATAGAGACAAGTTTATATATAGGCGGAAAACAAGATATAATCCCGGTCGAATGATACGCCCAGAGAATTCTTCCATCTCAGATTGCCACACCATAAAATAGTTAAATCTGCCGCAGATCCTTTTTTGCCGTTGACTATTTCGGTAATAGCTGTGTGCGTGGATTCCAGATGGGCATATCTGAGGAAATGTCGTTGTTTAAAAGCAACTACACATTCTTCGAACAAGTAAGATTAGAGTGACAAAATTCTCATCAAACAGTTGAATCTATGTTTGATATTTATTATATGTAATGTTTTTATTTCCAACTAGAAGAATACTTTTTTTGTTGAGATGAAGCAACTATCAAACAAAAGAAATTTTACGACTCTGGCCAGATTAAACTTTTCCGGCTGGAACTTTTTCGGTGGAACGGGCAGCCCATACCGCTAAAGCATGCAAGACCCAAAAGCGGTGATGCATTTGGCTTAAAAAGGTAGGTAGCCAGGGAAAAAGGAATTTTGGCGTATTGTTACTCTATACTTTGAATATGCATGTGATTTAAATGATTTGTCTTAAATCAAACAATGCCAAGGAAAAGCAAATTTCCTGACGTTTCCTCTATATATATAGCAGCAGCAGCAGTAGGGGTTGATTGAATTGAATTGTGTTATTCTATAGATAGAAATGGACATGGCCAGTGGGGTGAAATCCGTAGGCTGCTACTATTCTTGGATCAACCTGGAAATCTCGATTAGGAAAACACCCAATACTCCCACCATCTCCACTATATAGAATAACTCAGAAGTATCTTATCGCAGTATTACTATATGATGATCATTATTTTTCATTTCCATCTTGGCACACCATCCGTATACGAAAGTTCCACAATGATTTCTGTAGATTGTCTCACTGAAACGATTCTGTAACCTTCTTTCGCTGGCCGCTGGCCGCCGCTCGCTGCCTGCAGCCGTTCATGCATTGCTCTGCCAAAAAAAGATTAAAATCAACCGGAATGAATCTCTTGAGGAGTAGAATTCTTGAGGGGTCCAAAATATTGCATTAGGTATTTATAATTTTATAATGGCAAATTTAGAACGGGTGGTCATTCAAGAGATCAGAATTAACATATTATTATTATATTATTATTATATTATTACGTAATAGATTGGAAACGAATTTCTTTGTTGGTTTCATTTCTTATTACTAATTGAATTAGTTTCTTCGGCTGAATCTCTGAAATTGGAATCGGCCCATATCCTTTAATCCCCTACTAAGCTTGTGGCTCGCTCAACAATGATATGCAAAATATATTATCCAACCAACAACTCCTGAACCTTGAAACTAAGGGGCAATATGTAAGTCATTATTATATGACAAGGAATTTTCGTTATAGAATCTCAGCCTGATGGGTCTTGCCGTGTCTTGTCTCTTCACGGCACTCTGAGCCTATCTAAGCCTATCTGAGCCTATCTAAGCCTCCTCAGATTCCAAATCATAAATATTCTTTCACACGTATCGACTTAGAAACAACGTCAACAATATAGAAGGGAGAATTAATCACCAACCGCGCTTAACCTTGCTTTACACTTATTAGTAGACAAGTCGGTGATAATTAATCAAAGAAATATCCACAGGTTTTTGACAAATAAAAATTATCTTAAATATTATTTTTATTCTTCCTCTAACATGGGTGAAAGTAGACAGGAACTAGTCAACTGGGTCAACAGCTTATTACAGCTGGAAATAACCCGCGTCGAACAGTGCGGAAATGGTGCTATTTATTGCCAAATATATGACACTGTGTTTAGGGATTTACCAATGTCTAAGGTCAAGTTTGACGCCACAAGTGAATACCAATACCTGCAGAACTTCAAAATACTGCAAAGCGCTTTCACGAAACATAAAGTCGACCGGGTTTTCGATGCTGAAAAGTTAGCAAAATGTAGACTCCAAGATAACCTCGAATTTCTTCAATGGTCTCGTAGGTATTGGGATAGTCATTATGATGGTCAACCTTATGATCCTTTGGCAAGAAGACGTGGATCTGCTATGCCTAGAACCGCCAGCGTCGACTCAGGAGGCAGATCTTCGCGTATGTCATCTACTGCATCCTCCAATTATCATAGCGTACCTTCCAAAGTATCGTCGTCCTCATCTTCTGCTGCTCCACGAGCTTCGATTCGACCCGTATCAAGAGATGCACCGGGAAGATCATCATTAGCTCCAACCAATAGATCTGTCTTACAGCTAAACGAGAAAATCAAACTGCTGACAATAGAAAATCAAGCATTGGCAGAGGCCACGGAGTTGGTGGAAACTGAGAGAGACTTTTATTTCCAAAAACTTAGAGATATAGAAGATTTGATACAAGCAGCTGCGGATCAATTGGATAACGACAGAGGCAATGAGAACTTTAACGAAGGTAACATCAATGTACAATCTGGAGAAGGTCTCTCGGATTCCTTGGGAAAATTATCTGTTTCTAATACCAGTGGTTCACAATTGATTAAAGAAATCCAGACTATTCTATATTCTACGGCTGAAGGATTCGAAATCCCAGTTCCTGTCGAAGGCGAAGGTGAAGCAGAAACAGAAGATGAATTTTGATCAATGTGATTTTCTATAACGGCCGGTCGTCTTTGCATTGAAATATCTTGCTAAACTTGGTTGGTTTGAACACCAAAAAATTATACCACCAATATCTAACCAACGTAAATAAAGAATTAAAAAAGGATTTTTTTGGCCATAAGTTTTTAGGTTACCTTATTATGTAAGTCGTACATTCATTACCCCAAAGGTTTGCAGTACTATGTAATTTTATTTTAGAAAATCTTTTATGCGACTGTAGTGGCAGGAGCGGCTTCAGCACCCCAGTCATCTGCAGCAGACCAGTCAGCAGCACCGGCACCAGCATCAGGAGTCACTTGCCATTCTTCAGCAGCAATAATAGTGGTTTCCTCAACAATAGGCTCTTCAGTAGCAGCGAGTTCAGTTTCGGTGGTAGCAGGAGCTTCAGCTTCTTCAGGATCTCGGTAGAAGTACAAATCAGGCATGATGGACCAGGCAGTCTGTCTATCAGGGATCACACCCTTGAGTCGCAAGACTTCTCGGGAAAGCAACCACCAGACAAGACCGATAGAGTGCTTAGACTTGTTGTTACAAGGAATGGCAACGTCAACAAACTCAGTAGGAGAGTCAGTGTCGACAAGAGCGATAACGGGAACATTGACGTAAGAGGATTCTCGAATGGCTTGAGCATCGGTTCGAGGATCAGTGACTACAATAAGTCGAGGTTCCTTGAAAGATCGAGTAATGTAATTGGTGAAGTTACCGGGGGTGAATCGTCCAGCAATGGGGGTAGCACCAGTGTGAGCGGCAAACTTCAAGACGGCTCGCTGACCGTAAGTTCGAGCAGAAACAGCAGCAACGTCTGCAGGGTTGGGGACTGCAGCGATGATTCTAGCAGCAAGAACAATCTTCTCCCAGGTTTTACCAAGGTTAATAATGTGGATGCCATCAGGTCTGGTCTTGAAAACGTAGGGCTCATTGTGCACCTGGATGTTCTTAGATCCAAGGTGAACTTGAGCGGCCAACATGAGCTGCAAGTCTTCTTGGGTGAGGTCGAAAATGTCGGACATCTTGTTCGTTGTTGGTTATTGATGAAAGAGCTTGAGTGTGTTTCTAATGAAAAAGTCCAGAAATTGAGTGGTAGGGAGTATGAATATTTCAGTACGGCCAACAATAAAAGCAGTCACAAAACAGAATTTCTCAAATTTGCCCAACCCACAACTTCTTACAGTGATTAAGTAGTTTAGTGGGTAACAAAAAGGAGGGGGAGGGGGTTATTTTTGTGTGGTCAACAGTAATATACATATACGCGTATAAGGAGTATAAGGAGAGATAAAGGAAGCAGACGGACACCAAGGAATCTCATAACGAGTAGTAGGAAATAAAGAAAATAGGGCTTAGAATTGGCACTTATATAGTACAATTGGACAAAATCTGCTTGTATATTCTTATAATAGTATCAAATAAGAATGTAATGACGATCCTATTACTAAACCGAGGAGTAGAAGTATGCTACCTACTGTCTGTCATCTTTAGGAGACTGCGCTAAGAATAAGAATGTGGCTATCTATCTAAGTGGATGACGTGTACACCTTGAACAAATATCAAAATATACCACTCTGTCTCGGCCAATGATCCTACCCATTAAATTAGAGTGTTACTCTGGATTTTGGCCGGGCTCGTATCCATCCAGATGCAGCAGTGGACCCTGATCCACCGACACTTACGCGGCTAGAAAAAATCAGAATAAAATCGAATAAATTCAAAAAAATGTCACAATTTTTGTAAAATCAAACTCGATTTAATACCATAAAATCCCTCTTGGCTCTCAACAATATAGCAGCTATATAAATGTTTCTAACATTTATTAGGATCAGCTGAGAACAATCTTCGTCCCGACAGTTTCCGATCTAGGAAGATTGCCCACTCTCTATCAGTTCAACAGGAGAGATCATCCACCATATTGGGAGTGCTTATCGGATAAGATCCATAGCTCAACAGCTGACTATGATGCACCAACAACTGAAAGTACCCTATAGACTTGAAGGTAAATTTAAAAAAGGAGCTTCAGATATTTGAAGACCGGTGACCGCCAGCCTTTTTGTTGTTTGTTGTTGTCCTATCTGACAGTAACAGGTGATGATGAACATTCAGAATTCGACCAGACTACCAACATCACAGATGCTCAGATGGTTAATATAAAGGCTGTTATTAATTATTCAGGTAATATCTATATTCTCGAGAGTACAGAGAACCTAAATCACCTGTCTAGCGATTTATGAGGCAGCTTCGCAAGGTAGATTCGCAAGAAATCTAGTTGTATACAACAACTGAGTTATTAGCCAGTCAGATTATTTCACAACTTATGTCTCTAGTGCTGAGTCCTTAGATGTGATATCTAAATTGCATTGGTCATCGCAACACCAATTCCTACAGTTTCCATCAGGAATATCCCGTATCCCTAGCAATACTTGTACTGTGTGGTTGGTATTATACAGTGACCATTGTCAAAAATCCTCAGCTATTTTCTCTAAGCTGTTTCCAGTAACCTAATCACTAAAAGATAACAACTATTCATGCTAGTAACCAGGCTTCATCAAGTCAGTCGGTAGACACGAAATATATCAACATAACCCACTGTAATTTTGCAGCAAATACACTCTAGAAACAGTAGGACTGGATTACCGTTCTTCTTTTATCAAAAGTTATCACCACATTACTTTATGCTGTGGTTTTTTTCAAAATCCAGATAGCCAGCCAATAATCCCTACATTGTCAATGAAAAATGGCAAAATTCCCAGTAATATCTTTTATATAGATTTAGTCACGTTCTAAGTGACACAGTACCATCTCCTCTTTAGCTGCTGGGTTCCAGTTCTCATTTCTCTATGTTATAATGTTCATAATAGTCACTCACTATTTCTGTGCGCGCCCAGCCCAACATGATTTAGCCGCCCGATGAAGGCAAGCAGGAAGTACGATTCGAATGTGCTACACTCTCGTATATTCCTCTTGCCAACACCTAGAATATTCAAATAGTCTAGTTATTTTTGTATTTTGTATCTATTTATTTATTTATTTTATTTTCTATGCATACCTGTACTTTTATCATATACATTTCCTTTTTTTTACCTTTCATTTCTATTTTTATACCTCTTCATCTATATTTATTTCTGTGCTTCTATATTTTGGTATTAACCTCCAGCATTTTCAGTGGGGACAGAGAGAGAATATGGAAAAAATGCGAGTCAGTAGGTTGTCGTAAAATTAAGTGTCGCCGAAAAACTTTTTTAGGCCGATGGTCTGATTAAAGCAGTAATTCAAAATGACGCTTCGAGATTAGAAAAATGCTGCCTCCGGCTATTGATTAACACGGAAAAGGTACGAGACTAGGCTGTCAAATCGGTGGTTGATCTTTGCTAAAAATGTAAGTGGATCGTGGCAGCAACATTACGCCTTTAGATAGCAAGGCAAGGATCATGATCAGGGCTGTCAAATAGCATTAATAACATATGTAATCTGATGTTATTTTAACGTGTTTCACATGTATGGATTAAAAACTGTTTTTCTAATATCTGTATGCCGACGGTAAAGAGGTGCGTAATCTGTAGCATATAGTTAGAGACCTTGCTAAGACAAACCGCCTCCTCGTGATCGTCCCTACACTCGCTTTTCTTGGCATTCCCACACACGATACCAGATCTATATAAATCAGATATTCAGCCATAACCGGACCAACGCAAGACACTGGGCAACATAAAAGCCTTACATACCCAAAATTCACGTCAGATTGAAAAAATCTATATCTCCGGATGAGAATATGTCTTTAGGATTGCCTATAAACAGGTTTGATACCCATCCGCCGCCTATATCTGGTAACGGTGGACCGTTGCATTCAGTTTATAAGATGTTTCAGTTTTTTTTTAGGCGCACAGTTATCGGGAAGCATATTTCAAGAGCAATAGTTGTTCTACTGCTCATAGTAATATTTACATATATATTCTTAGATGAGGATGAGTATCACCGCTTATCGTCATCTGTACCTTCATTTTATTTTGATTCCAGTTCTTCGGCGGCTGTTCCAAAACTATCCGATATATTCAATGTGTCGCCTATCATTGCCTCGCCAGATTTTGACTATAATTATGGCTATATGCTTGCCATGGATGAAAAAACCTTGCAGGACTCGCCGTTCGATTGGTCTAATTGGATAGACATGGGATCTATAGATCTTTTGGCAGATGTACAAAATCAAGATGAATTATGGCCATTTGGCAAGTACTGTTATTATGATCACGATAAGCCCTTCCAAGCATCGATAAGAAACTGCACGTCTACAGAGGCAGCTACTAACGGGAGGATGTTCCTTCTTAAAAACCTATTACCGGTTTCTAAATTGATTGTTCTTGGCGATAGAGCCAGGCGTGTTGACGTAGAAGCCCAGGACAAATCCAACACAGCAACCAATCTCGATCATCTAGAACCATTAATTACTAATTTGGATGACGCGAGGTTGGAAGATAAGCTTCAAATCGCACTAGAAAAAAACTTGTTTGAATTCAAACTTGATGAATCCAGCTATAGCTATGGAAAAGACGATACAACGATACCAGAAGAAGCCAGAATACACAACGAGAATCTCAAAAACTGGTTAGAGCAAGTGCCGGACTCAGGGAAGTATTTTGATGAATGCTACTTTAGTTATGATCCTTATGAGTTTGGATCGCATTATGACTGGCGGTTCTTTGATGGCATTCGTTCCGGTGAAGAACATGAAGCAATTTTATATCATTTGATTCGTGCATGGGCTCAATTCGCAGAACAGGAAAAAATCTTATCCTGGATATCTCATGGTTCGTTATTGGGCTGGTTTTGGAATGGTTTACCGATGCCATACGACTCAGATAATGATATTCAAATGCCTATTATGGAGCTTGATAGATTTTCGAGACTGTACAATCAAACCATGGTGATTGAAGATCCAAAGGAAGGTACTGGCCGATATTTCATCGACGTATCTCCATGGTATGTGGAACGAGTAAGAGGTAATGGAATGAATGTTATTGACGCAAGATTCATTGATATCCGTTCAGGTATATACCTGGATATTACAGGGTTAGCACATACTAAGAAGGAAGATGAGAAGTTCCGTGTAAACTGCAAGAATTTTCATTATTATCCTATCGAAGATTTGTCTCCTTTAAGGCGAACCATTTACCAAGGAATCAATGTGTATATTCCAAATGACTTTGAGAAAGTTCTAGAGGCAGAATACAGCGAATATAAAGAGTTCAAATTTGGAGATTGGATATTTGATGGTTCATTGAATCTATGGATCCCGGAAAAGAAATGTCGCGAGTTTACAGATTTAACCAAGAAATTTAATGACACTGATTCCCTCACGCTTTACGGAGCTTGCGAGGATGAATACCTTTATGAAGAATACAAGAAAACAGAGATCATGGTCAACGATCATATCAAAGAAATGAGTGTGTTATATGGTACGGATAATTGGCATCCGCCTAGCATAGAGCATGGCCACGGAGATTTCCGCTTGAACAAAGGTTGGCTCGATACTGACGCTAGACAAATGCTTTCCGGGATACTATCTAAATCATCACCTGTATTAAGATATGACCCCATATAATATATATATATATAGAAATTAACAATAATATCTCGGTACCTGGGCTAATTCTTTGAAATTGAAACATCAATTGAAATTAGATATGACTCCCTCATGGGCTTGATTGAGATACGTGCGGCTGAAATTCGATCCACAGCACAGCCGTGCCTCATGCTTGAATTAGGATAATGTAAACAATGCCCTGAAAGCTGCTGTTAAGCGCAACCCAAGGCAAAAATCAAGACAATCTTGTGTTTCACTCTATTTACACAGTTTTCCCGTGAAAAAAGTCAATAATAGCGGATCGATCCGGTCCTGTTCTTAGTTTGAAACATTAAAGTGCTAAACTTTCCCTAAGCTCGAAACTGCATAAATTTACTGCCTCCTATAGAGTTTACAACCTGCAGGACCCACTTGAACTAGATAATCTGTATTGTCTCAGTTCGGATAAACGAATACCAATATACGAGCTACATAGTATTGTCTAGAAGCTATATTGGATCATCATCCCGGCAGCGGAATTGTTACCTGTCGCATTCTGATTAATCACATGGTTCTGACAGTCATATGCTGAATATGCGGAGTTTAGACAACCGCGGAAAATTCGCCATGAACGACCCTGAAGTGCACTTACGTGGGTCTTTTGGAAATCAACAAGAAGCGTCCGGGCCAGAAATAAAATATTTACGCAGTGGTGCCGCCAGCAGACCTGTTTTGGACTCAGTGGATCCCGATGAGACCGCTTCCAATAATTCAGGGGTAGTCACATATGGGAACTTCCAATTTGGTTTGAATTCGGAATCGGAATCGGAAAGTCAACAAAGAGGGAGGGGCGAACCAGCTGGTGTTATTCCAGTGTCAGGGAGTTCTGTATCTCTTCCTTGCTTAGATCTAAATACTCCTGTTGGATATAGTTCGCCTTCATTAATAAGCTTGCCTATACCACAGTTACCCCCGCCGAATAAGCATAGCTATCATTCTAACAACAATAGTAGCAGCTCAGCTATACTTGAGAGTGTTATGCGATCTCACAAATCTGCAAGTTCAATACCGAAAGCTAGGAATAACCAACATCGTTCACGATCAACTTCTCCATTAAGGAACAACATGGTCAACACTTATACAAGAGAGAAAGTTCCTAGCCCTATTAGAGTTCACAAGGCAAAAAGCTCTGAAATCGCAAATTCTGTTCATTATATGTCCAATATGAGTCCTCACTGGCTAAGCTTCGGGTCCGGGATTGTTTGTGGGTTCGTTTTGTTTGGATTACAGCCATCTTTAGTAGCTTTCCTCAAACAAGGTCTAGATGCTATATTCCAAATAATTAAATTTGGATCTATTTTAGGATTCATTGTTGGAGTAATTTATTTAATTTATTTTACAACCAATGCTCGGGGCAGCTCTAACGGTAATAACCACGGTACTCACCGAACACGGCCCCGAGCTCGGTCACGTGCAGATTCCTCGGCTAGAGAACATCAAAGAAATGTACTAGAAGCAGAAGAAGAGAAAGGTAGACGGGATTTCTTTTCGGAACAAAACAGCCCGGCAACGTCAGCTTCATGCTCGTCTTCAAGAGCATCATCTCCATCGAAAGATGAGTTATACGCATATCGACCATATCCTAATCGTCGTCCAAGTGAGTTGCCTAATCTGACACGTCCGGGAAACATGCAATTCAGAGGGTCCAATGTAGGTATAAATTTGATAACGTCTCCAGCACTATCCAGTGGATCGACAATGGATTCATTGAGAACACCAACAACCCCCCCACTAGAACAGGATAATGAAATGGACAGCATTATCAGTGGAGAAGAGCTCACCATGGATTTGGACAAGTCTCCTGGATTGGTTTCATTTAATCTGCACTGAATATAGAGGTGCAATCACTTATATATCGTTTTATGTTAACATTTTGTATATTATATATACATACGGCTGTGTTTGTAGTATCATATACATAATATTATGAATACATTAGAGAACCAATTCATCTTTTTCACTTAATTGTTTATGGCTTTTTTGTTTTACTTGGATGGTGTATGCGGATTCGTCAGGCAATTGGCATCAAGCTTTAGTGGACTTCACCCTGAAGAGGAATCTCGAATACAATTTGCTTGCCAGTGAGCTTGGTGTAAACGGACTGGAAAGATTCAAGCTTGTGCTCAATGGTGGTGGTGTCCTTGTTATCCAAAAGGACCTTGTAAAGCTTGTTACCGCCAGTCTGGTATCTGACTCGCTTACCGACAATCTCAGTAGGGAAGACAAGGTCCTCCAACAAAGCATCATGAACAGCAGTAAGAGTTCTAGATCTAGGCCTCTTCTGGGTCTGCTTAGCACCGAGTCGACCGGGCTTGGGCAAGATTCGTCGTTCAGCAAGGAAGATGACATGTCGGTCAGAGAATTTCTTCTCCAACTCTCGGGTCAATCTGACCTGGACCTTGTGGAAAGCTTGAAGAGCAGGTACGGGGACGAAGATAACAATAACCTTCTTACCACCGGTGACTTCGACTTCTCGGGCAGACTTGAACTGCAATAATCGAAGTTCGGCCTTAACTTCTTGAGAAGAACCCTCAATATCGAGGAAAGACTGAGCAATTTGCAGCTCGAGCTCAGAAGGCTCCTTATTAAGGATCTTGTTAGCAGCGGACATTATGATGTGTATCAACTGGTGTTGTTCTTTAAGAGCAGTAATGATGGAGGAACAAAAATATTAAATTATTGAGTGGTAGATTGTGAGTTGAAGGTATGCAATGTACGCTAGGATAAAAAGCAGTCACGATTTGGAAAGTTGAAATTTTTCGGAACCCCCCTAAAAAGCAAACAAGGCAAAAGGAACAAGGAAAAAGCAAAAAAAAAGCAAAAAAAAAAACAAAAAAAAATTTGTTGTTACCCGACCCTAACCACCAAAATCTGAAGGAGCCCCTGAAAATCATAATCAATCAACGAATATGACTTGGAAAATAATCTATGGTCGTCTTTATATAGTTATATTGATGTAAATTATAATCTATTAATAGACAAACTTATAAGCCCAGGCCCACAGCGAACAAGACTGCACTGATGAGAGTATAAGTACTGTAATAGTATGAGGGGATTTCCAAAGCTCCAGCCGGAGCAGAACTGCTGCTGCTGCTGCTAGATTTAGAGGCAGTGGAGGAAGAAGCAGATGAAGTTGAAGTAGCGGTGCTACTACTAGTACTACTACTAGAACTAGAAGAAGAACTGCCACTGTACTGAGTAGAGGGTGCATTAAGACCTTTAGGCGTACCAGCACCGTCAGTGAAATAAATCGATGCACCAGAAGGAGTCTCTGGCAAAGCAGTATCCGGCTCTACTTCCCAGATTCCCGACTCATAAGCAGGGCAATTGGATTTGGTTTGGTTAGTTGCACCTCCATCACCGGAGGGATCAGTAGCATTACCTAAAGCATACTTAAGATTGTAAAAGTCAGTTAAATAAGTAACCGAGTCGCCGGTAATGTTGACTAAACCGTAGTTGTTTGTTTCTTGAGAGTATTCATATACCAAGCCACCGGAAAATACTGAAGACATTTCATCCGAGTATATAGAAGCGACTTCAGTAAATGGTCTAGGAGTGACCTTGTTACAACCATATTCAGAAAAAAAGGTAGGCAGAGAATAGTTGGAATACTGTGTTACATCAGCAGAATAACCAGATACAGTGAATGAGGAGTCACCACACCATTCATAGTCATTGAAACCGAACATCTCGATTCTGTCGCTGTCATTACCACAGTTGAAGTACTCCATCTGTTGCCATCTGTTTTCTGCAATATCAGCAGCACTATAACCAACAGGAATAGTTCGATTAGACTGTGCAGCAATATATTTCTTCATATCTCTAGCAACAGCTTTGACATAAGGTGCTGTACCAGTGGAGTTGACACTATTGATGACCTCGTTGGCAGCGAAAAATCCAAGCACATTATCATAACCTTTGAAAGTGTCTATAGTAGCAAAAATAGCTTGCAAATAGTCAGCATTATAAGAAGGACCAGGGTCTTCTCTATTCAAAGATTGTTTTGGAGTGTTGACATCCAGAATTAAATAAATTCCTGCAGCGTCCAACATACTCATACATTCATCATGATCGGCAGAATTGTCCACTGTATAGACTCGAATGGTATTGACACCAAGATCCTGAAAAACAGGGACATCTCTCTTGCAGTTTTCAGCATCAGCCAAAGGATCTGTGACATTTGAAGAACCACCTGGTTGATAATCAACACCTCTAATATAAAATCGGGAACTATTTCCCTGTTGATAGAAAGCGTTACCTTGAATCTCAATAGGCTGTAGGGCCGCTCTAACCGTAGTCAAACTGAGAACCGAGAAAACAACTGACTTTAAGCCGAATGAAGACACCATTTTCAACTTTTACCTTTTTATTTGGCTTAATTAACGAAAGTACTAGAAAGCTGTAAAAAAAACAAAAAAACTCTACGTTGTTCTGAGGTATGGTAACAAGTTAAGATTTCCGATTCAAAAGAAAATGGAGCCTAATGTAAACATTGCCGCCGAGAGTGTGGTAGTGGGCTGTCCCCTGAAACTTTCTTCTGCCAAGGGTAAGGGGATATTGAAAAATGAAAAAAAGCAAATCTAGCGTATAACATTGGTTATACCACCACCGACCGAGCAACAAAAAGCAAACAAGATCATAGAAGAAATAAAGAGGAAAAAAGAATTAAAATAATTGGACTGAAAATATATGATTATACTGAGCTCTTCTTACAGGTGATTATTCTGTGATTCAAGCTTGTTGTTCCCGATTATTCTGTTGTTCTACTCGTCCAAGATCTATAATTAACTTCCGATTATATGACATCAATCTGCAGCAGATGGGCCCATTGCTAAGAATAGAGAGGGCCCGAAAACAGCAAAAATGTCATTTCAAAATGTAGGATTAAATAACAGAACTAGTTTCGAATGTCTCAGTATAATTCTGGTATTCTCTATGTTAATACAGTATATTGTTGAGTATGTTATTGAAACGATTGTGATCCTTATTTTATTCGGTAGATGCTAAATTGGCTAACACAGGTTAGGTCGGTCAATTCATCCGAATTCTAAAATATACACCACATCAAACAGAGGTTTCTAAAAACCTGGTCCTGGAGGAGAAAAAATTTCTGAGTCTATTACTGGTGAGTTTTGTACACTGATGTCACCAAGAATAGTGTAGTTAGCTGTCGTTGGTAGGGTTGTCGATCTTGCCTCCTTTCGCTCATCTTCTATATCGTCCAATGCCTTATCCTTTTGTATGAAATTTTCAGGGGCAGGAGATCGTCGATCAATAGGAGTAGCTAATGATATGTCAGACATGAGTTCCAAAGACACCATTCTGTTGGTTGGGTGCGCACTAGTTGGAACAGTATAGTCTGCTGCTAAATCAAGATCAAGATCCTTTTTAGAGTCTGTATAATCCGGTAAAATATCAATCCTTTTGGAACTGTCTTGTACAACTTCTGCCCTTGAAATGGCAGCTAATTGTCTGGCTTTCTTAATACTTATAGGTGTACCTAAGCCAAGATCAAGTGGCAGGCTTTCATTGACTTGGTTCACATTGTGTTCTTTTCCGGAAAATTGTTCTTTAGGCTCAAAAGGATCGCCTAATGGTTGAACAATTGTAGTATTCTCAAATTCAGCCACATCATCTGTCGAATCACCAGTCTTGACTCTGCGAGGAATGATTGCATCCAAATCCAAATTGGTCACGATAGGCGGTACCAATGGTGCATCCCTGTTTTCTTTCTTCGGAGAACCAACAAGAGGTTTGGAGAAATTTATTGGCGTGGGATTCCTACCCGATGATCCACTTTCAGTTGAACGATCTGTTAAATTAGCTGCTGCGGCTTCACTACCCGAGCTTCTGTTTTTGAAATCCGGAATCTGATCATCCAAATCTATGCGTATGTCATTATTACCAATATCTGACTGCTCAGGTAAATTCGATCCACCAATTTCAAAGGCTTCGCTTGTAGTAGTCGTCCAATCCTTCTGAGGAACAGGCTCAATAGACCAGATGTCAGAAATATCCGTAGACAGTTCAGACTTGGCTACAGCAGGTAATCTTCTACCTCTTGGTCCTCGTGCACGTACTTTAATACTCTCAGTTAGCTGAGTTGTTTTTTCAGACTTTTCATCAGACTCGTTGCCGGTTGTCTTGGCTTCTTCCAAGTCAACAGGAGCAGCAGGAGTTCTGCCAGCAAACGGACCCGGAATACCTCGACTAGGCGGACCATTAGCCATTATTGTATTTAAGTCATTGAATAAAGAAGCTCTTAAAGCGCCAATCTTGGAAGCCACATTGGGTGGTTTTGACTTGGGCTTTGGAGGAGGTATAGCATCGTTTATAGGATTGAATTCCTTCAGTCTCGCAGGACGAGGCCCCACCTTTGGCTTGGGTTTTGTAACCGTCTCATTATCCGAGTGTTCTGTATCTTCTTCTTTGCTAATGTTAACATGTGGTTCCTCTTCGGTTTTGACCTCGGCCGGAGTTTCGCTGGGTGCAGGCTCAGAAGTTTTGGTTGATGGTCTTGAGGTAGGAACACTAGGAAGAACAATTTCTGGCTCATTTTTGGGTCTAGGCCTATGCGAAGGAGCTTGAGGAAGTGTGGGAATATCAGAAGAAGATGAGGAAGCAGAGCTGGTCGGAGGACGTGTTGTTGGACGAACAGGAACACTCGGGAATTTAATGGAACCACTAGAGTTCAAATCCGCAAATTCGGTCTTTTCTTTTTCCGTTGCTTCAGTTGCAGGCCCAGCATCAGATTCGGGTTTCCCCAGTATATCAGGTAATTCCTGATTCACTTCTGCCGGAACCGATGCACGAGGAATATCCTCTGTTTTATCAACAGATTCAGAGTCACTACGATCATCTGAACTGATAGGTTTAATGTCAATATCAATTGAAGGAACCTCTTTATCTGTTTCAGCAGTAAGTTCGCTTTCTGTAGAAGGTATGCTCTCGTTCTTAGGTTCGTTCTTAGAACCAGGACGATTTAAAGGGATACTAGGAAATTGAACCTCAAACTTCTTCTCAGACTCAATGTCTTGACTGTCACTATTCTCTGAAGAACTTGCTGTCATTGTCTTTGCGGGACGCTTGGGTACTGCCGGAATGTTGGTGTTCTATGGTTGGTTAGATACGGTTAAAAGGGATATGACTAGAAATATTTAGACTTACCGTTTTTTCAGATGGTTCAGTAATTAAAGGAGACTCACAATTGTCCTGTGTTATGGAATCGTCCGCCATGTTGATGTTCTATGTACTGGTTCTTAATTTTATGGCAAAAATAGGTGTAGTGTTTCTTACAAGTATAGTCTCGTGGGACAGGTAAATAGTAAACAGACGGTGCAAGCCTATAGTGGAAGAAAGGGGAAGAGAATGACCAAACAACCAAGAATAACAACAAACAAATTTAACGAATTTTACAAGCAAGTTAATTAATTGACATGAATGTGCTTGGTCTAAGCAAATACATCAATTAATTCTTGGCCATATTATTGCTATACTTTGATGGGCATATGTTTATTCCTCTATAACTATAGTTTTATGAATAATTGAGACGGAAAATATCGTTAAACACATAGTAAGAGCCATTATCAGGCATCAAGTGAAAGACTTGGGAGTATCTTTGAGGTCGTTGTTCTTCGTCAATTAGAAGTTCACCGGTGACCATGACGATAACATCAGCACCAGCAGGAGTAGCGGGCTGAGCATCAAGAGTAGAGATTCTATGAACAACCTTGGTGAAACCTAAAGATGTAAGCTTTTCCACAATATCTTTAGCACCTTGGACTTGAGACTGCTCGAAAGTGAGCATAGAGTGTTCTCGCTAAATATTAGTAATTCAAATCATACATGTGACATCAACAATGAATTCTACTCACATAAAGATTACCCAGCTGTGCTCTATTAGTATCAAATTGCTGATAATAGAAGTTGGTGAATTGCTCTAAAAATTCGTTAGCATATAATCACCGGAAATTTATATATGGTAGTGTTTTACTTACGAGCTAATGCAGTGAAATCGACTGGAATTGTTAGTAATTGAGCTAGAATCAAAGTACTTCTAAATACAACTAATTTGACTTACCAGACATATTTATTTAATTTTCAAGAAAATCACAGATTTGATGGTTTCAAACGAAAACCTATACTCTAATTATTGACAGTCAAAACAAAAATTTACGTTGGCAATGTGGTTCAAATGGAGATTCCTCGTTTTGTGGTTGGGAAACTTAGTTACCCTACAGCAAGACCGCTAGATTGAAATCTGGTTTGTATGCGGCAAAGGATCTGCTCTCACGCCGGGGCTTTACATCTTGCCATAAACCAAACATACCGATATGGTCAACCTAATTGGTTACCCGGCACAAAGAATATAGATTTCATTATCGCGTCAGGGGTTTGCTTGGCTCAGTGAAATCAATCTCTCAGCAAAGCACAATGAATGCGAAAGGGCTAGCTATTAGAGGAGAGAAAGTAGTCAGACGAGTATGAGAGTACAGTAGGACCTAGCCAATGTACATTTCCCCTATATATGCCAAGAGATGGCTATAATCGTATAGATGAGGTCTTGGCTTTAGATATATGAATTGATGATCCCTGAAAATGACAATGAAAAGGCGGATATTTATTACGACCGGAATGTTAATTGAAATTTAGAAATCAAGGCACCGCCAAGAATTTATCTGTAGAGTTATCCGTATAAAAATATGGATGTGCCTAGAACTAGCAAATAATTGTCTCAAGCGGCATATCTGAGAAAATGACGAGATGCGGCTTGCGAGGCCCTCGGGGGGTCCTCGGCATTCGGTGATCGGCATGCGGCGCTCGGCATGCGGCGCTCTAGATATGAGTGAAGAGGAACGTCGATATCAGAATCTGGGTATCCGTAGGCTTGAGGCCTCGAGAACAAAATTAGATCAATTTTTTGTTCTCTGTTATGCCTTCAAGTTTTGCAGTGTAAATTATATATTGATATTCTCGTTCGATTTGATATAATTTGCAGCAGCTGATCATGATAATATGAGGTTCTATTGCGGCTCAAGTTCCGACCCTTGCCCACCTTCTTTTTCAGGCGATACATTGAGAAAATTTTTGATGAACTAAGTTGGTTCGTTTAAGTTGTCAAAAAAAGAAAAGCAACTATATGCATATCAGCAGTTGAGTCTACGGTTGGAGGCTTGGCAGATGGAAACATTCACCTATAGAACCAATGCTCTATCAATGGCCAGACTTTATCAAATAATGTGGGGCACCTTTGTAGCTCTTGAACCAATAGAGCCGCTTGCAATGACTCTACCATTGGCGCTCTTTACTATTGGTGTTTGTTGACGCACAACACTGAACTATTCACCTGCTCAGATCTGGCGCCGTCAATCAAGAGCTGCTAAATTTAGCACAGTCAGAAACCTCAGTACAAACTGCATATTTAAAACTACATTTCAGCATTCCAAGAGAGATATTAAGCGACAGCCCGATGCGACCTAACACTTAAAGTTAGAATTGCTGATCCTCGGTACATAACAACCGATAAGACGTACGGCACCGTTTCTTGTGGAGCCTTCACTCTATCGCGTCAGATGGTGTTGCCTACAGCTGCTGTGGAGGAAGCTAGGTACCCCCACGAAAGCTAAGAAGTACATTTTCAACAAGCCATATCGTCACGATTTTCAATGTATTTATTCTTTGCGATTATCATCCTGTATAATCGATCTATGAAGTATACGATTATGTCGTAATATGCATTATCATGGTTAAGGTTCGACTTGTGTGAAGGATAACAGCTGAAAACATTTAGTTTATCCAAAGCGGCAACTTGGGCTCCCAAACTGGTAAATAATTTCCCTGGGACCACCCACATTGGGATGAATTCCATCCATTTTGGGATTTCGTGCCTGTCGCCTTGGTTGAGCTTGAGATCTCAAGAAATGCTCATAAATGAGCCGAAATCCTTGCTCCAGAAGCCTTTATACCTCCATTCTCTCCTTAAACAACAGACTAGTATATTTGATACATTCCTATTTTGTTTGTATATTTACATCTGTATTGTTGACCTTTCCTTTTTAGATTCTACTTCTACCCCACACAATATGAAAGTTTCACTAGGACTAGCAGCTGCTGTCTGTGCTTTAATCTCCACTGCCTGTGCCTCTGACGGATATACCAAATTTTCTGTCACTAGAAAAACAGGCGGACATGATGATTATCTTAATTCTCGAACAGAGAAGTTTTTGAAAAATGCTGCTGATGCTTCAGGCAAAGGTTACTTTCCTATCACTCTCCAGAACCAAGAACTTGCTTACTATTCTATTAACATCACTGTAGGTACACCAGAGCAGGATTTTTCTATACTTCTTGATACAGGTTCTTCTGATTTCTGGGTTCTTTCTTCTTCAGACCCGTATTGTACGCAGAATGGTGCATTGCCTGACGACCTCCAAGGAGAACAGTTCGATTGCACCGAAGTAGGTGGTACATTTAGTCCTAATGCCTCTAGTACTTACCATTACAACAATTCGGAATTTTATATTGAATACGGGGACTACACGTTTGCTGAAGGTGACTGGGGTACAGATACTCTTACTCTGTCTGACGGCACTGTCGTTGATGACATGAGCATCGCTGTAGGATATATTTCTAATTCTTCTGTTGGTGTCTTTGGTATCGGTATCAAGGAGAATGAAGCCACCGATTTCATGGGTAATGAAAGCTACACTTACTTCAACCTTCCGTATAAGCTCAAGCAGCAAGGAACTATTGATGCTAATGCCTTCTCACTTTACCTTGATGATTCAAACTCCGATACCGGTACGCTGTTGTTTGGTGCTGTCGATAGCACCAAATACACCGGCGGCATTTGGACTGTTCCATTAGTGAACTATTATGCTAAATATGGTTATCCTCAATTAGAATTCACCATCACCAATGACAAGATAGTATACTCTCAGGAGTGTGCCGAAAGTGAAACTATCTATGACACACCCTACACAGCTCTCCTGGACTCCGGAACCACATATGCTTATATCCCTGCTGATGCTTATAATGCCATCATAACCAACATCAATGCTACTTATAGTGATGCTGCTGAAGATAATGTGTTTACTTGCGAGTCAGTTGAAGACGTCTACTTGACTTATTACTTTAGTGGAGTCCCCATTAGAGTATATCTGAACGAATCGATATATCAAGCCACCGACATTGACTATAATTTGCTTTATGATAGTGACGGTAACCAGCTATGTGGTCTACTTATGGGTTCCGTGGACGATGACTATGGTATACTTGGAGATGCTTTCCTTCGAGGAGCTTATGTCGTCTATGATATTGATAATCTTGAAGTATCTATTGGCCAAGCAGACTATTCCAATAATGATATTACCAACTACGAAGTCATCGGTTCTACTGTCCCAGGGGCAAAAGCTGCCAGTGAATATGTCGCTACTGCAAGCACTTCTTCTGTATGCACAGCTAGCAGCAGTAGTACATCTCTCTCCAGTTCAACATCAATACCACCTGTCACTACTACTTCCGGTAATGCTTTTGTCAACAGCACTTCCACCAGTTCTAATGCTTCGTCTGTTGCTTCTTCTACTGTTAGCACCCACACTTTCACTAGTGTCGTTGGCGATGTTACTGTTACTGGAACTAGTATTATCACTATTTGTCCTATCTGTGAAGGCAAGACTAGTGATGTGCCCACTGCCACTCCTACTTCTGCACCTGCTGTACCTGCTATAAGTACGACTAGCGAATCTGTTGAGAGCATAGTTACAGTTATCAGTGGGGTGACTGTTACTGTGCCTTGTAGCTCTACTGAAGTCCCTACTACAATCGGTGAAACTTCATCAACCGGAGAGGTTGGATCTGTGGTCACAAGTCCAGTCGTTATCTCCTCTTCTTCTGGAATTGCTCCTCACTCTTCAATTGAGACAAGCTCCATAGTACCTACTGTTCCCGAGGCCGCTACATCCACCCCTGTTACTGCGATACCCAGCAATGAAATTCCTGTAGCTGAAGGAGTTGCCAGCACTGTCAAGCCCGTTGTAATAACTGCTCTTCTGGTCTCATTGGTCAGTGCTCTTCTCTTTTAGCTGAGGATAAACTAATTTTTACTCTTCGTTAATTCAATACTCGTAATATTTTTATTTTCTTCAGATATACTACTAAAAACAGTGATATAATATTAGCTAGGGCCAAAATCCTTGGCTCTATTCCATAAGCCTATTAACTTCTTTCGGCTGAATTTTTTGGAATTTTTGTGAATTTTTATGGCATTATTTTATTTTTCGCGGAATTTGTGCTGAAAAATCGGAGTCAGGGGCTCGCTAACGATTTGGGTCGAAAATGTCTTGAATCGGGAAATGATCTTCTCATTTTCATTCACTTGGGGCAGTATCGGTTTCAAGTGTCAAACACGCATGACACGACCTCAACTGAGCGTCTACTGACTTAACTGTAAAAGGAGATTTTTATGTAAATCTTTTGGCAGCGATGAAATTATACCCATTTTTCAAAGCAGCTATTGCCTAAACGTGCCTATATAGAGGAATGTTGGTTTCGTAATAAAAATAGTATATAAGCAAGTACAGTTCCCGGAAAAGCAAATATTGACCACTGTTTCCATTCATTTATTCATTCAAATACCAGATATATTTTAGTCGCTCATTTTTCTATATAATTCTCAATGAAGGTAACCTGTCTCATTCCGTTATACTTCATATGCTGTACTCTAGCTGATGCTGCTGGCTATGTCAAATTACCAGTCCAGGTGACTCAAGGAGATGGCTATGCCAAAAACAAGCGAACACAAGCTTTACTGAATGCTAGAATTGACGATTCTATTCAAGTTCCGCTGGTAGACACTGAATATTATTATCAGATCTCATTGAGTATAGGTACTCCAGCTCAGTCATTTGAAGCCATGATTGATACAGGTTCATCGGACCTATGGGTTCTCGCCTCATCCAACCCATATTGTCTTCAAAACGGGATAAACAATGATACTTATAATTCGGACAACGAGTTTGACTGCACGTCGGTTGGTGGTACATTTCAGGTTAACGCATCCAGTACTTATACCTACGAGAATGATGATTTCTCAATCGTGTATGGTGACAAGGACTTTGCCAAAGGTTCGTTTGGTACAGACGTAGTCACAATAGAAGATGTGTCAGTATCCAACACTGGATTTGGCCTCGGACTGGTATCCAATGTTAGTTTCAATGTTCTTGGAATAGGTCTTGTCAACAACGAAGCAACGAACTTTGAAGGCAGCGATCCTTACACCTATAGCAATTTACCTCAAATGCTAAAGAATAACGGTGATATCAATGTCAATGCTTATAGTCTGTATCTAGATGCTGACGACTCTTCACAAGCGTCCTTGTTGTTCGGTGCAGTTGACAGTAGCAAATACACTGGCAGTCTTTGGACTCTACCTTTGGTCAACCGTTATGCGTCTCAAGGGGAACCACAATTGGAGTTCACCATAGAGGTATCCTCATTGACTGTCAATGGTTCTGGAAGCGACGATGAAATCGTTTCAAACGCCGAGTTTGCTGGTCTTCTCGACTCAGGTACCACATTGACATATCTTCCTCCCACAACATTCAACAGCCTGATCTCAACACTGCAAGCCACTTATGACTCTTCAATTGGTGGGTATGTATTAACAGAATCGCTCATAGATTCATTTACGTTGAGCTTTTCCTTTAGCGGAGCTATTATAGAGGTCAAGCTGGCTGACGCTTCCTTTGCAACCAGTTCTACTTCAGACAATGGAGAGACGCTATACTGGCTAGGATTCGAATCATCAGGAGATGACAGCTATGGTATACTGGGAGACACTTTCTTGAGAAGCGCATACGTTGTGTACGACCTGGATGCGTTAGAAATCTCATTAGGACAGGCAAGCTTTGACGATACCGAGAGCAACATTGAAGTCATTTACTCAACTGTTCCAGGTGCAACAGCAGCGAGTCTGTTATCAGAAACAACTAGTTCTTCCACCGGTACAGCAAGCTCTAGTACTATTCCTAGTTCAATCGTGTTAACCAGCACGGCGGGTGTATCGGCTTCAAGCTCAACAAGTTCCGCTGCATCGAGTACTTTCACCACAACAAGCACATCCTTAGAGGTATATACTTCTGAGGCCGCTACTGATACCGCTACTGTTTCTACTAGTACGTCTAACACAGACGTTACATCTCAGTTAGAGCCAACATCAGTATCATCCCCTTCACCGTCAGTCACCACATCGGATCCTTCTGTGGAGACATCATTAGCTGTGTCCAGCGATAGTCTGACTACCGTTATACAAACCTATATTTCTGGCACTCTGACAGTCACAGAGACATCTGTGATTACTATATGCACACGCTGCCTTGGGGAATCTGTTTCTGTGCCCACTTCAGCAGTATCTCAAACCACCGGAGCAGATTTAACAACATCAGTTACTGCAGAATCTACTGATATTGTAAGTACAGTCTCTCTAGAAGCCGATGAAACATTTTTAACATCTGTGGTCGAGTCTTCCACCACAACCGTAACTGGAGCTACAGATAGGACTACATACAGTACTATAAGTACAAGCAGCCCTGATACTTCCATAATTGCTATTTCCAGTGCTACGGTTTCTCCTTCATCAACAGGAAGTTTATCTCTACCTATTACTACTGTCTCTTCATTGGAAGCGCAAGCAGAATCTGTCGTATACTCATCAACCGTTGTGACATCATTTGCAGGTATAAATATCTCACAGACAATATCTGGAGTCAGTCAAGCTTCTGTCAGTGCTGCCACTTCTAGCGAAGAACCGGTAATGATAGGCAGCTCTGCATCAACAGTAGTATCTAAAGCTAGTCTAGCATCTTTGGCAATGCTGACCATATACATACTCTTCTAAAAAAAGTGCTGCGTACATACCACATATAATAATAATTTATAGTTTGATACTATATAGAACAAAATATTTGCTATGGGTTCAAAATTTTTTCAAGCGTAGTTGATATGATTCCCCAGCGGTAACACAGCATATTCCGAAATTCTACTTGTAGCCGCAGCTGGCTCAGAAAGACAGCTTCTTTCGCCAAACCCAAACAGTGCAGCACAGCAATGGCTGATGAACTCAAAGTGTCAATTGGTGACGAAATAAAGGTCAGTAGCTATTAAAAGTGATTAATATATCAGTGGACTAACGATTTAGGATGGTTTTAAAGAGGTCGATGCTTGGGTAAGTCAAGAGTTGCATTTAATCGTGCCTTAATTTGTGTTGTTTAAGGCACGAGCGGGGATGTCAGGGCTATAGGGCTATATAACTAACTTTATACAGGTTGGTAATGGCATATCATGGCTAGATGATATTCAAGGTTTCTATAGAGAAAAGGCGGCAATTGAAAAAGAATACTCAAATAAACTGGCATCTTTAACCAGCAAATATTATGAGAAAAAAGCCAAAATTAGCACCAATTTGAGTGTTGGAGATACCCCACAAGTCACCCCGGGCTCACTTGAAAATGCATCTTTAGTTGCTTGGAATGAAGTGCTGAGTCAAAACGAGAAAATGAGTAGAGAACATGCCAGATTGGCGGATGAACTGACTATACAGATCTCAGACCAATTGCATGGGGCAGAGATGAAATTTGATGGTTTACGCAAAATGTCGGAGAGCTTCAATGAGAAACTATTGGAGAGTCGTGATAGCTATTACTCTGAGCTTAAAAAGAGCAAGAATAACTATGATGCTGTTTGTCAAAGCATGGAAAAGGAGCGGTTGAGAGCGTCTAAGAGCGGTAAAGAGAAGACCAGTAAGAAAGTGGAAGATAAGCAAAATAGTATGAACGATGCTAAGAACGAATATCTGATCAAGGTCAATGTTGCAAATCGTATCAAGGATAAATACTATCATGAAGATATCCCAGAACTTTTGGATTTATTGCAAATGTTGAACGAAGCAAGAGTGGCTGTATTGAACGGTTTCTGGACTCAAGCCATCGACTTGGAAAAATCCTTCTATACTCGCAGTACTGACTGTTTGAATGAAATGAGCTCAGTTATCGCACAGAACTCAGTGTATTTGGATTCTGCCATGTTCACAAAACATAACTTGAAGCCATTTACTGAGCCTTCTGACTTTGTATATGAGCCCAGTCCTATATGGCACGAAGATGATGACATGATGACAGAAGATAATAAAGCACTTCAACATTTAAGAGATCTATTGAACATATCATCTAAGAGACTATCTGGCTATCAACAGACTAGCGAAGTTAAGCTTGAAGCTTACAAGAAATTGTTGGAAGAAGAGAAGAACGTACCTCCTACGAAGTTATCACCGTTTACACAATATTTCACAAAACGAATCCAAGCTTTACAGGGTCTAACATTGAATGAATCATTGCGATTGATCTGTGATGTGGAATCAGAGACAATTGAGGTGGCTGTCAGTGGTAAAGATTTATCTTCACTACCAGAAACTATGCACAAAAAGCGAGGATTATTTGGTAGTCTAAGGTCTCATAAGCATGAACATGGCAATGGTGGAAACAATGATGGCGGTGTTGATCTTCTTACAACATCAGCTTCTAATATATCTCTACACTCCTCGACATCCGGAACATCTACGATCCATCACCGCGGAAATATAGTGACTTCAATATTAGGGAGATCCAGAAGAGGAAATTCCGGCTCGTCAGCCGCAAGTGATGGCCTACAACATGCGAAAGCTTTATATGCATACGAAGCTCAAGGAGATGATGAAATTGACTTACAACCAGGAGAAGATCTTATTGTTACAGAAGAAGATGATGGCAGTGGTTGGACATCAGTTAAAGCTGGAACTGGTAGTAATGGCTTAGTACCGACATCGTATCTTGAGGTAGGGCCGAAATCCGGCATTTCATCTCCTAGTAAAAAGAGAGGCCCTGCAGTTGCACCCAAACGAGGAGCAAGAAAAGTTTCCTATGTAATTGCTCTATATGACTATGATGCTACCTCACCGGATGAATTGAGCATTCGCGCAGGTGATAAGATTGTTGAATTATCTGAAGACAATGGAGATGGATGGACTGAAGGTGAGCTACAAGGACAGTCTGGGTTATTCCCCACGTCATATATCAAACCAGCATAAAACTGAACAACAAAAATTTGGTCAGAAATTAAATAAATAATTGAAGAAGCCAAAAAAAATCTATAATTCTGAAAATATTAAATAAATAAATAAATAAAATATAAGCTGGCTTGTTGAGAGATCTGTATAATCATATCTGGATATCCGATGTTCAATCTCGCAAACACCCCTGTCCCAATGGCAGGGCAAGCGCATATCGACGCCTGCTTGGCGTTGTAGTAGTACTATGAATCCCAACTTGAAACCAGCACAGAAACCTTAGCTCTACATTAGCCATTACTACCAACACAGCTTGTCGCTCCTTCTAATTTAGCCGTTTTCGTAGTCTATAGTTTTTTTGAACTTCCTTTATAATTGTTTTCTCATTCTTGCTGCTTTTTTAGCTATTTCTGTTACCTCGGTCGAAAATGGGGTTGTCTATGTCCAAGATCTTTGTAAGTTCACATTAAAAAGCCTTCAATTTGACCGACTTTTTTTGATGATTACTAGTTTTGAATGAACAATTTGTACTAACATTAGGGCCGGTTATTTAGTAGCCGAGAAATCCGGTATGTGGTCTCACCAAAGGTGTGGTGGTGATGTTCATAGATTATAGGGAGAAATTCACAATAACTAACTATCTAGAATTCTTATGCTTGGCTTAGATGCTGCAGGAAAGACGAGTAAGTATTGTTTAGATATATCGATAATTTATTGATATAATTGGGATATTTTCTGTTTATGATTTTTTTACTTTTTACTAACCATTAGCTATTCTTTATAAGCTTAAATGGAATCAGGAGTAAGTATATGGTAGTAGGCCAGGATCAAGACCATGGCCAGGACAAGAACCCAATATACGCGATACTCTTAACTATATATATCTAACTTTAGAATATCCACTGTTCCTACAGTAGGTTTTAATGTAGAAACACTCACATATAAAAATATCAAATTTAATGTGTGGGATGTTGGTGGTCAGGAGAAGATTCGACCTTTATGGAGACATTACTTTACAGGTACTCAAGGTTTGATCTTTGTGATTGACTCTGCAGATAGAGCGAGAATTGATGAAGCCCGACAGGAATTGCACCGAATTATTAATGATAGGGAGATGAAACAGGCACTATTGCTTGTTTTTGCCAACAAACAAGATTTACCTGATGCTATGCATCCTAAAGAAATCACCGACAAACTTCAATTAGACACTTTGAAAGGTCGAACCTGGTGTGTGGTTGCGTCTACTGCAAGAACTGGAGAAGGTCTTGTAGAAGGCTTGTCTTGGTTATCTACCAATATCCCTGAAGAAACCAAGTAAGCCGGCTGTTTTTGTGTTGTAATTTTTTGTGTTTGTTTGCCTTTTTCTTACTAATCTTTTTAATATATGTTATGATGCGTTTTAATTCTATCTTTCTCTTTGTTCTCTTTGAGTTTTAAATATGTCCAGAAAATGGTTCAGGAGCATCTATACCATTGTAGCGTAGTCTTATAAATCTCTCCAATACATCAGGAGTAGATCCCGGCAGTTCAGCTCCCCTTTCAGCAGGATCTCCTTTGATATAAGATAAAGGACTAATCACGGTAAATGGTGGGACTACTGAATTGTCTTCAATAACACAACAGTCTTCTATAATAGAAAAAGCCCCTATTTTGCAATTATCACCTATTTTTACCATTGATCCAATTTGTGCTGCTTCCACCATGGTATTCTCTCCTATCCATACAAATGACCCAATTTTGATAGGATAATACGCCAGTTTCTTGGTGGAACTGGACACTTTTTGAGGCGGTATAAGACTACATCCTTTATTTAGAACACTGTACTTATCAACCGATATAACAGCCCCTGTTCTGTCGCCATGTAAATCACCACGTATAGTGACATTTTCGTGTACAACGACTTTACTTCCGAATAAAATATGGGAAGACCCTTTTATAACAGACTTTCTATGTATGAGATTGCCGGACTCGGTCTCAATATATTCCGAGATCTTCGACATTGATAAATAGAATAAATAATAAATATAATGCAATGTTTCCACCAAAACAGTGATGCGTGAAAGTGTATGAAAGAAACCTTGAGCTAGATAATTGAACTTGTATAGTTAAGGGGTGTTATAACCAATATACTCACTCGTCACTTGGCAAAATTCAAAGCACAATATCAGATGACAATATCAGATTCAACACAATAATATATATTTCTAAGAATTCACAAACAAACAAACGTTAAAATAAAATGCATATTCTATGGCAAAATTTGATATTCCCCTCCCCTGGTGGTTGAACTTATATGGATATGTGCGGCTGACGAGACTGCACAGCCGTGCATCTTACTCTCTCGTACGATATCCATATATTTTACGTGCCACGTCTCTACAAACCAAACTTCGTATATTAATCATCAATATTTGGTACAATTTCCTGTATCAGCCAGTGATTTAAGAATTTCTACAACAGGAACAACCACAACATAAACTATGCCAGAAAAGGTTTTTCTTCTTCAATGTGGTAAGTGTGGGCTTATATTTCATAGCCAGTCGTGAATCTGGCCCCTTGCCCTTGTTTTTTTTGTTTTTTGTTTTTTGTGTTTTTATCTTACCAAGACAAAAACTAACAATAGGTGCACAATCATACGAATGGGGAAAAATAGGATCCTCAAGTGCAGTAGCCCAGTTTGCGTCTTCTTCAGTTCCTTCGTTTACTGTTGATGAATCCAAGCCTTACGCAGAATTGTGGATGGGTACTCACCCTAAAGTCCCTTCTTTGACTTCAGACGGAACGTCGCTTCGAGATGTTATTGCCAAAGATGAATCACTTCTTGGAAAAGATGTTGCTGCCAAGTTTGGTGCCGGTGAATTGCCCTTCCTTTTCAAAGTACTTTCCATCGCCAAAGCATTGTCGATTCAGGCACATCCTGACAAGACATTAGGCGCTATTTTACATAGGAATGACCCTAAAAACTACCCTGATGACAATCACAAACCCGAAATGGCTATTGCTATCACTGCTTTTGAGGGATTCTGCGGTTTCCGACCTTTGGAACAGATTATTGAGTTATTGAATGCCTTGCCAGAGTTCACTGAGGTCGTTGGCAAGGATACTGCTGAATCGTTCAAGAAAGCTGTTAGTTCACACGAACATGTAAAAGAAGGAACTCAAGAAGATAAGGATAACAGGAAAGCAGTTCAAGATTTGTTTGGTCATTTGATGAGGTGTCCATCTGACAAAGTCGAGGCGGCTGCCGAAAAACTGGTCGCACATGCTCATAAAGAACCTGACACTTTTGGCGGATCTGCTGGCGGACCCGAACTTGCTAAGCTTATTATTCGATTGAATGGACAATTTCCAAATGATATTGGTTTGTTTTGCGGCGGTCTTTTGCTGAACTACTGTAAGCTACAACCTGGAGAAGCCATGTTCCTAAGAGCAAAAGATCCTCATGCATACATATCTGGTGATATCATTGAGTGTATGGCTGCCAGTGACAATGTTGTAAGAGCTGGTTTCACACCCAAATTTAAGGACGTGGAAACCCTGGTTTCTATGCTTACATATTCTTATGCTCCAGTTATTGAGCAGAAGATGGTTCCTTTAGAATTTGAACGATCTTCAGGGGAAGGAACCAAGTCGATTTTATACAATCCTCCTATTGATGAGTTTGCTGTCTTGGAAACCCGTATTGAATCAGGAAAGACTTGTACCACTAAGCCAATCAACGGTCCTAGCATTGTAATTGTCACTCAAGGTGAAGGAGCTGTTTTCTTTGAAGGTAAATCTCTTGATCTTAAGACTGGCTATGTATTTTTTGTTGCACCTGGCATAGAGATTGCTGTCAATGCTACCAAAGATTTTGTATCCTACAGAGCTTTTACTGAGATCGAATGAATCGTGCTAGTCCGACCTTGGTAAGTAATTTTTAAAACTCTCTAACATGATACAATAATACTAAATATATTTTCTTGGGTAAATACTGGTCAAGTTAGAGGCAGAACTCTCTATAATGTATTGAAATGCGATAAATAGGAGATTGTTGGTCATTTAGACAGTATTTTGCTGCTTTTCCCACTTCTTAATCCTCTTTTTCAAGTCACCAATAGACTGTTGATATATATTGAGTTTCTTATCCCAGAACATAGCTTCATGGTCGTCTCCATGTTTTTCAACCAATCGCTCAATCCATTCCTGTTCTCTCTCACTCTGGGTTCTAGGTTTCTTGATTTCATGTTTAGCCATCTCTTTAAGCTGCTTAACAACTTCTGTTTCTTCGTCTTCAAATCCGTTCCATTCATCATTTTCCTCGTCATCACTATCTATGCTTTTAGAGTGTCCATATTCGATTTTTACGGTACCATCAGGGTTTCTAATGATCCTAGCTTCATTAGCTAAAGGTTTTACTGTACGGACAGATTCGTTAGCTTTCCGTGTTTCAATATTAATAACCTTTTCTTCCCCTCCAGCTGATTTCTCTAAAGATGTAGCAAGTCCTAATTTCTTATAGTTCTGCTTAAGGGTGAGTTTCGAATCCCAGTGCTTCTTTATTATAGGATTATTGATGATCAGTTTCTTTTGCTTAGATTTGACTCTTCTAGTTGCTTTGGAGGCACCTGCTCGATCGAGCTTTCTTCTCCTTATTCCAGACGGCATTTTGAGTAATTAGCGTTGATACAAATGTTTTTATGCTATTAGAAAGAATGTATATGTGTCTTGCCAATAATAATTTTTTTTTTTAGCTGATATAAATCTTTTTTTTTCAGCGGGTGTCCCAAATTGTTGGAAGGGAAGTTACTGAGAGAGTTGGCTGGTGAGTGACACATGGCTAGGGCCGAGTCAGCGAGCGAGTGTTCAGGGACAAACTTTCCGATTTGGGTTAGAAGTGAATCTCCTTAAGCACCAGTATTAAGTAGGGTAATCATCCCGGTTCGTAATTATCTAGGAATAACAATTAGCGAGTAGAAATATATTTCGCTTTTCATAAAATCTAAGAGTACTAAACCCATCATATAAAGTCATCAAGCAAATCCACTGTCATACTTGACATTCAAGCTGTCATGTGGTAGTTGAATCCTAAACCAAATCCATGTTCTGTGAGGTGGGGAAGCATTCCCAGTTGGTTGACATCTAATGTCTTGATCCCGGGTAACCAGAAAAGTTTAGGTAGCTTTATCCCATATGTACAGTTAAGTGATAAATTAGAACGTTTTGTTTACACTCAATGTTTTCGGCAGCTCATTTTGATGTCACTAGATTTTTCCTTGATTTTCCCTTGATTTTTTTCGTGTCCTTCTGGTGATTCATGTAGTGAGCTCTTGTTCGTCTTTCTCTGTTCCCAAAAAGGCAAACCCTGCAGCCGCACACAGCGCTGTGCCTGGCTGCTGGCCGGCCTCCAGAGAAATTCAAACCTAGGGTCAGTGACTTCCCACCACATCCGATCAACACCACTTGGCTTCTAACCAATTGCGCGCATTTATTGGAGCCAATTGTAGCAGAGCTAGCAGGCTTGGGGTTTCAGCTCAGTGATAATTAGTCTGCTTATCTGACGGGTAGTAGACTTGATTTTTGCATCTTGGTCAGTGTGGTCTGGGGCCGGTGTTTTGTGACCTTCTGCTGATATTAATATTCAACGGCTTGTTATTTTTACCATTGTCAAAACATCACCCTCCCTCACAGACTGCTGCAGGAAAGGGCAGTTGACATAATTTGTTCAGAGACATTCATCTGTGACAAATTGATTGTAGTTTTATTTTCTGTTGATTGGAACTAAAAGTGCAGTGTTCGGTGAACTGATTTAAGTGTTGATCATTACTTATTACGTCATTGATATCGTCCAAATCAATACCGATTCCGAACCGAACAAAAAAGAAACTCAGGCATAGACTCAAGTCACATGATCAAAATATCGCATTCAGATTCTAGCAGTGCCAGTTCCGCTGGAGACGCATCCACTTTCAAATCCAGCCGTGGTTCCTTGAATGAACCTAACGCTTCAGCTTTAGATCCCAGTTCCAGCCTGGTTTCCGATGCAGTAGCTCAACCTGTTACTGCTGGATTGACTGCTATTCCTACTGCATCTGCCAGACCAAACCATGTGATTGTACAGGATAATACACCCCGTCCTAGATCCAATTCCAAGCTCAGCGGAACAATGAACAAGTTCAAATCAATGCTGAAGACTCAGGGTCACGATCAATCTCTTAGTCAGACTTCTAGCCAAGTCCCTAGTAATGCTTCCAGCCAAATTTCATTAGGTCCGACTTCTACTGGACCTTCTAGTGGTAACGGTATTGCCGGCATCCGACCTGATCCTCCTCCTTCACATAGCACTCTGGCTACAACATTATCGAACCTGTCTGTAGCCAGCGCTGTGCCTTCGAACTTGTCTACGAAATCAGATGGCATGTCTTCCTCTGCTAAGAAACCAGCTGCTGGTTCTGTTGCCTCTAAAGACAATATGCCAAGATTTGAGCTATCTGAAGACGGCTCTACTCATCGGCATCATTTCAAGCATTCGAAACGACAAGAAACACTGACCGCAATGTTTAAAGACCTTCTTAAGCTTGGAGGACGACAATCTGGGACTACACAGGCTCAGACGCCAGCTCAAATCCAAGCTCAGGCCCAAGCTGCTGAACAGCCTCCTAGTTTAATGACAACTTTTTTAAACCAAATACAAACCGGCGAGTCTGATGAAGTACTGCTGGATCATATCCTGCGCACAACTTCTAAAGAAAACCAGTTTACCCAGAAATACGGGAAGTGTCAGGGCATAATTGGTAGGGGTTCTTACGGAGTAGTTCGAGTATCACACAAAACGGACCCTAAACTGAATCAAGAGCAACTTTTTGCTGTCAAAGAAGTCAAAAAGAGAAACAACGAATCTGACTCTGCTTATAGCAAACGATTAACCTCGGAGTTCTGCATTTCATCTTCGCTACATCATCCAAACATCATCAAGACGTTAGACCTACTGAAAGACGACAGAGGACAGTATTGTGAAGTCATGGAGTTTTGCCATGGTGGCGACCTGTACTCTTTAATATTGGCCTCTGGAAAGCTGGAATACATTGAAGCCGACTGTTTTTTCAAGCAAATTATTCGTGGCGCAAACTACATGCATGAAATGGGGGTTTCTCATCGAGACCTCAAGCCTGAGAATATCTTATTGACAGTAGATGGATGTGTTAAGATCACTGATTTTGGTAGTAGTGAATGCTTCCGCATGGCCTGGGAAAAGGAAGTGCATTTCAGCAAGGGCATGTGTGGTAGCGAACCTTATATAGCACCAGAGGAGTACGGTGACCAGAGCTTTGACCCAAGAGCAGTGGATATTTGGGCAATAGGCGTTATTTATATGGCCATGAGAACGGGCAGACATTTGTGGAAAATCGCCAAACCAGATGAAGACAGCTTCTATCAACGGTACCTTGAAGGTCGTAAAGACGAGCATGGCTACGAGCCAATTGAATCTCTGAAACGTGCCAGATGCCGGAATGTTATTTATTCGATTCTAGATCCTGTTCCTTCTAGAAGAATCACCGGTAAGCAGATATTGAAGAGTGAATGGGGGAGAGAGATTGTGGTATGTGAAGCTGGAGAGCTTGGACTTTAGCTGGTAGCTGGTGCAGCTCTGTCACAGCTTCTTTATGTGTGAATTTCTTGTCTATATAAGAATAGTTTTTTTTACATTTTAATCTATTTCTTTTATTTATCTCCAGCTTGGTTCTCTTTGTTATGTTTTTACCTACCTCTCTCTCTTTTTGTTGCATCGACCACTAGGCGAAACCGCTCCAAGAATAACAGCACTGTCGGTAGACGAGAAGTTCACAAATCCTGAAGAATCTGCTTCTCGATTGTTAAATTCATGAATAAACGACAGTTTTTGCTTGCGTAATGCCATTTTTCCCAGCGATTTCTTTGGAGTAGCTGGTAAAGCGAAAGCAAATGAAGCTCCACCTGCGGAAGCTTTTGAGAAATAGTCTTCATATGGAGCGCTCGAACTGCTGCCCGTAGGAGTCACACCACCAGACATACAATGGCTACTCGGAAACCCTGAAAATGTATGCCTGCATCTCATTTTACTGGCCATGAGTTGGGTATGATTATTGATATGGTCGTTTGATTGGTCTAACAAGGCAAATTTCAAATCTGGAGGTCTGTAAATAGCTTCTGATATTGCTCTTCTTCTTGTAATAGGTGATGGAGATATCGAACTACCATATACCTTTGCTTTTCTGTTTTTGTTTCTCTGGTTTCCATGGAATTCAAATGATAGAGCCCCGGTATTGTCCATAGGCTGCTGAGCCGCATATAGTGCGGCTGTGCCCAGATCTGCGTCTAACACAAAAGGAATGTGTGACTCGGAATGAGTATGCGATAATGGGTAAGAATAATGGCTATCGTCTTTATTGTAGGCGGTTAGGGCCATATTGGATGGTGTGGGTCCACATGGTGTAGAGAATGGAGAAAATGACGATGATGATGTTGTTGTCGTTAACCTGTCAGGCGTGGTAGCACCTATCATTGTCATATCAGTATGTGCCCGTGCTTCTGCTTGTGCTTGTAGCTGTGTTTGTGCTTGTGTCTCTGTCTGTACCTGTGCCTGTGCCAGGAGATCTGCTTTGAAATCAGTTCGATTTTTATAAGCTTGTAATTCATAATATTCTTCATCATTGCCAAGTATGTCATCACTATTGGCAGATGGCGAGCTGAAATCATAATCTGCGGATGCTGAAATTGCTGAAGTTGGAATATCCTTTGCGACATCTCGAATCGAGCCTGACACCTTCTTACCTATAGAGGAAGTACTGGAGTCGATGATCAACTCGCTTAATTCATTGTAGAACTTTTCAATATCTGAAGATGGTGGACTGTAGTAGTTCAGTGATGATGAGAAATTAGCAGAGGTACTAGCAGTACCATGACCAGAAGCAGTAGACATAGATATACTACCTATGCGGTCAGCTATAGAGAATGTGCTGCTACTGTCGTCCGAATATTCAAGATCTGCCATTGAGAAAATAAATAGGTGGCTCTTTCTATTGAATAAGACGGAAACGAGAGCGAACCACCAGGATGATCCCTGTTTTAAGTACTTTCCTCTGCCGTTCAACTTAAAAAGGAAATCTAACAAGGTCTCTACAACACTCAATAGGAAAATGGTCCGCTCAAAACGGTGGTAGTTTCCAGCCTCGTCGAAGGCTTCTATATCTGCTGCAAACTTTAAAACTCCAGATGTCTCTTTTCGGAGCATAGTCAGACCAAAAAAGAAACGGGAACGACGAAAAAGAGGGCCACAAAGCCGAATCCAAATTTAGCGGTGGTGAAAGAAAATAAGCATAAGGAGATTAGATTTCCATGCAGGTACCGATAAAAGTTTGGAGCTGAGCGGTGAAACAAGAAATAGAATAAAAAAAAGGCACGAAAAATAACTGTATAGAAATCTGGTGACTTGACCGGAACCCTCTATATACTCCTATGAAATTTCATTTTGCTACTAGTTTAAGACCCAAGTGCTGCCTCACCGTCTATCCTTTCGAGGTATGTATAGATCAGCCACGGCAATTAATAAAAACATAGCAGCGATTCAGTCATAGAAAGTAAGGCTTCAAGCCTAGAAAGCGTAGTCTAAAAGTCAGCCAGCCAAACCTTGACTTGAAAGGTAATATATGCAGCAACATGCTTGCACCCGCGACGGAAGAAGGCAGAGTTGGCGGAACCTGCCGATAGAATTTAGTGCGAAGAGCTTTAACATCAGTCCCACTGGTATAAACAAATATATATAGCGTATAATTAAATAGGATCATATTTATTAAGGGTTTCCACTAATTGAACTTGGGTAAACAACTGAGAAGCAGATAATTCTACTATGAATATGTATTCCCTTGTCATGAACAAGGTTCTGGAATCTATCAAAGCCTAGCAAGGCCTATCACGCCCTAACACGGGAACTTTTTTATCTTTAGACTCTGGTATGCTTGCCATTTTCATACATAAAATATGATGTGCAGGAGTCTATGACCGTCCACATGAGATCTAGTCGGAAAAGTATTCTATGGATGGTCAAGGGTAGAGAAAACAGGTCTCCAAAAAACCGAAAAAAATCTTGAAAAATCAGGTTATTAGAGAATTGTTCCTAATCAGGTAATGCAATAAAAGAGTCAAAAAAAAAAGTGTTATCCATATAACAATGATATTAAAAGTAGCTAGTTCAAGATTTCAACTGCAAGATCAGAAATCAACCATTAGGCTAACAACGGCCAGCAACACAAATATCTAGAAAACCGAAAATGAATTCAATCTCTTGTTGATGAACAGAATATAAGGGTGGTTGTGATCTACTGAATCTAGCTTAAGTCAAACTTTAATTGTTAAAGTTAGAGCTGACAGATGCAGGATGCCCCCTATGCCTCACGGCAGCGTTGTCAATAATTCCTTCCCGAAATCCGCAGTCCAACAAAGTTTAAGGTTACCAAGACCCCGGATTAGTTGCGGGTGAGCCAGCAGTGAGTTCATTCTGGATACTCTATTCGAGCTATTCGTTAGAATGGCAGGGCCTCCGTGCTCTTCCGGTGCCTGAAATTTCAAATCTGCCGAGATATCAAACAAGCACGAACAGAGCCTCGGCGGGTAGACGAAAATTAGAAAATAACAATAACAAAATACAACTAAAAGTAATAAAAAATAAAACAGCGGTAATCTATCTAAACAAGACGATACAAAGCCAAGCCATCGTGGAGTTTTTTTTTCGGTCTAGATGGCCCTCGAACAACCTGGGCTATGACCACATCAGATCGTTTTATGAACTTATGCATATATATGCCTCAAATATGTCTTGAATCCTAGACTATAGAAGATTTCATCCATCTCGCTTAGCTCTAGAACCTGGCTTGTAACGCAGAGAGGCAAAAAACTGGTAGAAATCAAAAAAGACTTTTGTAGACAGAAAATGCTCCTGAAAAGGAAGTTTTTTTGTTTTTTAAGCTCAATACTCAGGCACAAAAATATGCCTGCGGAAAAAAGAAAACAGCATAAAAATCAAAAGTAACATTGGCTGGATATGTTCGAATCAAGTCTCTGATTATGTTTGAGGCATAAGACCCACCTCAGCGAATATGCATCCGAATTGAGATGAGCGGTGACAACCGTCGGACCGGAAATTAAGTGTACCTGAGACAGGATGCAAATATATCATGCAAAGTGGCTGAGGGTTATATATTATAGGCTAATCTAACGCTATCTAATACAGTAATAAAAGTCGAAACCGGATAGCTCCCCTGAGTTTCCTATCGAAGCCGGAAAGAAACCCAAGAAAGTCAGGAGAACCGAGAACCGAGAACATAAAGAAGGCCAAAGTCAAAATTTAAAAAAAAAATTATTTCTAAATCCCGACGGCCGCAATTAGTAATGCAAAATTATTTTTCTTTTATTTCGTCATTCCATTGATACACGCAAGCTTGAGTTTTAAGGGAGGCTGCTTTGACTGAGAACTGAATGTTACCCGGCCGGAATACTTTAAACCCGACTTCCCGACGCTTGGCTTTGCCTCTCTTTCTTAGACAAAGGCAAGCAAAGCTGAGCAAAAAGTACAGCTAATAAGAATCAACACTAAGCAATTGTGTTTAATACTGAAACTTAGGCATGAGTTGGACGGGTTTTAAGAAGGCTGTCAATCGGGCTGGCACCTCGGTAAGTAATGAGCTTGTCAATTTTGTGGTGTCTATTCTGATAGTATGCTAACAATAGGTCATGATGAAAGCTGGACATGTAGAACGAACAGTGGATAAGGAGTTTGACATTGAGGAGCGACGTTATCAAACGTAAGTGGATGAGAAATATAGGTGTATACGCGAATGTGCTATTCTCAGACAATGATTGGTATCTTATATGTGCTTATTTTGAAGCACAATGTCTCTTGATAGTGCTCGTTTTGATAGACAATAGCCGTGTTTTGATCTGAAATTAGCATGAGATTAGCATGAGATTATCAATTATCAAAACTATATTGTGATTTGAACATTTGTGATCTGAAAATTCACATTTGACCTTGATTCTAACTTGTAGACTCGAAAAGGCCGCGACTCGACTCCAGAAAGAAGCCAAAGGATACCTGGATTCTATTCGAGCTATGACAGCTTCTCAGATCCGAATTGCTGAAACTGTGGACGCATTTTACGGTGATGCAGGAGCTCGAGACGGAGTGTCCAAGTATTATTTAACTGCTGTCCAGGAAATCGATAGTGAGACTGTCAAATCTTTGGATGGACCTTACCGAGAGACCGTTTTGGAACCCATTGTGAGGTTCAATGCTTATTTCGCGGATATAAATGAGGCTATTAAGAAGAGAAACCATAAACAGTTGGATTATGATTCCTTAAGAGCAAAGACCAAACGGCTGACTGAGAAACCCAGTGACGATGTCACCAAGTTGCCTCGAGCTGAGAAAGAGCTTGAGATGTCAAAGGAAGTCTACGATGATCTTAACAAGCAGCTGGTCGAAGAACTGCCACAGTTGATCGACATGCGAGTGCCTTATTTGGATCCCAGTTTCGAGGCCCTTGTCAAGATTCAAATGAGATTTTGTACCGAGTCGTATACCAGATTGGCTCAGGTGCAGCAGTACTTGGATGCTACGACTCGAGACGAATATGCTAATGGACAGCTGGATAGCAAAGTAGAGCAAGTGCTGTTGCAAATGCGGGATCTTTCTATTACATCGCTAGGAGCTTGATAAAACGTGCAGATTCTTCTATTATTGGTTATTTTCATCTTTGCTTGTTGTTTCCCTATACCACAGCCTACACAACATTGCATGAATTATACCGGCCTGTGTCTATATGTTATTTAGGTAATTCTATGTATCTTTTGTGCAAAGTGCCATAATTGTGTTTCGCTCAGCTCAGCTGGTGGTACAACTTGGTCTGCTTCCCTTTCTATCATCTTCAGCTGCCTGCATCTGTTCCTGAGTATCTACTACCGTCTCTTTCCCCATCGAAGTATACAATACTTTAGTTACTATTGTTAGATATGCCTTTCATAATATTCCATATTCATTCTATACTCACTGTATTTTTCGCGATATCTGTCGGTAGTAGCAGCTCCTAAGACATTCAATTTCGGCATCGGATGGGTCACTAGATGCCTTAATATGCTATAATGAGGAGCTGGTAAAACCAGCCCATCTACTTCTGCAGTTCCAGCATTCCACAGAGAATCTGTCGAGGTTTTGGGAGTCGCTGGTTTTGAAGAAAGACTGGTTGTAGAGGAATGCGGTGTTGCGCTGTCCAAAAGAGTATCTCCTTCTAAGCCATATGGTGCTAAAGGAGGCATTTTCACCTGTAATGTCATATACTCATTTTCTGCACGATAAATAGCAGGAATCTCTGTGGAATAAATAGGACTTTGCCTGTCGCTACTGGTTTCTTCTGTGACAGTGCTGTTGTTGTCTTCATGTTGTTGCTCATCACTGACCCCTGAGAGAAGATCAACTTTGGACACTGGAGAACAAGGCATCGAATATGGAGTCTGAGGGTTGGTAACACCTCGGTCCTTCGCTCTGGTCAGACCGGTTTCATGGCCTACTTCAGTTTCTCTAACTTTCCGTTCTTTCGGATCCTCACTTCCGTCTTCCTTTATTCTCTTCTTGACCTCTGGCATGTTCAATGTGTTGGCAGTGGCTGAGATTAATGATGCATGAAATTCGCACTGCTCATCCTCCCTACCGGAAAAACTCCCAGCAAGTTTTTCCGGATCGACAGAGGTACTTGTAGGAGGGATCAGGGACAATGAGAAAGTTGAAAAGTGAAAAATGGTACAATAAAAAGTATGAAAAAGATAGAAAAACCCAATTATTCAGATTAATAATACATGCAGCTTAAAAACTATGCTTTTAGTTTAGTGTTCCATGTTGTGACGTGCTGTTGGTTGCTTGCATTATAGTTGCATTATCCCATCGGCACTGCCTGCTTGCCTGCTTTTATTATGCTTAGCTGTACACAACTGCCTCATGTTCATGTCATATCTACTGATGGTGAAAATTTTTCATCAATATGCATTTCGGGGTTACCGTGAAGCTTTCGTGCCACATTGTGGAACCTTCGCGCATCTTTTGTGTAGTCATTATGTAAATTTCTCCTATTCTCTTAATGCCCCTCGTAGACCTCGGGTCGCTATTATGTAAGCCATAATTGGAGTCGCAAACAACCCCACAACACCTCCAAATATCAGCTTAGCTATCTGAGGTGTGGGGTAATTGCCAAAGCTATATTCATGTGAAGAAATCCTGTGACCAGGTGCCGTCATTATACCCATTGTAGCTGGCCAAACAATGATGAACACACAGCATCCCAGCAGAAGAGCACGGATTACTTTGTTTACTAGCCAAAAAAATACCTGATGAGGATTAAACAGCTCTTTTGTTGTGGACACTCCTATATTCAGCTGCTTACAATTTGGAAGCCATGGAAACGGGGATATTCTGTTTTGATCTGTAGATTCTGCATACCATGGAAACCAAAACCACATCCAAAAAGTTTTTGATATTGTACATCTTTCAACTACTCCTTTTTTGAGATCCATGTCAGCCGGCTTTGGAAGAAGCCAGCTCTCGTTCCAGATATCAACAGCGATTAGCAGTTCCTCAATGAGCCAGGTCACTACACATTGCACAAAGACAGTAACGGCACAGTCTCCGGAAAAAGTGTTTGGAAACTTCCATAGTGTCACAGGCTGTGGAGCTTGAGTATACATTCCATATGCAATAGCAAACTCGAGTCCGCCGGAAATGATGAAAGCTCCAACTCCATGTAGTAGAGCGTACAAAAGTATATGGTCGACCATTTGTACCTGGATAGAGACGGCTTTGGGTTTCCTACTTTATACAGACCACTATACTTAGGATAGTTGTCTAGCACTGTTGCTGGAGGTGTTATGCATTCCGGCTCTTCAGCATATATTGATCCAGAGAGCAAAGCGGAAAGAAAAGAAGAAAGAAAACCGTTGTTTTCAGTTGAGACAAATGTCAATCAGATACCGAGCTACTGGCTTCTCCTTTCTCTGGAAATCCCCGTAGAATGAACGAGTGGTTGGTCGATAGGTATGCTTGTAAATTTTGGTATCGGAAAAGTGGATGTTTATGTAAGTGCTTAGTCAGACGTTCTGGCTTGGGCGAATCTAGCATGAGAGACAGATAGAAGGGTTGTCTCTGCATCGTATTGGGAAATTTACCTTCAAGAAGAAGAAGCTGAAGAAGAGTGATGGCCTTGTTCTATGTTTGGTTACCTGAGATCTGAAATTTCACGTCTGTCTTAGAGGGAAGAGCATGAACCGGAAGAGAACCACACATAATGAGTAAAATGTACAAATAATCCGCTAGATAAGATAAGATAACACTGACCGAAAGTATCAGACTAAGCCCAGCTAAACAGCACGTGGCAGGCAACGCACAACATATTCCCCCTGTAATGTCGGCAGCCGAACAACTAGTCATCTCTATCTCGCATGCTTCTGTTTTTCGCACACCTTCCCGCTACTCTTCAGAGTAACTCCACATCAACGGTAATTTAACCCCGTACGCACAATTCAACCCGTAAATAATCGATTTTTGAATACCTCGGAAATAGTTGTCCGACATGTAATACCCGGTTGTCTTGATAGATGAGCAATTGACTTGATAGCTCTGAAGATGTATTTACCATGTTTTGAACAAATACGCAGCATTTCCAAAGAAACTCTTGACCTGGACCACTCAAGTGTTCATATTTGATATTATATAGTAGAAATTTATATTCAGCTTGTATTACATATTCTACAAGCAACTCTATAATTCTGGCATATGCCTGACATAGACCTACCGATTGCTCGAACCAATTCACGTGACGTTGCCGATATCGGCCAAGCCTCTCCATTCATCTCCCCTCCTCTTCTGACTCAAAATTTCAACCTCGCTTTACCTTCTTAACATCACCTCATCATCATTATCACCCTATATATTTCAAATACTTGTGCAAAATTCTACATTTAAAATGACTGTAACGAAAAAAATTGTATTACTTGGAGGAGATCACGTTGGACCCGAGGTCGTTGACGAAGCCGTCAAAGTTCTCAAAGCCATTGAGCAGGTCAAGCCTGACATCAAATTCGAATTCTCTCAACACCTGATCGGAGGTGCTGCTATCGATGCTACAGGCGTACCATTACCTGATGAAACCTTGGATGCTGCCAAAAGTGCAGATGCCGTATTGCTTGGTGCTGTCGGTGGCCCTAAATGGGGAACTGGTTCTGTCAGACCAGAACAGGGCCTTTTGAAGATCCGAAAGGAATTGAATCTATATGCCAACTTACGACCCTGTAGTTTTGCCAGTGATTCATTGCTTGGTTTGTCTCCTTTGAAAGAATCTGTTTGCAAAGGTACTGATATCATGATTGTACGAGAATTAGTCGGAGGCATCTACTTCGGAGCCAGAACCGAGGACGATGGCAGTGGAGTGGCAAGTGATACTGAAGAGTACTCTGTACCTGAGGTTGAGCGTATCACACGAATGGCAGCGTTTTTGGCCCTCCAGTCAAACCCTCCTCTTCCCGTCTGGAGTTTGGATAAAGCCAATGTCTTAGCATCATCCAGATTGTGGAGAAAAACAGTGACCAGGGTCATGGAGACTGAGTTCCCGCAAGTCAAGTTACAGCATCAACTGATTGATTCTGCTGCCATGATCCTTGTAAAGAATCCTACGGCGTTGAACGGTGTTCTTGTCACCAACAACATGTTTGGAGATATCATCAGTGATGAAGCATCTGTCATTCCTGGATCTTTGGGTCTGTTGCCATCTGCCAGTCTTTCTTCTTTGCCTGACAAGAACTCCGCATTCGGTCTGTACGAGCCGTGTCACGGAACTGCACCTGACTTGCCCAAAAATAAGGTCAACCCCGTCGCAACTATTCTGTCTGCTGCCATGATGTTGAGACTATCTTTGAACTTAAAAGAAGAGGCTGATGCTTTGGAAAAGGCTGTCAAGATTGTGCTGGATAGTGGAGTGCGAACCGGTGATCTTGGAGGCACTTCAAGCACTACCGAAGTAGGCGATGCTATTGCTGTCGAGTTGAAGAAGCTTTTGGCCTAGTATATATCATAGTAAGTCATTGATTTATCTGTGAACTAGTAGTATATAATGAGTCTGTATTTAGTCAAGTTTTTTTTTTCAAGCATGCTCACAGTTTCGCCCTGGTTTTTTCAGGCTCTACAAAAGCCTGCCAGCTTTTTTCTGTCATTAGCTTATAACGGCCTCCTACTAGCATATATATAGTTTCCTTTGTTGACGGAATTTCCTGGTTCCTGTACTTGTTCTTCTGAATCTTGTTGTTGCTAGTTAGTTCTATGGTATCCACAAACTTGCAAAACACAGGGATCGCATAGCTAGGTAGCTTATCGGTCAAAGCTCTGGCGATTTCGTCGAGATCGGGGTTTATACCTGCTTCCATTTCAATCACAGCAAATCCCGCCCGGCCTTCATGGTTAGGTACAGAAACGCCAACGACCACAGCTTGCTTGATATGCTTGATTCCAGAAAAAGCATGTTCCACCTCATTTGTAGACACGTTTTCTGACTTCCACCGAAAAGTGTCACCCATCCTATCCACAAAATATACCAGTCCATTTTCGTCCTCTTTCAGCAAGTCGCCAGTCCTCACCCATGCGTCGCCCTTCTTGAATACGTCAAATGCTATCTTTTTGGCTGACGCGTTATCATCCGTATAACCCTGAAATGTCTCGATGACTTTCTGAGGATTGTGTACACGAAATAGGATTTCTCCAGGGCAATTTACAGCCGCAGTCTTACAGAACCCTGTCTTCGGATTCCGGTATAGTTCTTCTGGGTTATGGGGCTCCATGGCTGCAATTCTCCATCTCAATGTATGAAGAAGCGTTCTGATTATAATTCCATAGTTTGCTACAGCTCCAATTCCATATTCACCAGTCTGATAATTAGTTAGAGCCGTGGGATACTCGGTGGCTCCGTAAAACTCACTGATGACCTCGATATTGAACCGATTTTTGAATTTGGCCCAGATATCCGGTCTGAGTCCATTACCACAAGCCATTGTTACTTGGTGCAAACGCTCATGTGGGTTAACAGGGCTGTTGAGCAGGTACCGGCATGTTTCGCCCACATACTGTATGGAATCGGCCCGTGAAAGTTTCGCCTGAGTCCAGAACGTGCTCGTAGAGAACCGATGACCAATTATATAAGATCCTCCGCCAATAAAAACCGCAAGTAGGCCTGTGCAAACGGCTGTAGAGTGATACAGAGGCATCGATGAGTACAACCGCGTCTTCTTAGTGAAACCAGCTGCGGCCGTGTAGCTGCCTGATGCGACGGTTGCTTTGTGCCAGCTAATGATAGCAGCCTTCGGCAGTCCCGTCGTGCCAGAAGTATAAATGTACATGGCAGTATCATGGAGCTTGTGTTGCGGGTTTCTCCATGCATCAGGAGCCCGGAAAGGCTCTGTCCTATTAGCCAATTCCATGAGATCCTGGCCAAAAGTCACAACTTCAGCAATTGCCTCTGTCTGTGGTAATGTATATGCGATGCCACTAGATTGAGCGGTCCGAACGACTTCTTCATCTAACAGCAGCAGGCGAGCTTCAGCGACTGTCAAGCAATGGAATATAGACTCATCTTTCAAGTTGTAGTTGATCAGTGTAGGGGTAGCACCGAGGCTCCACAATGCAAACCACAAAAACACCATATCTGGCTTGTTCATATAGTTGATTCCCACTTTATCACCAGACTGTACTCCGTATGTCTCACTAAGAATGCGTGCGAATTTCAAGACAATGACATACATTTCATGATATGTGTATTCCTCCATTGTAAAACTGCCATCAGAATTTGGACGAGGGTATCCCAAAGCACTGCTATTTGGTATACTCTTTGCATGGTCTTCAAACATGTAGAAACTGTTGATTTTACCGGCCATTAGGTACAATTTCGGCCGCAGAGAGTTGACGGCGGATCCGTACAGCAGCTTCAGGTCACTGAGAACATGGTACTTTGAATCTATATAGCTTGCTGACAGTGCAGAAACAAGAAAATCCACATTGGTCGGCATTGCACTGGCAAAAAACTGTGATCGGTATGTCGGCAAGATCTAGAGTCTGAGATTCGGCTGCCAAGTCGAAAGCGATTATGTAGCCAAAAAAAAACTGATTATGTAAGCTTTTTATAGAATCTCTAGTGTCGGTAGAAACGAAGGAATAGTAGACAACCAGATATAATAGTTTCGAATATTAAGTGGAAATATTGAGTTGGACTTTTTTTGCTGGCAAGACACCTGATCTTTTCACAATGGATATATGTTTGATTAGGATAACGGTGCGGCTTTGAATATTCCAAAAAGGGAAATTAAAACGGACATCACTGCAGTGAGATACACGACAGAAACGAGTCAAACAGCTGGCAATGGGACTCTAGAAACATAAAATCAAAAGTAAGAGTTTACAAAATATCTGGGAAACCTAGTGTCAGATTTATGGAGCTTTGTTTAGCCATTCCATGTCTTTCCGGTGACCTGCGTCTTCTGCTCCTCGGACCAAACTGTAGAGCAAACGAACTAACCAAACAATCAAACAAACAGACAAAAAATAGGCTAAAGAGTGCCAATTACATATTAAAACTAAATTTACATGCTTCATCGAATTCCCCAGCCAATTATGTTTTATTTACCCATCACTGATATCCTGTTGATGCTGTCGCTGTCCGTTGTTATGGCAGCCAGTTTGGGCAAAATAAACAAACCCATACAAACACAGTGTTTGTTTGTTTTGAACTCACACTTTCCCTCATCACACATCGCAAATCCATAGTGCCAAACTAGAAGTCGAAAATAGGGGTCAAGTGTTTCTATTCTGCAGGAGAATAGAAGTGTTTGTTTTTTTGTTTTGTTTCTTGTGCATAATGATAGGAAGGACCAAGGATCGAGCAGCTCTGATAGAGTTCCTCAAAGGTGAGTGACAATATACAACTTGAAGAACACTGAACTCTCAACAACAATCCTGATCTTCTACTGATACTAACTTTTAGACCGAGTATATCTTGGTGCTTTTGATTATAAACCAGAAGATACTGATAAAGTAGTTTATTTCACTATCGATGACAAGCTTCCTTACAACAACTTCTTCCATGATTTTGGTCCGCTACACATTGGCCACATGTATCGATTCGCGGTGTTTCTGCATGAAATCCTGGGCGAAGATGAAAACGAAGGAAAAGCTGTGGTTTTCTACTCCAAAAATAACTCGAAGGCTAGAGCAAATGCTGCCTGTGTATTGTGCTGCTATATGGTGCTAATCCAAGGCTGGCCACCTCATCTGGTGCTGGCTCCTATAGCTCAGGCAGATCCTCCTTTCATGCCTTTTAGAGATGCGGGATATGCAGTAGCAGATTTCTTATTGACAATTCAAGACGTCATTTACGGAGTCTGGAAAGCAAAGGAGAAGAAACTGTTTGACATGAAAAGCTTCAATCTTGAAGAATACGAAAACTACGAGCGAGTCGATCAAGGTGACTTGAACGAGCTTCCTCCTTATTTTGTAGCATTTGCATCCCCTGAACAGGACAATTACAACCCTAATCTTTCAAAAACACACCCTGTTGATACCACTTTCATGTCCGTACTGGACTTTTTCCAGTCACATGATGTCAAATTGGTCGTACGGCTCAACTCAAAGCTTTACGATTGCAGAGAGTTTGACAATAGAGGCATAAAGCATATTGATCTAATTTTCGAAGACGGTACATGTCCAACAATGCTTTATGTCCAGGCATTCATTGGAGCCGTAGAAGGCGTGATACGACAGGGTGGAAAAGTCGCTGTTCACTGTAAGGCTGGATTGGGACGAACTGGTTGCTTGATTGGCGCACATTTGATTTATTCTTACGGCTTCACTGCTTCTGAAGCCATTGCTTATATGCGATTCCTAAGGCCCGGTATGGTAGTCGGACCACAGCAGCACTGGCTGTATCTGCACCAAAACGAATTCGCAGAATGGCGACGAACTATGGTTCTGTCCAAAATTCCTGACCAAAGTTTGGCTGGTTATTCTCCTCTGGTACCCGTCAATTCTCCGGAGGCTCTGGAAGGAGGAACGGGTGCTAATGGTTCTTCAAATAACAGTCCTCCGAGAACCCCAGAACGGAGTATCCTTGCAAGCGTGGAGAATACCGCTTCTGCATTGCCGGTCCCTACTCCAGGACAGCCGAGAAAGAATAGTCCGTCTCCTGTGAGAGAACGACAGGTTTCTCAGCACTTGAGCGGACATGCAGTTGTTGGTCGTTATTCTCATCGACAACAGCAGCACCATGCTTCTCGGTATTCAAGCAACAGCGATGACGATGCTGAAGAAGCCGACGAAAATACTCCAGCTTCAATGACCGAAACTGATAATACCCTAACTTCCCCAGTAAGACGTTCGGGATCTAGAACTCCATCGAACAGCAGTGGTTCACTGACCAGTTTGGAACAGATAGCTGTTGGCAGAAAACTGAGATCAGTGTCTAACCCTGCGGGACCGACAAAAACCAAAAGAAACAATACTCCAAGTAACTATCAGATGACCACGATGACCACGACCACGACTACTACGTGTGTCGTCAACTCACCTGAAGTGAGACGATCCACGAGGCTTTATTCCGGCGGTGTCAGAAAGGTGAGTGGAAGAGGCAAATAAGTCAGGACAAAGCACGGAAATGACCAGAGACAATCTGTTTAAATCACATAGATTCTCACCGATGCTCGGTAATTCTCAACTGTGGTCAGAGACACTCAACAAATCAAAGATTATTCTCAACTACACAGACAGTAAAGAGCCGAACTAATAACCTCCATCAACGTGTGTAAATTATAGCAAACAATAGAATCAAACTCTAGTCGTCTTTGTAATACTCCTGGCATTTTTCTGAATTTTCTAGATTTTTTTTGGATTTTTCCTGCCATTCTGACTTTCTAGAGTTAAACTTGAAAAATTTCTCAAAATGCTCAATGAAACAAAACAGAAACAAACAAGACAATATACCAACGCCAACAACCAACAATGTTTAAGAATCCAAGCTGTATTTTAAATCGTATTCTCTATTCGTTAACTGCGTGGTTCAGTATCATTGCGTGTATCTCATTGCTTGCTTAATACTCTGCGTTTCTCCTGACATTTATAGGCCCAACTCCGCCCCGATCGACGCATCCTCCGATATTTAAATATTAGAGAGCTCCTTCGACGCCTCGTTAAACAAACCATCCACCTTAATAGCAACGCCGCAGGAAAATACAATACTATATGATGCTTTCGTCTTTTTTTCTGCTGACTCTGGTCAGTCTGGGTACATGCTGGTCACCTACTGACAGCTACGCTCCTGGAAATGTCAGCTGTGACGTCAGCACTTTAGTCCGAGATGCCGGTGAGTTGAATTCTGGTGAAAAGTCGTTTATCGAAGACAGGCTAGAAATTGCTATGCCAAATCTAAAAACCTTCTTGAACAGATTGAATTTGACTGACTTCGATGCCGACTCTTTTATTACCAACTCCACAGAGATCCAGATTGGCCTCGCTTTTTCAGGAGGGGGCTACCGAGCCATGCTTGCTGGTGCAGGCCAGTTTAGTGCATTGGACGACCGTACTGTCAACAGCACATTGAATTCTAGCCACCTAGGAGGTCTGGTTCAGGCCAGCACATATCTTGCTGGATTGTCGGGAGGAAACTGGTTGGTAGGCTCAATTGTGCTCAACAACTTCACCAGCGTTCAGGATTTGCAAGGCGACGAAACAGTGTGGGATTTGGAGAACTCCATAATAGATCCTGGTGGTGTCAACATTTTCTCAGACGCATCATATTGGGATGATATCAGTGATCAGATTGATGATAAGAAAAAGGCCGGCTTCAACACTTCCCTAACTGATATCTGGGGCCGAGGTCTGTCATATCAGTTTATCAATTTGACGGACGGTGGCCCAGCTTTGTCGTTTTCGGACATTCAAAACTATACGGTTTTCAAAGACAGGAAAATGCCATTCCCTATCCATGTTGCAGATGGAAGGGTTGTTGGAAGCACAATTATAGCTCTCAACTCCACTGTTTTTGAAATGACCCCATATGAGCTCGGGTCCTGGGATCCAAACCTGTATGCATTCACCGAAATGGAATATCTAGGTACAGATGTCCGAAATGGTATACCTCTTACCAACGGTACTTGTGTGGCTGGTTTCGATAATGCTGGCTTCATTATAGGTACGTCGTCCACCTTGTTCAACCAGTTTATTCTGCAGCTCAACTCTACGGGAATAGAAGGTGTTGTGTATGATCTTGCTGAGAGCATGCTTACTGATCTTGGAAATGACAGTGATGACATTGCCATATATGATCCAAATCCGTTTGGAGGTGTTGCTCAGGCTGGTTCTATCGGCACCAGCGATGTGTTAACATTGGTCGATGGAGGTGAGGACAACCAGAACGTGCCTCTTACGCCGTTGATCCAACCTCAGAGACAACTCGACGTCATTTTCGCGTTTGATAATTCCGCAGATACTGATTATAACTGGCCCAATGGAAGCTCCCTAGTCAACACGTATGAGCGACAGTTCACATCCCAAGGAAATAACACGGTGTTCCCGTATGTACCCGATACCAATACGTTTATCAATGACGGGCTGACACGAGCTCCAGCCTTTTTCGGCTGTGATGCTAGCAATCTAACCTCTCTGTTCAACGACTCTGTGCCGGATTCTGATCAGTACACCCCCCCTCTAATTGTTTACATTGCAAATTATGCGCATTCTTATATGTCCAATACGTCCACATTCAAGTTGTCTTATGACCAGGATGAGGTCGCTGGAATGATTGAGAATGGCTACAACACGGTGACACAAAACAACGGCACTTTAGACGATGAGTGGTCGGCTTGTGTTGGATGTGCCATTATCCAGCGAGAACTTGAGCGACGAAACCAGTCGCAATCTGATCAGTGCAAACAGTGTTTTTCGAAATACTGCTGGAACGGTACTGTGGATTCGGTCGAACCTCTGGAGAACAGCACAAACTACGATCCCACGACTGACACAGGTAGTTCTGGAGCATCCAGTCTCGGTTTCAGCTTGGGCATGGGTCTGATTTCCATTCTTGCCACATTTTCATTGATGTAGTCATATTTAACCTTATAGAGTATCCTAGTTTGGTGCATGAATTAAATAGCTTCCCTAAACGCTCCAATTGCTTGGTTGAATCCATGACGAAACTGCCACACCATGTCACTCTCTCCATCTGCCTTTACATGTTGAGCTTCTCGGGCCAATCTCCAAGCTCCTAAACGGCCCAGCTCGTTGCTGTTGAACTTGTAAAATGTCTTTGCATCATTCCATCCTGTTGTAAACCCCTTTTCAAATCGCTGGAACTGCCAGTCCTTCCTGGGATCTTGCTTTGACCAGTAATCCTTGTGTGATTCCAAGCAGCGTTTCTTGGCTTCGATAAAGTCTTTATTCCAATCATTTTGGCTCTTGTTCTTAGGTTTGTTAGAGAAAATGGGCAATGCTCCTTTTTCCGTCATCTCCCTAAATCCCCATTCACCACCGGACCCATGTTCGAACCTATATGTCCAGAAATATACGCCTGCTCTTGCTTTTTCGTAGAAGCACTGCGTTTCAACTTGACCCATCTCTTTCACGAGACTCTGTCGATCCAGGTTTCTCCACGAGTCCTCAGCCAACACGCATGAAAATTCGCCGACCATCACATCTATGTCAGAATCGTCATCCTTCTGGACACAGGAGCCTAAATTGCTGATAATTTCAGGGGCACTTCTTTTGGTGTCTTCGGCAGAGAAACATCTGTACACATGCGTATCGATAATGACACCGGGTGTCTTCCGGTTTTTGATACTGGAGGAAACAAAAGAAATCGCGTTCGGTAAGTTCCAGCCATCAGAAATCACAATTGGAACAGCAGCATCCTCTTTCCTAATATGCTGGCTCGCTTCTGCGTAGAACGACTCATGTGAGCTGGAGCCGTCAGCATACGGTTCCTCATTCAAAACCTGAATTGCAGCTATGTTTTCATAGCACTTCAAGTCAGCTGCAATGAACTGTAGTACTTTCAGCGCCAGTGACCGGTAGCTCCTATGGTTCCACAGCTCTGCCTTGCCGCTGCTAGTACCGCTGTGTTCCTGTTCATTAGCACCACCAGGCAATGCATGAAAATCCACAAGCACACCAATGTCATTTTCATTGGCTTTCTCCACGCACCGCTTCTTGAAAGTACTCCACGCATTGCTATAGACTTTGTGGTAGCTTTCAAAAGGCGTGTCTTTGCAGAATGCGCCATTGTTCACCATCCAGTACCCAATGGGCACACGTACAGCTGTAACGCCATTCTCTTTCATCCAACTCCAATCCTCATCCGTGATCCAGCTGTTATAATGATCCTGCCATTTCTCTGCAGCCTTGGATTCTCCATACTCATGGACATACGACTGGACGGCATCCAGCTCCGATCCGCCCTTGCTGGATCCACAGTGCAAGCCGTCACAAATCCACTTTTCATTGACAAACCAAGCACCTATATTTGGGCCATGATTGTACCGTGACTGTATTATTTGCCTTCTCGTAGGCTCTACTGTAGCCTCGTTCGCATCAGCAGCTATAGCAAGTTTCTTCGATCCTACCGCTGCCTCTCGTATGATACTACCAAGACCCATAGTATCAACTAAAAAAAATCTACAAGCTTACAGAATAACTACAGAAATACGGAAAATCCCAATATTTTTCTCAGATGATTCCAACAGGAAGTGATGGGGAAGAAAGAAAGTTGGGCGGCGATGCGATGAGCCGCCCTGCCCTGATCGCAGATGGACGCTGTGCGGTGCGGCTGACGTTTCAAAGTCTATGGCCAGAAATGCAAGAAAGTTAGGGAGGCAGAAGGCAGGCGACTGCTCGAATTCTACGGTTGGTTTACAATTTTATTCCTTTACTAATTGAAAATGCTGGTTTATGGCTCGGTCATCCACAAGATTTCATTTGGACAATGAGAACAAATGAGAACAGCTCATATGAAGGTCTGAAGGGCTGCGAGAAAGAGTCAAAAGCAAAACATGGCAAAAACATCGAATAAACTATATCTATTTCACTTTAGTAGGTTTTTCAGAAACTACCGCTGGGTAATTCCAAGCCGAATTGCTTCAAGTCTTCTGACAATCCTGCTTTATTTTAAAGAAAAAGAAATTGCACTTACGTAATCCCTGTCGTGTCGCTTATATAATCATTATGGCCACAAAATCACAAATCTGCCCGCAACAGCAATTGCAAGCAATATCTGCTGCTAAATGCCTCATTTAGACTTTTTCCCGCCTGTACTAGGATCATCTTCGTATGAGTACCCTGCCCAAAGCTTGGATGCTATTCTATGCCAGTTAGTATCAAATGGCTTCCTTCGGCCAGTTTCACCTCAATTACCGGTTTCTACCTCTATCTCATACTCACTTCTTGGCAGAATCCAGTTTTTCTTCCTCACCATGTTTCTTGAATTTCAGCGAAATGCCTCCTTCAGAAATCCGGATTCGTTCGTTTGTTCGCAGCTTATAGTCAGCCTTGTCAGCCAAACTGGCGAATGCGATATAAAGTCCATAGCATACATGAATACTGACAGCTAATAATGCAGCTATAAATACATAGAAGGCGATTTCTTTCAGTGAGAATCCTAGGTACAGGGCAGCAGCTTTGGCTATCTCTTGAGGATCCACACTCTGCGTTGTATGAGCCTCTTCATATAACGTAGCGGTCACTGTCACGGTTTCAATAGATCCCGCAACTTGTTCTTTTACAGTCTCGGTCACTGTCACTATAGTAATTGTCATTTCAAATATCACTGTCTTCTGAGAAGTGTAAGTTATGTGAAGTCAAGTTTTCATGTTGCTATTTTAGTCTCAGGGGGGACAGGCGTTGAGCGAGCGGCTTTGCTCAGTGATGACGCATGCGGCTGGAAACAGCGGAGAAACCAGTTACCCGGCAACCGACACATGGAACTCAATCATCTCTAGGCCGAGGCCGAAGCCAAAGCAGCTTATTGAGAGCATTTTCTGTGACAGTATAGTTCCAACTGTATTCTCTAAAGTAAAGATAAATGTCTTTAAAAATATAGATAGTATTTTCAAATATCAGTAGCACCATAAATTATGCGTTAATGGCACTTTTCTGTTAGTTCTACGGACATTAGCCCCATTTTGACAGAGTTCCGTGGTTCTGTTTCAGGGGGTGGTTTGCGGATTTAGATTTCAGGAGGCTAACTTCTTGAAAACAGCGAAACAGCAAAATGAATTTCAAAAATTGGATTTCAAACTAAAAATCAAAAAACCCTGAATCCTCTTTCTATCCCACCTCTGTATTGTGAGTGTGGGGCAATAACGCTCGTCTCAGACCCGAGAACAGACTACTAACCGAAGCTCTTCAGTACTGCTTCGAATTCTATATATGCTTCAGACAATGCTGAAATACAGGTGAGTATTTTCTAAGACTAGTAAATATCTTACAATAGAGAAAAGCAATAAATCTAATTCCATTTCCACTCTGCTGTTGTTTTCCCAGCTATTTGAGAGATATGGCTGAGCTGTTCTGCGGCTCAGGGGGAGGTGCCCGAGTCGAGCAAACGAGTTACGAAAAAAGCTGCAGACAGAACAGATGGAAGAACAGAGAGATGGGCTCAAGAAAGATAAAAATCAATCGTTAGAACATAGATAAAAAAGTGAAAACGATTAAAACGATTAAAACGATAAATAGAAATGAAAGAACAAATTTAAGGCATGTTTCATCTATAAACCTACTAGCATGACGTCGTTTCCAACTACACAGACGCAACAATCTCTGCAGCCCTCTGCAGTGACGAAATCATCTTCTGACATTCACGACGTCGTTCCACAGTATAATCGCTTTCCTGCAGCAACGTGCCTAAGTTGTCTTGTCGATACAGCTTTTCCAGTAGCTCCTGCTGGACATCACGTTGAGACCTCTTCACTAGGTTCAGCATGATGGCTTTTGGAACCACGTCTGTCATGGTTCGCTTCACGATATTGAAATAAGAGGTGATAAGCAACTTGATAACATCTGTCTCCATGATTTCACGATCCGACAAAGTGCCGCTGGCTTTCAGAATCGCAGGAGGAGCTTCCATAGCAGCCAGCTTCTTTTTGTTCTTAGACGCGAAGAACGATCCGAAGAAGCCGTTGGCGTTTTGATCCAGGTCTGGCGATGCTGTGGATGTGGGAACAGCCTTCCCTGTCTTCGGGTCGAATTTCGTGGGATGCAGCTTTTCGTGGACAATGGACAAGGCTGTGTGTCCATTGATGAAGTCTGGGTGGGCAGTGTTGACATAAGAGCTCTCCATGGCCACAATATCCGACACCAGCTTGTTAGTCGGTCGCAAACTCTCCTTCAGGAAAGTAACGACACTGATCTGCAGCTGCTCTTTCAGCGTGGGATATCGCCTGTATAGAGGACTCTGTAAAATACTAGCAACAATTTTGACAAGCTCTTCATACACCAAAGAGGCACATCGCAACGAAGGTTCTTCGAAACGCTTGATCTGCTGCTTGACAATGACTTCGAATCCTTCTGTAGCTACAAACAGTGACGGAGATGAACCTGAAGTGTTGTAGAGAATTGTACGAATGTCCTGGTCCTTGACCTGATCGAATGGGTCTACAGCATCGATGCCGTTAGAGTAAAGCTCATGGAAAACAAAGCTGATTCGCGCTCCTCCAGAAAGTTCAGTTGTAGCCAATTCCTGGCTCTTTCCATCAAGAATATATCGGTACTCATTACAAAACTCAGTAATGACATTCAGCACCACATTGGAGGGAGAGCCTAGCAAACTGGCTTCTCCTCCAAGTTCCTGTAGCTCTGTCTGGTATTTGGCTAATGTGCTGTGGATCCTCGTCTTTATGTCCGGCAAAGTCGCTTTGATATGATGCATTAGAATCATGTTCAGTCGTCGTGCAAGAAATGGAGTGCCGCAATATTGCACCTTAGCTCTGTAGCTTGGATGATCCTCGAAGAACTTTCGTTCGTACTCCAGGGCATCAGAAATACGTTTGTGATTTTCAATGTCACGCTGACCTCTATTAATCACTGGTATATAACCGTGTCGCAGAGGAATGACCCTGCCTGCCAAAACATCAACGACATCGGTTCCTTCGTCCATCAGGTCTACTTTGGTCAACACGCCGATGGTTCTGGCACCTTCAGGATCGACTTCTCGAGCCAGCTTTAAGCCATCAGAATTGGCCAAATCTGTATTTGCAGCTGTAACAGAAAGAATGATAGCATTTGGCTTGCTAATGAACTTAAGTACCGTCTCTTTAATCTGTTTTTCAATATCTTTGGGCTGGTCTCCTACAGGCACCTTTGTCAAACCAGGCAAGTCAACGAGGGTCAGAGTTAGCACATTTGGCGAGTAAATCCTCAGATTAATCGGCACAGGCGATATTCCAGCATTTTTGCCTGTCGTGGCTTCCGTTTCCCGCTCAATCTCCTGACGTATCTGATTGAAATCATAGAACCGTCTGTTAGGTAGATGCAAAAATTCGCCCCATTCATCGGCATTCTCTCCATCTTTCATAACTAATCCTTCAGGTAATTTGTTGGTATCCTTCTGGACATTTGTCAACTGCAAAATCAAGGGTCTTCTAGTGACAATACCAGTTCCTCGTGGCAAAAAGTCTCGACCCACAATGTTCTCTAGAACCGAGCTCTTTCCACTAGACTGCGAACCGACTACAGTAATCTGTGGCAGATCAATGGGATTGGCCATAGTTCCAAGTGAAGCAAAAGCATCCTGTTTGTTGTGGTTAGTATCCTGAATAAAACAGAGAAACAAGCAGGCACAGGGCCATGTTCTAGCTACTCACTTGAAGCCTATTCACTGTGGAAATAAGTCGCTGGTCCATAGACATCCTGCAAAATCAAGTCAATTCAGATCAATTCAAATATAGTTAAATCAATTATTCTGCAACTTCCAGTCTGAGCGTGATATGAATCAGCGGTTATCTATGTATATAAACAGTTGGCAAGTTCTAACGTTGTGATGGCAGTTGGGATTGGCGTGGGCAACCGAACGGCTGTACTGAGGTTGTTCAGAAACATCAATGACAGATATACTGCGGTATAGATTTTTAAAAAGGTAATTTCTGATTCAGATTGTTTTGCATAACCTACTCTATGATATTCTAACATTTTTGGTATTGTGTGAAGTCTTAGGCCGGTGGAGAGAATGCCAATGCAGTTGCTGACTAAGCGCTTAGTCATATCACACAGCCGCACTCATCTGCAAACATTCATCAACTGAAAATTACAGATTTCAATTTTTCATCACACTCTAACATACTCTCAGCTAACCATCATGTTGGAGACCAAACTTCAGTCTGTAGAGTCTACCATGGACACACTGTACAAAGATACGGTTTCTTCAGATATAGCCGAATTTCCCCGGATAAAAACCCCTCTAAACGCCCTGTCAGATATCGCAAAACTATGCCATGCCCACACAACCAAGCTTGGAATCGCATTCAAACCGCCAGTGACTACAGCCGCAGCTGAGCAAACAGTTGAGGAGTGGTCAAAAATGCCACTGAACTTTGTGGCGGCATATACGAGTCTTTTGGCTGAAGCTGAAGGCGACAAGAATGATATGATCGTTTCGGAGATCAGGCGAATCGTCGTCAGCATCATATTTGCATACAAAGTACTGGCAGCAGAACTAATTTCTTCAATCGAAACAAAAAATACCGTTTCTAGCAGTTCACAGATTTTACAGCTGATCGGCCAGATATGGGCATCGTGTGACAGCATTGTTCAGCTGGCAGAGCATGATTTGTCTGATTTAGTGGCTTCACAGCTCACGAACTTTGTTTCTTTTGCCGAAGATGCCAATAATGATTTGGTAGTTGAAGAAGATTCTGAGAATGATGAATTTGCAGACAATTTGGCTGCATTGTCGCCAAGCGAGGTTCAAGCAGCTCAGGCCAAGTTTTCAAAAATCTCGATCATCTGGAAGTTGATTATCAAAAAGAGATGCAAAGACCAGAAGCTAGATGAGCAGAGCTACCGAAACCTGTGGGCAAAAAGTAAAGAGTTGTCTGAGCTAATTGACGACTTCGTGTGCGAAGCTAATGAAGGAAACTGGGATGCTTCTATGCTGGACTCCATAGACAAGCATCTTTTCAGCCTGCTCGATATTGTCGAGACTACAGATAAGCAAGAGCAGTTCAATATAGTAATAGGTAAGTTTCGAAACAGTTACCGGAACTTGTAGGCTAGCCCAGCTCTCGAGAGAACTTTCAAGAACTCTCGAGGTTCTGATATTTAAATGCATTTTAAAAACAGCGTACAACTTACGTAGTACAAATGGTATCATTAGTCCCATTCTTCGTTATCGTCCGAGTCACTTTGTGTGACCTTGTTTTTACGGTCGTTGAGAGCTCTAGCAATGGCATCCGCTAGGCTTGGTCCTTCAGATGATGCAACGTTAGATGACGATCCACCGGCACTTCCACTATTACTCAAAAGTGCAGAGGGTCTATCTAACGCAGATTTGTCCACCTTTTTGAGAGCACCCACGCCTCCAGATTGTCTAATTGACGCGAGAAGAGCATCTCGCCCGCCTGTTTCTTGAGGCATACCAGCAGGTGCTGCTGGATGTCCACCAAACTGAGGTGGGGGTGGCGGTGGAGGAGGAGCTGGAGATCCTCCTATCTGCGGCATAGAAGGAGGTGCTGGTGGTGGAGCTGGTGGAGCCCCACTTATCTGAGGCAGAGGGGGGGCTGGAGGAGGTGCTGGTGTTCCGCCCGTCTGAGGCAGAGGGGGGGCTGGAGGAGGTGCTGTTTCTACTGGAGCAGGAGGAGGACTCTGAGTCCGAATAACAGCCGGTAATTGTGGAGTCCTAGGTGGGGGAGGAAATGATTGTGGAGGAGGCGGAGGAGAGTATGGTTGAGCCACAGGCGGTGGAGAGTATGGTTGAGACACAGGCGGTGGAGAGTATGGTTGAGCCACAGGTGGAGGAGGAGAAAACTGCTGCGCAATAGGAGGCGGAGATTGGTATGTCGGCGGCTGTGGTTGGTAGACTGGAGGTTGTGGCTGCTGTTGATACACCTGAGACTGTGGTTGTGGTTGCGGCATCATGGCTCCTGGTGGTGCTGGTACTCTTCTCGATGGAGGTGGTGGAGGAACGGCACGTGATGGTGGAGGAGGAGGCGGTAAACCTCCTCGCTGAGGAGGAGGCGGTGGAACCGGACCCCTTCCTGGAGAAGGTGGAACTGGACGAGTTGAACTTGGAGGGAGAGGAGGTCCAGGAGGTCGCTGATATGATTGCATAGGTGCTGCTGATGGACCAGAAGGTGTCCTGCTAGCAACTTTCTGTCCAATAAATGGCATGGCAGGTGGAACATTATGTTGAACCTCTTTCTTTGCTGCCGTTTCTGCTAAACTTTCGGCTGATGATGCGGCACTTTGGGATCTCGCAGGCACAGATGTTGCCACGGGAGACGGTGATTTGGTCAGATTTGCTAATGTAACAGCAGGTACTGTGTGCGTAGCAGAAGCCCCAGAGGGTGGTGGAGGAGGTGGAGCTTTGTGTCTTCTTGTAGATGCAGCGTCAGATTTACCACTGGCCGTAGTACTGGCGGAATCAGAACGTGGCCTTGACTTCGGTGCGAATTTCCTTGGAATTGGAGGCTCCAAGCCAACCAAAGGGCCCCCCTGCTGTCGTATATAGTCCTTTATGAAATCTCTGTTTTCAGCAATCATGTCCTCAGTGATTCCCTGGGCTTCTAGCTCTGAGTAGAGAGCTCTCCATTCTATTGGAGGCTCATCGTCGTAATAAATCGTGCCTTCGAGATGCATTCGGCGCCGCAATGTGCCTGTCGCATCACCACGAGGCCCTACGGCAGGTTTATCTGGCACAATTTCCTTTCTTAAAGCAACAGCATTCTTGTTGTTCAACGTAGCTTTGGAGGCTTGCTTTTCCTTGTGGGTCACACGCTTCAAGAAATGAGCAGCTTCGCCCTCGTCTTCAAACAACAGTCCAGCATAACAATCCTCTAGCTCAAAGCTGTGAAAGTATGTTCGGTCCTGGTTATACTGGAATCCAACCCACAACTCATGATCCCACAACACACCTCTGTTGCTCGTGGTGATGTCCACGAGTTTCAAAAAGAAAGTGTTTCCAACAAGGTCATTAGCTAGTACAATAGCGCCGCTCAATCCAGTATACTTCCATTCATTTGGATCAGGATATGCCACATAGAGTCTTGCGACAGTAGCATCCAGAATTTTGTTGGATGATTTCGGGATTGCCCGCTTTATCCTTTCCTTGTCCTGGTCTTTTAACAGCTGGTTGCGTAACATGGTGCCAAAGCATGTGCACAATAATACAACAGGCAACGTATGACAGACTCTGGTTGTCTATTATGTTTCAGTTTCTATACCAGACTTGTATTTCAACGTCTGTATTTGTACTTTGTAATCTCACTGCCTGTACAATTGCTGATGTTGTTGAGTTACACGACTTTGTATGTGTGATTGTAAAAAGGCTGAAGTGGCTGAAGTGGCTGAAGCTGACAACAAAAGCAAAAAAACAAAAAACAAAAAAAAAATCGAAAATCGAAAATCGAAAATTGAAAACCGAAATTTTGGAACTCACCTGTATCTTTCTATCAGCAACATCACACAACTCAAGCTATCAATAAACATGTCAAGACAAGGTGGTAAACTCAAGCGTATGTATATTTTGTTTCTAGTATTTTGTGCATATTTATTCAGATAATTTTGCTGATCTTCGTAGTGGTTCTTTCTCTGTCAACCAATTAACTAACTTCAGCTCTAAAGGCTCCTAAGAAGAAGACCAATGATTTCGAAGATGAAGAAGACCAAGCTTACAAGGCCAAGCAGAAGGCTGATGCCCAGGCTTTGAAAGAGATGGCCAAGAAAGCTTCCAAGGGTGGTCCTCTTGTTGGAGGAGGAATCAAGAAGTAAGTTGAACCCGTCCATGTTTTGATTTGTATTAATCCATCTGCTAACATGTTTATAGGTCTGGTAAGAAATGATTGAGCTGGAGTGCTTTTTATATAATCTGACAAGATATGATATTTTATAAATCCATATTAATAATACAAAGAATGCTATCCAAATAATAAACTATGTTACAAGAAGACCATGAAGGCTGCTAGAATAACAACCAAAGGTGTGATTTTGGTGGAGGAAGCGGATCCCTGGTAGACAGAATCTGAGTTGGAACCAAAGTTGGATCCCGAGCTTGGCTCTGATTGATCTGAGACTGAAACTGATACTGAACCAGAAGGATAAGTAGAGATTGAGTCAGCACCAGAAGCATATGTGGAAGCAGATGCAGCATCGTCTGAAGGGATGCTAGTAGAAATAGCTACCGTCATTGTGGAGTCGGCAGAACCACTGCTCACAGAAGCATATGCTGCCCTGGACAAAATCACACTAGAAGTATCTGAAGGGCTAGAAGAAGCAGAAGCAGAAGCAGAAGCAGAAGCACTGTCAACGGAGGATGTAGCTGATACTGACTGAGCACTCAACTCAGTAGCAGATGCAGAGGATACAAGAGAAGTGGGGCTACCACTTGCAGATGCAGAGGATACAAGAGAAGTGGGGCTACCACTTGCAGATGATGAAGTAAAGATAGCCGGACCAGCTGAAGTTGATGATTCGGATAATTGACTTGAGGAAGAGGAGGAAGAGGAGGAAGAGGAAGCAGCTTCGGAATAAGTAAGACTCCAAGTGCTAGAAGGCAGAGTTGAAGAGCTTGTTGTTTCTGGTAAACTGTTTGACTCGGATTGAGTTAAGGAGGAGCTGCTAGCTGTCTTTGAACTTGAGTTGTAGTACACAGGACTGAAGGTTGGCAAAGCTGTAATCAGAGTGGATGAAAGTTTACTGCTGGATACTCTTTCAATAGCACTTGAGCTAGAAAGAACTGAACTCGTAGAAATGGTAGGTGATGTAGCAGAACCAGAGGCAGCACTGTAAACTGAACTGCTAGATATCGTAGGGTAAACGGAACTGGCTGTAGCAGGATCAACGGAAGGTACAGTAGACTCGATTAAACTAGCAGAGTTGATAGAACTAGTAGAAGCAGAGTTGACAGAACCAGTAGAAGCAGACTCGACAGAACTAGAAGTAGTAGAGTTCACGGGACTAATAGAATCAACGGAACTAGAAGTAGCAGGATCAGCGGAAGATGTAGCAGACTCGACGGAACTAGTAGTAGCCGAGTTGACAGAACTAGTAGTAGCAGGATCAACGGAACTAGTTGTAGTAGACTCTACTGAACTAGTAGAAGCAGAGTTGACTGAACTAGTAGAAGCAGAGTTGACTGAACTAGTAGAAGCAGAGTTCGCGGAACTAGATGTAGTAGACTCGACTGAACTAGTAGAAGCAGAGTTGACTGAACTAGTAGAAGCATAGTTGACTGAACTAGTAGAAGCAGGCTCTACAGAATTAGTAGAAGGATCAACGGAACTAGTAGTAGCAGAGTTGACAGAACTAGGAGTAGCAGAGTCGAAAGAACTAGAAGTAGCAGACTCAAAAGAACTGGATGTAGCAGAGTCGACTGAACTAGTAGAAGCAGACTCGACATAATTAGTAGAAGGATCAACGGAACCAGTAGTAGCCGAGTTGACAGAACTAGTAGTAGCAGACTCGACTGAACTAGTAGTAGCAGGATCAACGGAACTAGTTGTAGTAGAGTTCACAGAACTAGATGTAGTAGATTCAACTGAACTAGTAGTAGCCGAGTTGACAGAACTAGTAGTAGCAGACTCGATGGAACTGGTAGTAGTAGACTCGACTGAACTAGTAGTAGCAGACTCGACTGAACTAGTAGTAGCAGGATCAACGGAACTAG
>JAJMJQ010000015.1:0-246470 GCA_030569095.1 Daia tannicola
GTTCTACTCCACAGAGTTCTGGTCCTCAAAGTACTGTAACTTCTCAGAGTCAGAGTACGACTCCTCAGAGTTCCAGTCCACAAAATACCACTCCACAGAGTAATAGTCCAGAGAGTTCTATTCCACAGAGCATATCTCCTCAGAGTTCTATTCCACAGAGTACATCTCCTCAGAGTTCTGGCCCTCGAAGCACCACACCTGAGACAATTGTCCCACAGAGTTCTAGTCCACAAAGTACTACTCCACAGAGTTCCGGTACCGAGACTACTGTAGAATGCTCAACCACTACTGTATGCTCTCACGGTACATGTGCAACTTCAGTGATTCCGCAGAGCTCTAATCCTGTCACGGTTCCTTCTCCGAGCTCACCCGGAACTTCTATATGTGAAGGTGAAAACTGTACTCCAATTTCTGTTCCCACTTCTGTGCTGCCGCAAAGCTCATCGGGTGTTATTTCATCAACACCTGCTTGCATCGGTGAGAGTTGCAAACCAGCAGGATCACCAACTTCTAAAGCTCCTACGGGATCTATACCAGTTGTGACATCTCCAGGCTCCATACAAACGGAGAGTTCTGTATGCCATGGTGAAGGGTGCCCTGTAATTGTACAGTCTACTCCTACCTCTGGTAAACCTCAACAAAGTCCTAGCTCATGTGTTGGATTAGGTTGTAGCAGTGCGCCAATACCATCGTCGCAAAGCGTTGTTCCTGAAGGCAGCCATCCAGGATTTAATCCTAGTGTGCCAGTTCTACAGGGCCGTGGAAACAAGATAGGGCCAAGTAATCAAATCTTGATTGTATTCAGCTGCCTAGTAATGGTTGTACTTGTTTGATGTCTTTGTTTCAAAATTACGTGACATCTATTAGATGCTTTTTTTTCTTCGTCTTTTGCTATTTACAGATTTCTGAATTCTGATTTCTTGCTAATAATCCTCAAATCCCCCGCTAGCTAATATTTGACTAGCACTTTTTTTACGTTATATATTATATTGAATAAATTTATTATTGAAATTTCGGAATAAATATAAGCTGATGCGATGTGATGCTCACAGTGGTTTGAAGATATCGCTTAAGCCCAACAAACCTGAAGAGGATTGAGCTGTGCTTTGCTTTTGTTTCGAGATGAGTCGCTTAAGAGACGATTTTTCTTTGCGAATCTTTGCTCGTTTCTTCGATGCTGATATTGTTGTTGTTATTGCCGGTGATGGTGGTGATAGTTCTATTCTCTCTTCAGCTGGTTGATCCAACATAGTGACTACAGAAGAATCGACAGCAAGGCTAAGTGTTGATCTAGACAGGTCTATCGGTAACTTCAAAGTATTCCCGCATGATAAGCAAGTTTGCTCTAAAGCTTGCTGTTCAAATGCAATACGGGTCTTTACATTGACTCCCTGAATCTTAGGCATATAACAGTGACTACAAGAAAGTTGAGTAAGTACAACATCAGGTAGCATTATCTGAGCCTCCTCAGCCTTTTGCAAGCATTTTAACTGAAATGCCTGCGACAATGAACTGGGAAAAGCTTCTCTCGAGAGCTTGAAAAGGTGGTTGAGTTGTAGCTCTGTCTCAGTAGACATTTAGCGAGCTGCAATGTAAATGCGTTGCTTAGAGGAGTAAGCTAGAGATATGGTGGCATAAGTTGGCATACAGAACAGGGACACAATGGCTCAGAAAGCCAAGCGAAATTCTTGAAGAAACTATGTTATGTAGTCCTTGGTCCTTAGAAATTTGTTAAGAAAATACAGCCGTGCCTCCGGGAATTGCTTTAAAGCGACACTAGATTTATATAGATGAAGCCTAATAGGGGAAACACCTCCAAACTTAAGAATTCTTGGTCAGGCACACCACCTCTATAGAATTATTATTTCATGGTTCCATTCAGTGATACTCTTTTTGAGTCCTGCTTCTTTAAAACCTCCTCCCCAAATATTTGTCACTGTTTATAAAGTATTCGGCATTTTGTCACAGATAAACCCCGGAATTCCGCTTTGACTTATACTGGACTTAGCTTGGTATCTCTTAGACTCAGAAGCTGTTCTTTGGTCCAATTTAGTGTTCAACTTTTTTTGACAGGAAAAAGTGACAAGAAAGATTCCTTTTTAGCTCTACTGAGTATCCATCCGTCGTAGATCAAAAATAAAATAGATTTCAAAAAAAAAGTAGACCGTTAATAGTCGTCGTTCGGTACGGTACTGATCAATGGTTTATAAAGTGCCATATTATAGTTAGACTATAGTGATTACAGCTATGTTATACCCACATAATACCCCACATACAATTCTCACAACATATCTATAATACTTTTATAATATTCAGATTACACCCTCTTTACTACAATTATCGGATTTTCTTCAAATAACATCTTGTCAACGAAATAAGGTGCCTTGATTCGCCCTGATGTTGCTATTCCATATTAGTCCAAATTACTTCCTAATAAGGTAATCATCGGTGCACATTTTCAGATGGGGAAATGATCGGCAACAATACCCCAGTGTACTTGCTGTTATAACAAACGTCATTGCAGTACATTGCAGCTCAACAAACACTCATAAACTGGAATTCGCTTATCCTAATCAAACAATGGTCGAGTTTAATATTCCTTCTTTTTGTTTGTTTTGGTTTAGCTAATGTTTAAGTTAAAGTTTAGTTGGGGTTCTCCGGTCATGATCACCGGCTCATTTCTGTGTCTCGGAAAATTCCTTGTTCTCTATTTGAAACTTTATTTTGCATTTCACATCGTCACTGCCTGTGTCTGACTTTGTTTACTCCGCTCGCTCTTTGATTGATCAGATGGGGCGGGGGCGGTGTGGAGTCAATCAACCACTAAAATCTGCTCCACTTTTTTTTGTATATAAATGAAATGAATATCGTCCATAAATTTCAAAGCTTTAAAGAATTCGAGGAAGTTAGTGCTCAAAACTCTCGCTCACTTGCACACACTCGCTTTGTGAATAGCATTTGCGAATAGAATTTGTGGATATATTGATTTTTTAAATGCATTTGATTTCAGTCGTTACTATATTCCTTGTCTTTGGTTTTTCCGGGATCAACGGCTTTCCTGTGAAATCATCGGGATTCTCTGTCATCAATGATTTGCCGCTGCCATTTGAGCGGATTTTCCAAAGAGCCAATGCTGGAAATTCGACCAATTCCACCTCTATTCAAGTTCTGAATTCTTCCGCCTCTGACCTGTTTTCTCTTTATCCGGCCTCACCTGCTCTACCAAGTGTTAAAAATCAGACTTCAACTTGGATTTCACAGGATACCGGTGATTTCTACGACGTTGACAATTGGCTTGTTTACACTACAACTTTTAGGAATAATTCCTTTTCAGTTCAACCGTACGTAGCCAATGGATATATCGGAACTCGTGTGCCTGTCCAAGGTCATGGTTTTGCAATTGATAGGAATCAAACAGACCCTGAAAGCAGTGTACAACCTGAGAACGGTTGGCCATTGTATGATCAGAGATTCACCGGCGCATATGTAGCTGGATTCTGGGATTATCAGACAACAATTCCTGCAACTAATTTCCCCGAACTGCTGAAAAAGGGCGGTGAATCGGTCATATCTACGTTACCTGTTTGGTCAGGTTTGGATATCACTGACAAGAAAACAAACAAGAGTTATACCGCTAATACCACCGATTCTAGTCAGATTTCAAACTGGGTACAGTCTTTGTCACTAAAACATGGTATTGTACAGACCAATTTGACCTGGACGCCTGGAAGTTCGAAAGCGTCTTATGCACTTAATTACACTATTTTAGCGCATAGAGATACCCCTAATCTTGGAATAGTGAGACTCGACATCACTTCTGAAAGCGATTCGTCAATTATTCTGACCGATATTCTTGATGGTGCAGGCTCTTTCCGAACAGACTACGTGGATAGTTCAATTGAGCTCAAGAACAATGCTATTTGGACTGCTGTTCAGCCTATTGGTATTCGAAATGTCACTGCTTATGAGTATAGTTCTGTCAATTTCCCCGTAACAACTGGTGTAAACTCTACGTACAGAAACCTCGGTCTCAACAGTACTTTGGCAAGCACCAATTCCTCTACGATTTCACAACAGTTTGAAATTAGTCTTAAAAAAAGCAAGACTTTCACAATCTACAAGTATGTTGGTATTGCCTCTAGTGATGCGTTTCCTGATAACACATTGACAGTAGCCAAGGAAGCGGCTCTTAATGCTAGCCAGACTGGCTATGAAAAGCTTTTGAAGAGTCATACAGAAGCTTGGGATGAAGTCTGGGAAACTGGCGATATTGTGATACCCGGTGATGACAATCTGCAGATCTCGGCCAGAGCTACTATTTATCATCTGTTGGCAAATGTCCGCCAAGGATCTGAAGGCTATGGTTTAGGTGACAATTCCATCAGTGTAGGAGGACTAAGTAGTGATTCTTATGCTGGATTCATATTCTGGGATGCCGACACTTGGATGTTCCCTGGTTTAGATGCGTTGTTCCCCAACTATGCTTCTTCTATTGTAAACTATCGACAGCGAATGAAAGCCGCTGCCGAGCGGAACTTGCAGTCAGATTCCAGGTTTAGCAGTTACAATGATTCTCTGGTATATCCTTGGACAAGCTCCAGGTTCGGCAACTGTACGAGTACAGGTCCTTGTTTCGATTACGAGTATCACATCAATACTGATATCGCCCAAGCTCAATGGAACTACTATCTGTCATCAAATGACACAGATTGGCTCTCTGACTATGGATATCCAATAATTGAAGAGACAGCCAACTTCTTTATGAACTTTGTGACCAAAAACGCGTCGACAAACGGTACTTACCAGACTTTCAACCTGACTGATCCAGACGAATATGCCAACCATATCGACAACGGTGCGTTTACCAATGCTGCCATATTCCAGCTCATGCAATGGGCTACTGATGCGAGTACTGTTCTTGGCAAAAAACCGAATGAAAAGTGGCTTACAATTGCCGACAATATATACATTCCTCAGAATGATACTTTGGACTTGACTTTGGAGTATGATGGTATGAACGGAACAACAGTTATTAAGCAAGCAGATGTCGTCTTGCTGACTTATCCTTTGCGATTCCCGCAGCCTGATGCTAGAGCCATTCAGAACTTGAACTATTATGCCACTAAGCAGAGCGAAGATGGGCCTGCAATGACATATGGTATTTTTGCTATTGATACTGCTGAGTTGAGCACAACAGGCTGCTCTGCTTATACATATCTGTTGTATGCCAGCCAACCTTACTTGAGAGCACCATTCTATCAGTTCTCTGAACAGCTTGATGACAATCCATTGACAAATGGAGGCACTAATCCTGCTTTCCCATTCCTTACAGGCCATGGCGGCTATCTCCAAGTTTATACTCATGGTTTAACTGGATACCGACCACAGCAAGACTCTTTGTATTTGGATCCTACATTGCCCCCACAACTTTCTGAGGGTATCACTGTCAAAGGATTGAAGTTCCAGGGAGGTGTGTTCGACGTTGAGATTTCTTTGAACGAAACCACTATTACCAGGAGACCGAACTGGGCATTTTCGAGCAAGAATGGCGTGACTACTAACGGTTCTATATCGAAGATTCCCGTAACCATTGGTTCTAGAAACTCACAGGCCGGTAACTACACTTTGAAAGTCAATGAAACGCTGACTGTTTCCACTTACCGTCCTGATCTTGAGCCTCCGTCTTTCGAAGGTAACATTGCTCAGTGCCTTCCTGTATATTCTGAAGATAGCTGGGTAGCCGGCCGATTCCCTGTATCAATCAATGATGGTGATAACTCTACTGCTTGGCAACCTTTGAGTGCAGCAAAGTCTACTATCGTTGTTGATTTGGGCGAGAAGCAGAGCTTTGATCAAGCTTACTTTCTTTGGGGAGATACTCCTCCTGCCAGTGTATCTGTAGGAATCGTGTCAGAGACCTCTTTTAACGTGACCAAAGCTGCTAATGCCACAAAGGTTCAATGGGTTGTTGACGACCAGTCAGTCAGCATTAATAGTCCTTATGATGCCGCGAAAGTCAATAGCACCGACATCAGCATTAGTCTGGGCAACGATACCACCATCAGTCTCAACAAAACTTACACATCTCGATACGTATTAGTTTCTATCGAAGGAACGGCTGATAAAGGAATAACAACCGGTGGAACTGTGCGAGAACTTGTGTTGTCTTGATTACCCTAACCGCACCTTGTATATTTGTCTTTCGACAAGTAGACCGACTTAACCAAGTAGGTTATCTTTTTCGAATTCTTTCATTTAATTTTCTATAGTTTGTACTTCAATATTTTTATTTGCAAAAAGGAATATATAGAATTTTCGTTACTGTTGGTCATGTGATGTCATCTGCTATGATTAGCATGCGATCACATCATAGATATTTAGCAGTCATAACCGAGCCCAGCCATAAAACGCTCCATTAAGATAACACAACTTCTTTTATGTTCACTGCGTTTACAAACAGACTCAGTTTTACAACACAAAAAAAAGCTTATCAATTAAACTTTCTGACTAGAATTGTTAGAAATATGTCATACGGATCCAAAGCGGCTGAAAGATTAGCCGGCAGAACAGTGTTTCTTACCGGCGCTTCTGCGGGTATTGGCCAAGCAACAGCATATGAACTTGCAAGTGCTGCCAATGGAAACATTCGACTGATTCTTGCTGCGAGAAGGACTGAAAGACTGCTGGAAACCAAAAAGGTCTTGGAAGAGAAGTTCCTCAATATCAGTGTACTGACATTCCATCTGGATGTATCCAAGTATTTGGAGGTGCCTTCAGTCCTCGAGACGATCCCGAAAGACTGGCAGAATGTGGATATTCTAATTAATAATGCGTAGGTAATTCTTAGGCGGTCTGTTCTTTTAGTAACGGTACTAACTATGTAGTGGAATGGTTTTCGGAACTGACAAGATAGGCGAAATCCTTGCAACGGATATGGAGACCATTTTCCATACAAATGTGCTTGGATTGATTGCTGTCACCCAGTGGTTTGTGCCCAAATTCAAGGCTCAAAACCGAGGTGATATTGTGAATCTCGGATCAATTGCTGGCAGAGACCCTTATCCTGGTGGTGGGGTTTATTGTGCTAGTAAAGCCGCTTTAAGATCATTCACCGAGGTTTTGAGAAAGGAGCTTATCAGCACACCATTGAGAGTTATTGAAGTCGAGCCTGGTGCTGTTGAGACGGAGTTTTCCTGTAAGTATTAGAAGACGAGGAGCATGTCAGGGTGATTGTAGAATAACTAACATTTAGTGGTCCGAATGAAGGGAGATAAGGCCAAGGCTAATGCCGTTTACAAAGGGTTCGAGCCTTTGGTAGCCGAAGATATTGCCGAGGTCATTGTGTTTGCATGTAAGTAACAGAAATCAAGGAAATCTTCAATGATGATGATACTAACTTATCCAGTGACACGAAGAGAGAATACAGTGATTGCTGAAACACTGGTTTTCCCTAGTGCTCAAGCTTCCGGTCGAGATCTGTATAGAAAGGAGTAGATATTCAAGTGTGTTAGATATCTTTTTGGATAAAACGAGATGACTATAAGAGTGATTGTTATTGAAGACTGATATGAGATCTTGTTGATATTATTTGCAGATGAATGAAACATGGACTTTAGTATATAAATTAAATAGCTAGATATTTACAAATTATCAAATATATGAAATGTGAAGTTTGTTGTGTCGATATTACATGAATCTAACAGCTGAAAATTTCAAAGATGATGGGTGGGGCATCCCACCGAGATGATCATCGGAGTTAACGGAGATAAGCAGATAACGAAAAATTGAACAGTTCATTATTATTAGTAGATTTAATGTATTTAAAGACTGTCTTTTAACAGCATATTTATATATGAAAGTTTTATATTTGTTTAATTTTGCAATGTCAGTTTTGCAATATCAGTTTTGCAATGTCAGTTCTGCTACTCTCAGTCGTGCAACTATCAGTTCTGCAACTATCCGTTCTGCAACTCTCAGTTCTACAACTCTCAGTCTTGCAAACACAGAACATAGAAAATCAGACCATCTACCACAAGAGTCTAGACCAGCAAGGCCAAGTAAAACATGGCCTAGCTTAGAAATTACTTTCAGTCCACTCAATAGCTTAATCCTCGGGTCTCAGCATTTTACCGCCGCCTTGTCCATTTCAAGCTTTTACCGCAATGGCAGCTAAAAGCGAGGGAGAGGGGTTTGGAAGAAATCTGAGTGGGGCGATTACATAAGCACTGGTATATATCCTAATTAGGCAACTATATGCGAAGTAGCCCTACATTATTAACACCACCCATCAAAACTACTGATCTGAACCGGATAAAGTTACCAGATTGAGTAATACCAATGGCGCTTAAGATAGGCGATAACGAATATATAAGATGAGCAAACGCATCAAGGACTTATGAAGAGAAACTTTTCACTTATTCTGTAAGACAGACTTTGATACAGTTAAAAGGTGAAAACTAAAACCATAATCCATATCCAAAACCAAAACCAAAACCAAAATCAAAACTAGCTGAAAATCCCAAAATGCCTCATCCTTTAGATCAACTCACTGTTGAAGAATGTACGTTGTGTGTTTCTATTCTGAAAGATCATCACAAGGGACATACTCTTCACATCAAAGGTATTGAAAATGAAGAGCCCCCTAAAAAAGTTTTGACTCAGTTTTTGGACGCTGAGAGAAGTGGAAGATCTATTCCCCCTCCTCCAAGAATCGCATATGCTATCTATTATGTAATGGATCAACGAAAAGCTTGTGAACTTTGGATCAATGTCGATAAGCAAGAAATTGTGCGATATCAAGAGATTCCTCGTACCGAGCATCCTCCCATTGATCAGAATGAAATCGATGGTTATGAATCTCTTGTTTTCAACAGTCCTCTATACAAAGATGCTTTGAAAAAAGCCGGTTTGACTGGTAAAGCTGCCGAAGCTGTTTGTGGTGATGGCTGGATGTATGGATGTGAAGAAGAAGGCGCTGTACCAAGGTACATGATGTACTTGATGTACAGCAAAGACCCTAACACAAATCATACTGAATCCAATATATATGCTTTCCCAGTTCCCTTTGTACCAGTTGTTGATATTTTTGAAAATAAGGTTGTAAGAATCGATTGGTGTGCAACAGGTGGTGATGATGATGATGCCGCTGATCCAACTGGTATCAACTTCTACACTAGAACTGAAGGTAAAAATGCTCTTGCTCACTGTAAACCTGCTGAATATTTCCCAGGTTTGGCTGGAGAGTATTCTACTGAACTCAAGCCTTATAATGTGATTCAACCTGACGGTCCATCATTCACCATTGATTCAGGAAATGTTGTACAATGGCAGAAATGGCGCTTCCGAGTTGGATTCAATCCCCGAGAAGGTTTGGTCTTGCATGATTTGAGTTTTGCAGGTAGAAGTGTGTTCTATCGACTCAGTGTCAGCGAAATGGCCGTTCCTTATGCTGATCCTCGACCTCCTATGTCTAAACGAATGGCATTTGATTTTGGTGATTGTGGTGGCGGAAGAAGTGCTAATGAATTGACACTTGGATGTGATTGTCTTGGTGTTATCAAGTACTTTAATGGTGTTCTTGTCGAACCTAATGGTGAAGTTGTCGTGAGAAAGAACGTTGTTTGTATGCATGAACAAGATGATGGTTTGTTGTGGAAACATACCAATTTCAGAACCAATGTGCCCACTGTGGTCCGACGACGAATCTTGATATTACAAACCATCTTAACTGTTGGTAATTATGAGTACATTTTTGCATGGCAGTTGGATCAAGCCGGTGGTATCAATATGCAAATCAGAGCCACTGGTATTGTATCTACTCAGTTGATTGACGAGGGTAAGAAGAGTAAATGGGGTAATATTGTATCACCTGGTGTACTTGCTTCTTCTCATCAACATATCTTCTCTTTAAGAATTGATCCTGCTATTGATGGTCATAAGAATACTGCTGCTATATGTGAAACTGCTATTGCTCCATGGGATCAGTTTAATCCTAGTGGTCAAGGTTTCTACAATACAACCAAATATGTGGAGACATCCTGTGCTTTTGATGCTAATGTTCCAACCAACAAATATGTCAAGATTGTCAATGAAAACAAGTTGAATCCTATCAGTGGTAAACCTGTTGGTTACAAGCTGATCCCTGCAGCTACAGCTCTATTGATGTCTCCTCCTGGCACAATTCCTAATAAGCGAGCTCAATTTGCTACTCACCATTTCTGGGTTACTAAACACAAGGATCAAGAGCTTTATGCTGGTGGTGTCTGGACGAATCAGTCTTGTAGGGAAATCGGAGGTGTCAAAGACGCTGTTGACAGAAACGACAATGTTCGTAATGAGGACATTGTTTTGTGGCATTCCTTTGGTTTAACTCATCATCCCAGAGTAGAAGACTTCCCTGTCATGCCTGTTGAGATGCTGAATGTTAGCTTACATCCTAATGATTTCTTTGAAAGTAATCCTTGTATGGATTTGCCTCCTAGCAACCAGAAGTTTAATCGATCTCATGAAGTTATGGAATGTCGAGGTTGTACCAAAATGTAGGTATCTGATTGGACAATTTTTTAGTGCATTATGCGGTTTATATAGTTGGTTATGTTATGTATGTATCAATATGAAAAGGTGGACAAGAATATATGAAATCTAGCAATTAAAATCAGGCAACTGAGATTTAGCTATTGAGATTGAGACTATTCAATTTAACAGGTTTCAAAGCAATTTCCTTTTGTCTGTTATTATTCTCTTTGCTAAATCACACTTATTGGTGGTGGTGTCTGAAAAATGAAAAATTTCAGACTTGCAAGTGAAATTTCACACTTCAAAAATCACCACGCAAATTCAACCTCCCTCCTTTTCTCTTCTCACCTACTACATCCAACACAAAACACACGCACATCATGGATGGAAACTATATGATTGTAGATGGCGTAGTCGCTGACTATGTTCAAGAAATTGCGGCGTTTATTGACCAGGTTAATGGCAAGACTTTGGAAGATGAAGACGCTTTTGAAAAGTTCACCACGGCCGTTATGGAATCATCCAACGATGATGACGCAAACAAGGTGTTCCGAGCTATTGCCGAAAAGTCGGTGGCTATTTCTAAAGCCCCTGAAAAGTACTTTGAATCCATGTACAACTTGGTACTACTCACCTTGACGTTCTCACCTGAAGTCAATGATTTGTTAACTATTGTTATTGACAATCTAATCAAAAACCCTCCTAGTTTCAACCATTCATCATGGGCCATTTTGTTTGTTTTGACAAATATGTTCAACAATTTACCGGTTGATTCTGCTTTCAGATATAAGGTTTTAAATACCATTTTGGATTATGCTGGAGAGACTAATAATGGCCATTTGCTTGAAGGACAATTCTCCAAGTTGAGCCAATGGACAGGAGAATGGGAAGGTGTCACTGACCAAGAAAAGAGTGATATTCTTTATAAGGCCAGCAGTACTTTCAGCAAGTCAAATAGCTCATATGTGAACTATTATGACTTCTTATTGAAGTCTGTTGAGTTTATTAACCCTGAGAACTTGTCTGACACAAATGTTGAAAAAATCACTGCATTGCTCAAATTCTGCATCACAGACTCCAAGACGTTTGATTTCGAGCCTGTTATTTCTATTGCGGCTATTGTAAAGGCTGCTACCAGCAGCAATGCCGAGGTTTCGAAGTTGGTTCAATACATGAAGATTATTTCTGAAGGTGACTACAAAGCAGCCGAAAGTAACTTGGATCTTTTGAAACCCAGCGACTTTGAATATGATGGTGAAGGCAAAGTTAAGCGTGGTCAAACCAAGCCTAGAATTGTGGCTTTAGCCAAGGTTATTGCCAATTCTATCGAGAGAACCATCAGTTATAAGGCCATTGCTCAAGGCATTGATGTAGACATTTCTTCTGTTGAATCCTGGGTAATTGACTCAATTAAAGCTGGACTTATAGAAGGCCGGCTTAGTCAGCTTAATCAACAGTTTGATATTCACAGAGCCAGTCCTGTTGGTGATTTTGGATCTGAGGAATGGAAGAAGGTCCAAGATAAGTTAGATCTATGGAAAGGAAGTCTGAAAGAAATTCTGCAGGTAGTACAGGGAGCCAGAGAGAATTTGAAAAGAGCTGTATAAATAGAAGCAGTGATATATTGTTTTTATGTAATGTATTATGTAGCTATTGTGAAATTGGCTTGAATAATGAGTGAGTGAGTGAATAGATGAGTAGGTGAGCTGAGTGACCTGAACAAAGAATAAAAATATGATAAAAATATGATAAAAATATAATAAACGTGATAAATTATTTTTATATATTTTATTGAATTTTTATTGGATTTTTATTGAATTTTTATAGGATTTTTCCCTGGATTTCTTTATCATATTCCTCCTCTCTCACTTTTTGAAACATCCAAAAGCAGTCACATTTTTCAACTTCCCATAGGCGTAATTCTCAGAACAATAAACCCACTCATCCCACATTTGAGTGGAATTTTATTTCACCATACAAAGCCCAACTAATTGAAATTTTCTTTCCTTCTATCATTATCAGACTTATACATCAACCAGAAATATGTCTCACAGAAAGTACGAAGAACCTAGACATGGTTCATTGGGTTTCCTCCCCAGAAAGAGAGCTGCCAGACACAGAGGAAAGGTAAAGTCATTCCCTAAGGATGACAAATCTAAGCCTGTTGGTATCACTGCTTTCCTTGGTTACAAGGCTGGTATGACCACCACTGTGCGAGACTTGGACAGACGAGGCTCCAAGATGGACAAACGAGAAATCGTTGAAGCCGTCACCATTGTTGACACTCCTCCTTTGGTCATTGTCGGTGTGGTTGGTTACGTTGAGACCCCTCGAGGTTTGCGATCCTTGACCACTGTCTGGGCTGAACATCTCTCTGATGAAGTTAAGCGACGATTCTACAAGAACTGGTACAAGTCCAAGAAGAAGGCTTTCACCAAGTACTCCCAGAAATATGCTGCTGAAGATGCTGCCTCTATTACTCGAGAACTCGAGCGAATCAAGAAGTATGCTACTGTTGTGCGAGTTCTTGCTCACACTCAAATCAGAAAGACTCCTTTGTCCCAGAAGAAGGCTCACCTTGCTGAAATCCAGATCAACGGTGGTTCTATCTCTGACAAGGTCGAATGGGCCAAGGAACACTTTGAAAAGACTGTCGATGTCCACAGTGTTTTCGAGAAGGACGAATTGATTGATGTCATTGCTGTTACCAAGGGTAATGGTTACGAAGGTGTTACCGCCAGATGGGGTACCAAGAAGCTTCCTAGAAAGACCCATCGAGGTTTGAGAAAGGTTGCCTGTATTGGTGCCTGGCATCCTAACCACGTTCAGTGGACTGTTGCTAGAGCTGGTCAGGATGGTTACCATCACCGAACTTCCGTCAACCACAAGGTTTACCGAGTTGGCCGAGGTGATGACGAATCTAATGCTGCTACCGAATTCGACCGAACCAAGAAGACTATCACCCCTATGGGTGGTTTCGTCCGATACGGTGAAATCAAGAACGATTTCCTTATCATCAAGGGTGCGATTCCTGGTGTTAAGAAGAGAGTTGTTACTTTGAGAAAGTCACTTAAGACTCACAGTTCTCGAACTGCTCTTGAGAAGGTTGAGCTTAAATGGATCGATACTGCCTCCAAATTTGGTAAGGGCCGATTCCAGACTCCTGCCGAGAAGCATGCCTTTATGGGTACCCTCAAGAGACAGGCTTAGATTTGTCATAAGAGTTTAAGTTTTGTTGTGATGATGAAAAACATAGTAAAAGGTATAAACAAAATATAAGCTATGTAATTATGGATTACTATTAGTTTGAGTGTGTTGGGTGAGGTTAGTGAAGCAGGCTGAGTGGAGGTTATGCGAATATTATATTAACAGGATTATTTAGTTGAGGAATTTGTTGTAGTTGTTGCTGTAGTTGTTGTTGTTCTTGTTCTTGTTCAGTTGTAGTTGTCATGCTCATGATCATGTTGTAGTTGTCATGTTGTAGTTGTCATGTTGTAGCTCTCATATTCTAGCCATCATGTTATAGCCATCATGTTGTAGCTACCATATTCTAGCCATCATCCCCTGCTCTATATTCAGTCCTTAGCCATTCATCATATCCTACCTCCCCAACTAACTAACTATCCAACCCTAATTCCTCCTCTAACATCAAAAACTCTCGTAGTGCCTCAACTTCTGATCTTTGCTTATCCAAAATAACCAACCGTAAATCTGCTTCTAATATTGGATTCACTTTCGTAGTACATTTAGAAATATCCGTTAAACGCCTAGGATATCTTGGAGCTGTTTCGTTTTTCCGAACTCCTCCTTTAAAAGATTCATTATGTAATCTACTTCTTTCTGGGTATATAGGCATCACTTGACTTTGAATCATGCTTTCACCTAATACTCGTCTTTTGGATGGCAGAGTTTGGTTCAATGAAGGAGTTAAAGGCGTTGTAGGACTTCGTTTTGAAGCCCTTTTAGCAGGCGTAAAGCTTGCATTCTCATCCAAAACATTGCTACTCATTCCCATGGCAATAGCTGCCGGTGATTTGGTATTCTGACTGTTGAAATGAGCAGCGTTTTTACGGAAGCATTCGTTCAAGCCTCTCATTAGAGTAGGCGAGAAATCTGGACCTCCAAGAGTGGTTGGTTTCGGGGTATTGAGGTCAATGAGATCCATTAATAAATATAGAGTAATATAAGATAAGATAGTTGAAGCCAAAATGGAGTAAAACTGTATGAAGGAAAGTTGGTGTGTCTTGACCAACAATGGTATTTGGTATTTGGTTTTTTTCGTTTTTTGACTGGTGACCTAATTAGGCAATATAAATACACCGGCACTATCAAGCTTCAATTCCTTAATGAGTTGCATTAAACAACGACACATAATCACCAAAAAAAACCGGACTACAGATTGTACTGGACTTTTGTATTTCCTCTGGCTAATCTAATTCAGATATCTGTCTAATATCTTGCTGAATCATGTCTCTGGCAGCTTCTACTACTACTACCAATTTAAGGCCTTTCAGCTCATTGCCGGCTCATGAAAATGAGGAAAGTTGCAACAACAGCAACAACAACAACAACAACAACAACAGTATGGGGCTCTTGAAAACACTGGAAACCATCAAAACCTCGAAAACAACCAAAATCCCATGTTTTAGAGACAAAGAGAATGTCCCCCCACCAAATTCACCCGTGTATGTCCGACCAAAGCATACTGCACTGGCGCCTAAAAGAGTGCCTTTATCAGTAGTTAAATCTCCAGAACTTCCTCCAGATAAACCCCATTACATCATGACATCGGTAAGTTACATAAGCAACGGTTTATACCGGTGGATTCTCAACAAAAACTATGTTACTAACTTCAGTCTGTGATTGCTCCTACCATAGATAAAGCTGTAAAAACAAACAGAAAGAAGCCTGCAAAGACTACTGCAATCCAACAAAGAATGGTCCGTATGAGATGATTGGATTTATAGGTTTCTGACATTATTTATTGCTTGAACGCACCTGGATTCTGAATACCCACAGATAATTAGATCAACTGCTATTATATGAATACACAACTTAATGAGAACTTGAATGGTCCGGTTAACGGGTCAAATCAAATCTCTGTTATCCATTAAAACTAAATTAGAGTCGATTTGAATCATTTAGATGCATTTCTATAGCAGTTTTATCATTCCTCGTCTTCTTCATTGCCCTCTTCCTCATCTTCATCCTGCTCTACAGAAGTTCCACTGGCACCAGCAGCTTTCTCTTTCTGCATTTCCGCAGTCAGAAAAACATTGATTTGATTTTGCAAATCGTACACCTTGCTTCTTAGTTTTCCAAGTGCTGCGTCTCCAGGAACAGTAGGAGCATTTCTATCAGCCTCTGCTTCAGAACTTTGTTTCAGCGACTGTCGACCGTTTTCAGAATTTCCAGAGAACCTTTTCTCAAGACCCCCTGGTCCTTGATACTGTGCACTCATACTGGTGGAAGACAAGATAGGAAGTTGAAGTTTCGTTTTGATGTTGATTCAATCAGAGCTAAAAGTTCTGAGATTTGAATGACTAAGCGCTTAGTCAGCCCAACTCGACAAATCTTCACCATCTCCTATCGCCTACCCCCACAAATCTAAATGTTCTTGATATTATAACATTATATACCCTTTTCTACACTTCTTACATATCCTTCTCTCGCTCAGCATATCGCTCAGTGGTCTTGAGAGACTCAACAGTTCGGCCAACCATAGCAGGTCCTAAGTCTGTAGAAACCTCAGCAAGAACCTTAGCATCCCTAAAGTGAGTAACCGCCTGGACAATGGCCTTGGCTCGCTTCTCAGGCTCGAATCCAAGGAAGATACCAGAACCAACAAAGACACCGTCGACACCCAGTTGCATACACAAAGCAGCATCAGCAGGAGTAGCAATACCTCCAGCAGCAAAGTTGACAACAGGCAATCGGCCAAGCTTGGCAGTTTCCTTTAACAAATCAAAAGGAACCTGCAACTCCTTGGCATAGTTGTGGAGCTCGGCATCATCCAAAGTGCCGGCTCTCCTGATCTGAGAGTTGATGGTTCTGATATGCTTGACAGCTTCAATGACATCACCGGTACCGGCTTCACCTTTAGATCGGATCATAGCAGCACCTTCGCTGAGTCTTCTCAAAGCTTCTCCCAAATTCTTGGCTCCACACACAAAAGGCACCTTGTACTCATCTTTAGAAATATGGTGGACATGATCAGCAGGAGTAAGCACTTCAGATTCATCAATATAATCAACGCCCAAAGCCTCGAGGATTTGAGCTTCAACAAAGTGGCCGATTCGGCACTTGGCCATAACTGGGATAGAAACTGCAGCTTCGATTTCCTTGATAAGCTTAGGATCGCTCATTCTAGCAACACCGCCTTCAGCTCGGATATCGGCAGGAACTCGCTCCAAAGCCATGACAGCACAAGCACCAGCTCGTTCGGCAATAATAGCTTGTTCAGCATTGACGACACTAGAGTTAGACAAAGTTACGACTGATCACTAAGCAGTTTGACGACAGACTACCAACCAATAATCGGCTCGATATTGCCCTCGCAAATGCTAAAAATATTACTTACTCCATAATAACACCACCCTTGAGCATCTGGGCCAAGCCAGCCTTCAATCGGAATTGTTCAGACATATTTAATAAGAATGGGAAAATTTATACAAAAACACTTTCTACTTTATATATTGTAGTGGTTGGTCACAAGGAAGGTTTCGATGATCGGTCCTGAGTCACTGAAATTTTTCAAATCGAATTTCCGTCCGATTTTGATTGACCCGTGTTAACGCCGTTTGATATCGCCGTGAAGGACCCCGCTTTTTTATCCAACGGCCGACAGCGGCTAAATATTGCCCCGGGTAAAGTTTAGCTATGGCGGTTACTGGCTGTAGCAATCTATAAGAACCTTCCAGAGTCTATTTACAATAATCTTTGTTGTTTTCAAGTTTGTTTTGCGGCCATGTTTATCGATGATAGGTGCGGATCAAAAAACCGCTTAGTCAGTGCTGACAAAGCTCCCGAAAATGACTAATTTCCGTATTTAACCGCCCGTAATTCAAGCGATTAGCAAGCTGGAAAACTGAGTAATGGGGCTTTTCGAGTCTAAACTATGATTAGATTGGTTCCTGCTACTAGTGTGTGTATATATGTTGAAGTTGGCTCTAACTCTAAGCAGTCGTCAGTCCTTATCGGCTATCGATCAGGATGTCGATCAATTAAGCAGTCAAATATTATCAATCAACTACGCAGTCAAATATTATCAATCAATTAAGCAGTAATTATTATTGATTCATTGATATATAATTAACACTGCACATACGGAAAAGTAATTAAAAGGTAGGTTCTTTATATTTCTCTATATCTCTCTTTTTTCTTTCTGTGCTTTTCTTCTTGGTTTTATAGAGGGAAATCGTTGTCGGACGGTCAGGTCTCTCTTTTTTGTTTTTTTTGTTTTTTGTTTTTGTTTTTTGTTTTTTGTTTTTGAATTCTTGCGTCGTTTTTCGTCCCATCGCCATCCTCTAAACTTTTAGAGTCCTACTATTTACTTTAACCCCTTTGTGCATCTCACAATAATAGACACCACCAGTATGGTGTCTGGGACTCATGATAGAGGATCCGATGATGAGGATGATGGGTTTGAAATCGAGATTCTGGAAACAAACGTGGTTTCAAGAGACTCGTCACATATCCCTGAGCAACGACAGACACTGAACCGCCGCCCACAGCAGCACTCTCGCTTGAACACTTTATTTGTGGATTATGAAGCCAATGTGATAACTGGCTTAGAACGGCGTGCGGATGAATACGAAGATGACTACGAAGATGACTATGAAGATGAATTTGAAGAACAAGAACAAGAACAATACCAGGACGAAGGTGATGACGATCTGGTCATCATGGGAACGAATCATATTGGTAGACCGGCTTCAACAGGAGAATACCAGAGTTCACGTGACGAACGAGTCCGGCAAATATTAGACCTAAACCTGACTTTAGGAGACACTCAAGACGTAGACGATATGGATTCCGAGTTGGATCCGTCTTTTGATGAAGAAGATGCATATAATCAAGTGAACGTGTCAGATATGAGCGAAGATGAAATTATCGACGAGATTTTAGAACAGCATGAGTCCGGCAGGTTATTGGCCCGAGACCCCAGTTATATGTTCTATATGGCATCTATTATGGGTGTCGAAATGTCGCCTGAAACAGAAGAGATTGGCGCATCATCGAATGATACACAGCATGTGGATAACGACAATAGTGATGACGATATAGAAGTTATCTCTACACGGACACGAAACACACAAGAACAACTCCCATTTATAATAACATCGAGTCGGGAAAGACCGATACAACGACTACCGGAAAGTCGGCATTCCGCGACGAATAATGATATGGGTCTGCGAGTTAACAGGGGACAGTATCATTATCATTATCGGCATCATCATCATCAGCATCAGCATCAGCTTCAGCATCATCCTGAATTAAGCAACCGTCTTATCCATCATATCATGCGTTTTGGCCACAATCTGGAAGGAACAGGGCAAACAGATCTTGAAGATCCCACAACAAGAGCTCAGCTTTTGGAGGCAATTCGACGCAGCTTGGTAGATGCTCCTGTTGCCAGAACCGTCGATATCAAGGATATCAAAAAGAAGCCTATTCCGACAGTTGTGCGGCAGGGTTATACAAGATCTTTGGCACAGAACAAACAGTGTCCAGTGTGTACGAGTTGTGAAATTACGCTTGGAAAAGGATGTTTTGCCTACGATATGACGCCAGTAGAGCGTGACTTGTCCAAGCGTATGTTTTTCTTACCCTGTGGCCATACTTACTGTGGCAAGTGTGTAGCAGACTATCGTAGCAGGAAGCGACTGACAAAGGGTGACAAGTACTGCGTGGTCACGAATTGTGAGCAGACTATTAAAGGACGTAAAGGTGATACGTTTCGGGAATTATTTGGGGCATGAGTCTAGATTAAGTCCATGTAATATTTATGTAGGAGAAAGCATTTTGTACAGACAATTGGCTGTGAGTCTTTTCGACGATTCATAGCAAAGAAGCTGAGACAGTATATCTATGATTTTTTGAGGTGCTCTTGGTGCTAATGATGCGAGGTTTTGTGTTGTAGCTGATGATATAGTCTGAGTCTTGTCGAAACCCATATGATTGAAAGTCTCGGATTCAGCAGCAGCTTGTGGCCATGATTCTGCTGTAGGAGCGCCTAAAACCTCTATATGACTAGATATCAGTCGTATGTCACTTGTATAAGGTTCAAAGATTCGCTTAGAGCTATCATTGGCAAACATCTGGCATATAACCAACCCTAACGGCCACATGTCCAACGAACAGGTATATTTCAGTCCAAACAAGAGTTCTGGCGGTCGGTATACAGTAGTACAGACTTCATGAATAGTTGGCTCATCAGGCTCATCTTTAGACAAGTTTTTACACCATGCTACGTCAAGATCAATGATATAAGGGCGGCTCTCGAGGTCAGAGAACATGATATTCTCGGGCTTGATATCTCGGTGAATGATGCCATTCTGATGCAAGAAATCCAGACCAAATGCAATATCTCGGATGATAGAAACTGCTCTTTGTTCAGGAAGCGTGTTTCTCCAGCCAGCAGTAGCTGGTGAAGGGAAATTCGCTTTGCGGTAGCGCGCTAGCAGCCCACATAGATCCATGGGGAAATATGGCATTAAGACAATCAACTCTATGTCACCTTCACTATTTCTATACTCCTCATCATCTAGAACATAATTGAGCCCTTTATACTCTTTAGAAGACCCGAATTTACACAATAAATGCAGCTCTCTAAGCGCACTATGAGGGGCTATTTCGTCGTCCAGAATGGAAACCTTCAACGCAGCAGCTGTGGAGGTCGAGGATACCGCAGTTTTATAAACTCGGCAGAACCTGCCACGACCAAGAATATCCTGTCTTTCATATGAATGTAAAGACATTCTTGCTTAAGTATAAGTGGTGATAAAAATTCCACTGGTTTCTGATATTGGAGTCAGATGAAGGCATATGCGGCTGTGCAACTTCCGGGTAATGCTTGAATCTCTGCCTTATCTCTGTCCTTGACACAGAAGACATCATTGTAATCTCACGATAGTCTAGATTGTATTTTAAAATAGTTGACATTATATAATATAATTATATGGAAAATTCTCTGTTTTTTTTCATGTCAAGTCCCGTTTTCCATGTGTCTGCACATAGTCCCCCCTGAATCCTGCAGTAGGATCTCATCTATAAGAGCTATAAACAAAAACCACAGGAATACCGCTATTTTCGCAGTATTTTTTGAAAATATCTTTATCTCTACTCTCTTATCCTTCTGTTCAACTTTTTTCTTCTCCAAATATCTTAGCATCTGCATTGGTGCGCCATCATCTGTAGACCGTGCGGCTGGATCTCCAACTTGGCTTCACCTCACCACATGCAGCCTAAACCGCAGATAGAAGCTTCAATCTTTGGTATTCAAACCGTTTTTTCTAAGAATGATAAATGAGCATGCTTTAGGAGGAGGGCACGATATATTGGGGAGCTCATTTATTGAGGAAAAATACTTTGAAGAACAGCAACAGCAAGATGTGTCGCTAGAAGACATATATCACCGCCTGCATAGTGAAAAAGAGACATCGCATTCAAGTCCATTGGCATTGTATAATGAGAAACTGGAAAAATACAGAGACCAATGGACTCGCTATTTAGGCTTGGAAGAAAAATTGAAAGTACCTTGGCAGGAACGAGATACTAAGCATTCAGAGGAAGATCAGGTGGATCTAGATGTGCGGAGATCATTTGTCTATTATCCGGAACATGTGCCTGAGAAACTGCTGACGCAATTGAATTACGTCATATGCCAGGTTTTACGTGCACATCCTGAACTGAGTTATTATCAGGGATATCATGATATTGCACAGATTGTTTTACTGGTGTTTGGAGTGGAACAGAGCCCCATAGTACTGGAGAGAATATCCATGTGGTATCTAAGAGATTACATGATGCCTGATATGTCAGCTACGGTAGACCTTTTGATTCTGATGCCACAGTTGATTTCGGCTGTTGATGGCACGTTTGGTGAGCTCTTGAAGTCGTCTGGAAACGGCGTCGTAGAAGAGCCAGAACAACAATGTTTCTTTGCCATCTCATCTCTGTTAACTCTGTTTGCACATCATGTCCAAGACTTGCACGTGATATGTGATATTTTCAGTGCTATTTTTGAGCCTGAATCTGCCAATATGCCATTCTATATCTACGTTGCCTTGGTTCTTGCTGAAAAAGAGAGGCTACTGGAGTTTGCTGATGACAAGCCAATCCTGCATTCTTTGCTGTCAACAGTGCCAGAGGAATTCGATGGTGAGTTTGCAGTGATTTTCAAAGCTGCTCAAGAGATTTCCAAAGAATATCCTCTTGATATTCTCGAACAATGGCCGGCCATTTCGAATCATTCTGTTCTCAAGACTAGTCGACTGACGGACCAACAGTCTTTGGATCATCATATATCCGGTCTTCTCGAACAAGTGACAGCGAAAAAGCTCAAGAAACAGTCGGAAAAAGAACTGAAGCGAAAGAATGATGCCAAATCCAATAGTGCGGCTGATAAAGACGGCGCTAAGAAGAAGAATCAAAGTACATTGGCCAATCAATCATCGCAACTCTTCACATCTGCTGCTTTTGGACTTGTGGCTGTGTTGGCATGCTCTTATTATTACTGGAGTTATGCTGGTTCCAGATAATGCTGATGCTAATGCTGATGCTAATCACCATATATTATTTCAGATATCTTTTCAACGGAATCCACCAACGACAGACGGCGATTCTGGAAAACCACTCTGATATCTCCAGATATATATGTTTTCCGTTTCCCTGGACATGTGACTGGTATATGGATTGCACTTATGAGGACCTTGTTATCATTATCAAACATGTGAGTTGATTGGCGGATGAATGTCCTTGATTCAGACCCCAACCAGTCCAAATCATATGCAATGAGAAATATCTCTGTAGGTATTTTGTTTGTATTCGCCACTACAATCTGCAATTGGCCTTTTCGAGCAATTGGATACGGTTTTGTATGGATATAGCCTACAAAAGGGGTCGGCTGGCCAATGGACTCAGATCCGTAATGAACAGCTTCAAATTCAGTCAACTGATGGGCTGCACCTTCAGCGCCTATTTTAGCATAGAATTGAATGGGTTTCGATGACCATTCGGACATTCGTCCTGTCAACAGGTTTTCTTCATATGATCCTATCAGATGGCTGGGCCGTCTACGGCGTATTGGAGACAAATCTAGTGGAGCTGAAACTGTCATTTTAGCTTAATTGTATAGTCTGTTTTAAGGGAGTAAATGAAAGGGGAACGCCTGTTTTACCAGTATTTTAAAGTAGATGTCTTCATTTGTTTGTTGAGATATTTTGTCTTCTATTTTCAATAGTGTAACTGCAATATTGAGTACATATTAAGTGTGGTGTCTGACACGTGACCTATACATCTTTATGAATCATATTCAAACAATTAACCATTCGCCGCGTCGAATCTAAAAATAGTTTACTTAAATACTTGAAATACTTATATCTAATACAGGAAAACCTCCAAATCATGCCACTGACTCCATTATCGGCTCTATCTCATATATTAAAGCGACCTCGGTTGAACTGCCTTGCCATCCTCTTGATCCACTAGCTGATATCATATAACGACATGAAGGATCCACAGAAATATGCGACAGGCCTCCTCCGTGATGACCCGGAATAATATAAAATGGCGTCTTGTGGCTACCCGCCAATGTCAGATCATATAGTCTGATATTATCGTTGGATCCGCACAATATATGCTTTCCACTTGGAAGAGCAGACACAGCAGACACCGGTCCGCTGACAGACGGGAATTTCAGTACCCTGCTAGGCTTGCTGAACTTTCGTACATCATATTCATCAATAGTACTGTTACGTCGTCCAGCATAGATGAAGTTGCCGTCGGTTGACCAACATGCTGACATACACCAAGGAGGTGTCACGTTGCGTTCCACAGCCATATGTGCTACTCTACTACCGGCACGACGATCCCAAATATCTATAGCTCCATCAATAGTAGAAGTTAGGAAGATATCATTTGCTTTGACAGTGGGTTTTTCTTCTCCATTAGGTGTAGCAAACTCTTCATCGCCTAGATCCGAACCAACGCCGTTTTCCGGCCCATTTTCTTGAGGTTGATCATTAGAATTGCTGGTATTATGATCATCACCGGCTTGTCCATTTCCATTTTCATTGTCGTCATCTCCAAACAACGACTCGATACTTTTATCATCATCCTGATCATCCCTTTTGATTTCGGCTTCATCTTCCTCTTTAGCTTCATCGTCAGCTTGAGTGGTGAAATCCTTACTAATGCCTGAAACCAAAGACCCCCCACGTGGTTGCCATTCTAATGATGACAGTTGGCCTGAAGGCTCTGTATATTGTACAATAGGCTGACAGGTATTCAAATCCCATTCAATAACCGTCTTATCCCAACTTCCACTCAATAAATGAGTCTCCTGGTCATCTAATTGTAATACCGATACTGCAGACTTGTGTTTGTTCAAATAAGCCTGGATTGAGCCTTCACAATGCCTTACTGTTTGCAGAGTAATTCCGCCGGATTCTAAGCCAGCCATAAGCCATAATGCTTCTGATTGAACAGCCAATGAGTATACGGGAGATAATTTAGGCATATAACTTCCATCTGCGCTTGATTTAAGTGCTTTTTCATAGATAGGCTGCTCATTTTCCCAATATGAAGTCAATATCCCTGCCCTAGTAATAGTATCAACAAATGAATGTTTCTGAGCAAGAGTTAACGGAACCTTTCCATTCACAGAATCAACAAAGTTGTATTTCCGTATAAATCCATCTGAACCGCCTGTAAACAGCCATTTCATTCCCCATGACGCCGCTACACTGTAAATCTGGCCACTATGAGGTAATGCAACATAAGGTACAATATCGTATGAGGAACAATCCACATATTGCTTTGAGCATCGAATAGGATGTCGTTGCTTGAATGATCGTAGAATCCCAGTCTCATTTTCATGTTCTGCTTGTTCGATTTCTTCATCTTCGTCTTCAGCTGCTTGTAAGGAATCCATATTAGCGGCAGTATCAGCAGCGGCTCCTCCATTCTGACCGATTCCATATTCATGGTCCGCCTCTGCTTGAGCTTCTGCCTGGGCTTGAGCTTGAGCTTGGGCCTCAGCCTCAGCTTCATCCTCCTCCTCCTCCTCCTCCTCCTCATTGTCATCCATATCTTCATCCTCTTCATCACCTTCTCCCTCATCTTCATTGTCGTCGTCGCCATCTTCCTGATCTAGTTCCTCATTGGCATCTTCAAAAAGATCATCATCATCGTCATCAATATCATAGTCCATTGTGAATCCACGTGATATGAAGCAATTCCAATTAGCTTGTCAATTTCACGATGCAAACCAATATATAATGCAAGTTGTGAGTGCAAAAATGTCCAAGTGTAGCCATTTGGCTGGAGATTTTCCAATATTGGTGACGAGCTTTTGAAAATGCTGACCAAGAGCTTATGTAAGCGAAATCTGCCAACATCAACCAATATCAACAATAGCACGCACTACAAATCATATAATCACTAAGTTCTATTTGAAACTCATTATTTAACATACGAATAAATATATTGCCCGAATTGTATCATGTCATCACTTCATTTTGTTGGAATTGTACACTCTTCTTATCTTTTGACCTATGCTCTATCAATCTAACAAATACAATCGACTCTTCACTTCTTCAACCAGGAAATCAAGGCCCTTCTCAAGATTGGTTCCCGTCATAGCACTGCATGGCATCACAGAGTACTTGTGATTGGTGATTGTATGTAGGTCCAATGAACCTTGGACTTTGGCTACAACTGAATCCCATTCATTCGGCGGGTAACAGTCCATTTTATTGATCCAAATCAATAGCCCTGCTCCAAGCAATCTATCTTCATTCAATATACTATGGAGCGCCAATCTACAGTCGTCCAGTCGGTCTAATGCTAGCCCATCTAATACCCATACCAAAAAGTCGGTTTTTTCAAAGTAATTTCGCCAAAACGGTCTCAACGTGCTTTGACCACCTACGTCCCAGATATTCAACTTATAACTTCCATGATCTAAGCTTCTGATATTAAAACCAAGAGTTGGGCTGACTTCGTTGACATCTTCATGCGAAAGCTGTTTGACTATAGTGGTTTTACCAGCATTATCAAGACCCCAGATGTTAGAAACATTACCAAGGAAAACACGAAAAAAATACCAAAATACCAAAATAGCCAAATAGAAATTGGTCTTCTTATAATTTTTTTTTATATGAAATTACTTACAGCATCAAAACCCGTATTTCATGGTCTTTTAACGCTTGCTTTCTAATAGTCGTTAACAAACCCATAATGTTGGAAGGCACGCATCATCGGCCGTTGGTTTCTGAGATCCCGCATAATTTAAACGGACTTATAGGCAAAACTCTACAAACCTATAAAAATAGTATGGGCGTTAAAACACACTCCTCTTTTTAAATCGACGACGAATTTTATTTTTATATGTCAAAAGTTTTGATTTTCTTTCATATTATGATGCTCTTAGAATGGGTTTTTGTCACTGTAAAAAATATCTTGAAATCTCATTATCAAAAACATATTTATTCAGCATCAACACCACCCTTTCGCTTGATCAAGCTCTTTCGGTCGTTATCGAGCTTAATCTTGGTAAGAACGAGCTTAGAAGCATTAACATTTATAGGGACAGCGTAACCGTTGGATTTTTCCTTGGTGACCTTCTCAACCTGGACAGCCCACTTGAGTCGGTAAACCTGAGAGATCTTGCCCTCTCGGCCCTTGTGAGAACCTCGGGAAATAATGACCTCGTCCTCCTTTCGGACTGGCAAGCTTCTGACCTTGTACTTCTCTCGAAGTTCCTTGGAGAGGGGAGCAGACATGATGTTTCGTCGCTCAGATGAAGGAGCAGTGAAGTGAGCCTTTCTGGCCTTTCGTCGGGAAGAGGAAACGTCTACAGAGTTAGTAAGCTGGTAAAAGTTTGAAGCAGATATAACAATAGTCTCATGAATATCTTAATCATTGTTTTTCTGGTACATACCCTGTGAAACCTTAGCCATTTTGATGTGCTTTAATGTGTGTTGAGTGAAAGAAATTCAAAACTGAGTCGGATCAGTATCAAACAAGTTGGGAGCTACGAGTAAATATGGGACCGGAACTTAGAAAAAGCAGTCACATAGTTGTGGATATTATGCAGGATCTGGTGCGGCTGAAGCCGAAATGTGAAAAAAGCTTCAGCCGCATGTTGACAACTACAACTTACGAAGAAGTAGTAAAAACAGCAGCACAGCGACGACTTTAGAGAGACGAATAATTTATTATTTATAGGAACAGATTAGTCGAGTTCATAATATAATATTTGTTTTTCAGCTCAAGTAAATAATGGGCTCTTGGAGCACATTCAAAACCCCTTGTTAACCATGTGAACATGAAAATATCAAAAGGTCGAGCTTCGTCGGGCAACATGCATCCTCCTCAATCAGGTAAATCCTACCGAGAAATACAATAGAAAACTTGCTTCTCCTATTTCCAGGACAGGGTCATGCTGAGTGAAGGCGTTATATCTCCGCCATAAGATCGCCGTCTCAATCGTGCATTATCGAGATTCTTCTTTTATTGTTAACGGGGAACTCCACTGCCGAAAATGTTCCACTACATTAGTGTTAGCAAACGTGGGCAAGTATGGTGGTGGATATTCAGTGATAAGAGCGTGAAGAAGGATCTTAATACATGTCGTCGTATGCGCTGCTTTAGTTGCGTAGAGGTTGATAGAGAAACATAGCACGACCTAAGGACGACCTTGAGTTAATACTCTTAGCCATTCTGGATTCCATATCTTGATCGACTTCTGATTGAAGATTAACTCACAACTTCCCGCCGGGTTCCCTGAATTTCCTGATGTAGTCCAATCACCTTTCTTTTTCTGCCGATGTACGGAATGTGAATCGTGGTCGCCAAACAGGGAAACCCTGAACCTTAATTAGGCAACCATTTGGAACTGCAGAGTCCTTTTTGACTCAGAGGTCTCAAACAAACCAAAAAGCAAGACAACAATGGAGGCAAAAAAAAAGAATTTTTAAAAAAAGAGGGCCTAACTAAACTCAGTTCAGGATATAGTGGTGGGTCCCCTAAGCTTGTCTACGAATCCTGAGTTTAGTATGATTTTGTCATGTAGAATAGGGTGATCGGGATCGAAATCGGGGTTTAACATTAAAATTCAGCTCTCCCGCACAGCAGACAAAGTGTACGTAAGTTGGAAGGACACAGTATTAGGGTTATTAAAACACAATTCTTATCTATTCAAGTTTATTTGTTTACACTGTGATGATGCTGATCAGGTCCGCTAATAGCAAGTTCAACCATTCTAAGTGAGAGGAATGTCGATCAAAAACCAGTTCCCCGAGAATGCTTCATAGGATGGGTGGGTGAACGATAACAGGTGAAGAAGAAAAATATTCTATTGCGGATGAGGTGGATAATATGGGGCTAAAAGTTTAAGCCATTATTACTGTAATAGATTTAGTTATTATCATTATAATATTTTGGGTTTTGAGGATATTTTCAGGTGGCTTAGACTTCAAAGTTCAATGCTTTTGCCTCAAGCTCACAATTTGGGGCAATATTTGGGTATACGAGATCACAAGCTGCTATTATGAACTACCTCGACAAGTAAAATATATGCATGGAAAATCACAATAACAAACATCCTCCTACCCAGAAATCATCATCAAGATACTTTCCGAATTGGTCTAGTTCATATTCCACTTCCTTTCTTGAGTAGTCATTGTCATTGTGTATTTTCCATTTTTCCCCGTTGGTTTTCTCGCTGCTGCATAATCATGCAAGTCGCCCTATTCGTTTAGACTATGTAGATCCTCGGGGACCGTATAAAATACCAACCCTTTTCTTTGCATCAACGGTGGCCCTACTATAAAACTATCCCATAACAACAAGTACCGACATCGGCAGCTATAGTTAGCTTTTTCTGTAATACTCTGGACAGACCTGAATTTTTTTGTTTCGGTTTTTTGTTTCGGTTGGCCGGCTTTTAGAATTTGGTTATATAAGCTCTCGTTTCCTAGGGCTACTTTTACCCCTTTTGGCCGCTCATAGTTTTTCCGGCGAGCCCTTTAAACCAAACAACCACAGTAATCATAATAAACAGCTGTAAAAACATTTTACAAAGCTGTAGGTAGTCTATAAAAACCAAAGAATGTCTGGTATTGACACCAAAACCGGTTACATGTCGAATGACACTGGTATTGAAGATGTTGCCTACGATTTGGATGTCTACACGTCGTTTATAGGAGAACCCCTGAACCTAAGCAAGATTCACGGCGAAAGCCACATACCCATGAACTCGAGTAAAAAGTTGAGTCTGTCAGGCAACCACAGCAATTATCGAAGCCCTGTTGACAATCATGAGCAAAGATTTCTAGAATGTAAAGATCCATGGCCATATGGACATGATGTTGCTAATACCAGCGGCAGACGACCTTGCTGCGCACATTCTTCGGAAAACTCACAACTAAAATACACATTGCAAGCAGAACAACTAGAGGCTGATAGACTAGACGCTCTACTGCTTCAATATAAGACCAAGCTGGATCAGGCGTTGATAAACCAGTCGCAACTGGAACAGGAAGTCTTGAACAGAGATGTTAAAATCACATGCATGAAGTCAGAGCTGAAAGACATTCGCCGACACAATAGCGAGATAGAGCAAGCGTCTACTTTGGATTTGGTCAATCATATCAACGAGAAGGCTGTATGGTTGAGTAAAGAAGCAGAATATAAAAAGACTGTTGTGGAGCTAAAAGCAGAGCAGAAAAAGCGGCAGAACAGCGCTAATAATAGCTCTGAACTATTTGTAATCAAGAAACAGATGGAAACTATGACAAAAGAATACGCATTATGGTTTGATCAGCTGAAAAAAGAGCTACAGGAAGTCAAGCTGTTCAACCAACGGCTGATGGACGAGAACGAGAGTTTCCAGTTACTGTTGGCGGAAAAAACTATTATAGACAGCTCATCGTTAGCTCAAGAGCTAGAGAAAGCAGGTATTGAACCGGATTTCGGCGGCAACATGCCTGTTTCAAAAGAGGACCCACCAGACAATGGTGATTTGCAGTTCGAAGTGGACTCACTTCGACTACAAAACGAAGCGCTTTCATTGACTCTAAAAAGATTTGTTTCTAGACTTTTGGAGTTCCGGGAATTTGAAGTGCCTTTACAACAGAGAACTAGCATAACGAAGCGGTCGGTGTCAGAGTTCCAAAGAAGAGGACTCCGAACATCGTCACCAGTTCCATCACTAAGCTATTCGCCATCATTGGCAGGACTATCGCCAGAGTCGTCGCCACCAGAATCACCAGTTTCTACGTTCCAAGGGTTTCCATTTTTCGGCTTCAAATCACCAAAAACCGCATCAGCATGGACATCCACAATGTCCAAGAGATCCTGGTCTCAAAGCACTGCCAGGTCATTAACACTTAGCATAGATGAGATGTTCCCACCTGTCATTCCAGAAGATCGGACAATGTCCATGACTTCAGACTCATCTTATGACAGCGCTAAGTCTTCAGTGCTGAGTGGAGATCGATTACAAAGAATGACAAGCATGGCTTTAAGTGAGAAACTACGAAAACCAAGCATTGATAGTCAGAACCAGCTAAAACCATTGATATTGGGTGCATAAAAGAAGAATGCTATAGCATAAAAATAATAAGCATAAGGAAGTATATAAATGTATGAGTAAGCATATGGAAGTGTATAAATGTATGAGTAAGCATAAGGAAGTGTATAAATGTAGGAATAATCATAATATATCTACATGTATGAATAATCATAATATATCTACATGTATGAATAATCATAATATATCTACACTTATCTTATACCTAATATAGCTTCTCAACAATAGATAGCCAGCCAAACCATCACGCCATTCAACAGCTTCTCTAAGCATATGCTTAACTACAATAAAGTTTAGTCGCGAGTCAAAGAATCTAGAACAATCGGAAAACAGAGAAATGAAAAAGGCAAAAAAAAGCTGGCCTTGTTTTTCCCTACCTTGCCCTATATTGCCCTATCTTGCCCTATCTTGCCCTATCTAACTATACAGCATAATTGGGTGATGCGATGGGCCTAACTGGGCCCCTAAGATACCCACAATATAATCACTCACTGGTTATACATGAAGATAAAGCACAGTCATTAATTGAGTTGTGTTAACCAGGTTTTTTTCGAAAAAATAAATATAAAAATATGCAATTGACAACAGGATAAACAAATCAAAATAATTTTCCTGATATCAGACTTTGGCGAGTTGTCTGCAGTCTCAAGCTTGTTTCTTGCCCTGCCCTGATTTGCCTGCCCTGCTTTACCTTGCCCTGCCCACGGGACCAAACTCAAATGATGGAAGGAAGAAAGAAAAGCTCGGAGGCACACCACCATGGCTTTATCCAACTTACCAACAAGTGCAGTGCTTTTACAGTAGTTTATTTGTTCAATTGAGCCATTGAAGTTTTTCAGAAGACCTATTGTTGAACAAGTGTCGTGCTGCTGAATTGCCACCGAGATTGCCACTGAACTGCTGCTCTTTATCTACTTGTTTTGATTAGCTGTGTTACTGCTGCTTTCTAAGCTGTCATTGCCTTCCAACCTACCAACAGCCGAACATAACTTACGTCATCAACAACTCAGGGGTAACGCAAGCTTAAACATTACAAAAAGTTTTTGCTAATATCAAAGACTTTATTTCCTTTATTCCCTTTATCCATTACCTCTCTATTCTTACGCTTTGCCGCTTGTCCGACCCGACGTACGGCTGATTTTTTGCTGCTAAGGTAAAAAATCTGACCCCACAATTTACCGGGGCTCATCTCAATTTTTTTTTACTCGACCAATGACTCAAAATTCCGACTCGGCCCAAAACGAACAAAACTCTACTGCACAGTCACAACCTAGACGTGGCTCGTTCTTGTCTGGTTGGTTCGGAGGCAGTGACACCAAAACAAATACAAACTCGGATTTCAAAACTAGCCCCCCTGCTGCCACCAACAACAATGAAGATGGCTCCCCATTAGACCGAATTCTTTCCAACAGCTCTGCATCAAACTCATATTTCAGCCAGGTCAAAGCTCAAAGAAGTGCTAGTATCAGCAAAGGCTCGAGAAATGAGGACGAATGTGCTGTCGTGGATGAAATCGAACATAGCAAGCCCATATCAGCTACTACAAACACAAATAGACGTCTGTCTAGCATGAGTGCTGCTATGGGAATTTCCCCTGACGAGGCTTTTAATCTTGCTAGAGCCAATTCGAATAAAGTGGCCCCCAAGCATGGAAGAAGGTCATCCAAAGGTCGCTTTGAAGCCATGGGATTGGTAGCTGCTTATTCTGGCGGACCTTCATCTTTTTAATAGCTTTTATTTTTTATTTTCCTTCTTTTCTTAGTGAAGATGTTTTACTTTTTACTTCGGGTTATTGCATTGGCGAATATGTTCATTGACACACATGATGATAGTGGTCGGGGCTTTGATAGCTCGACTCAACGACTTATGATATAGGGTAGTTTATCAAGATAATAATGGTAACTATAAAGTCTATAATTTGGAGAACTTGAGAATTGTTTGAGATTTCTGTCTGTAGACCGCTCATGTATCGACTTCTCGTAGATATCTGAGAGGTTGAAGCATTGATTTGAGTATTTCATATTTATCCATTTTTTCATTATGTTCTGTATATGTTTCTATATTTTTCTATATTTTTTATTCTTTTTTACAGTGTCGTTGTACTATTTTCTGTATTTATTTTAATATCAGACAAGCCATAATACAGTCTATATCCTAATGAATTACCATAAACTATCAACCATAACATTCCATTCCAACCCAGATCAAAAGAGATTAATTTCCTATTTTATTAATTTAATTTTCCCACTGACCTGTCGCTTCTTGAATGCTGCACTTGCACATTTACAAGATTCATGCAGTACCGTCATGCTAATTTCGCTTAACCAAGATGAAAACTCCCGTAAACACAGACAAACACTTTGGACAACCATTGATAGAGGCCATAAAGTGAATCCTCCAAGTGTTTGCACATGGTCATGTCTGATAGCTGTGTAGAATGTCCTGAGGAAATTCCTCCTTGTACCGGATGCCCACTTGGATATGCTTGCACTTTGACTACACAAACCTGCTTCAAATGTGCAACAGTAATTTGTGTAGATGAATACACTGGACTAGGAGCAGTTTTTCCAGGCCTAAAAGATGGAGAGGAATATGAATATTTGGATGATGAGGACACAGATGAGGATCAGGATGATACTTATTATTACTATTACAATAACTTGGATAGAGCACATACTCATCACAAGTCAGGAAATTCACAAGTACCAGCCGGAGAATATGCTGTAAATACTTCACATATGAAGGGTCGTAATGCAGCAATTGGTGGGATTATAGGTGCAATATTTGGAGCCTTGATTTTAGGAGGTATTCTTTATTGGTATATTGTATGGAAACGGCCAGGAAGAACAAGAAAAAAGATGCCAAGTAAGCCAAAAGACACAAACAAAGATAACACACAAATTCCAGGTGTTTTAGGGGCTGAACAAAAGAGAATGAGCTTGCGACAGACTGGAATTGGCCGTCAGATCAGTTCATTGAAGTCCACAATTACTGGTTTGTTCTCATCGTCACCTAACAGAACAGAAACCATCGATATCATAGATTCAGAGCCACCTTCACTTATAAACAGATTGCCAAGTACAGTTTATGACCGTGGAGCCAATGCACCTCCCTTCTCTACCAGGGGCCATCATACAAGTATGACGCCTATAGGAACACCATTAGACTCACCATCGCAGTCTGTCACCAACCAATATGTACCAGGATCAATTACTGGAGATCAGGAATATCAAAAGTATATGAACCCACAGCAGGACACACTAACCAGCCGGTTTACTGAAGAAGGCCTTGCGTCGGCTCAAACCAGTCCAGTATCGGCTCTTCCTGTTACTCAAGCACCGAGACCTGCAGCACCACAGCAATCAAGCAGCGGAAAATATACAAAAATATTACTGGACAAAATCAGACATAGAACTTCTGTACTGCTTCCCAGCAGATTTGGAGGGGGCAGTGACTCTGAGTTCAAGACCATGAAATACGAACAAAACGACCCCTCCAAGTCTACACCTGTTCATGATTTACCCAGTTTAATGCTTTCACAAGTTAGTATTAATAGTGACTCAGGAAACAGTGGGCCCTATATGACAAAATCTAATGTCACTGAGTATCCGCCAAAGCTACCCAGTATAAACATTCCAGGGTCGACTATTTCTATTGACAACATGCTGAAAACGGCTCGAAGACTCAGTAGAGGAAGTGAAGATATGCGAAATTCTGGTGATATCTTGATAGGCTATGAAAATCGTGATGCTGGTGGTGGTGGTGGTGGTGGTGATGGTACACGTTCACGTTCACGTTCACGAGAATACGAACACGAACGCGGACAGTCTTGGAGACGCGATTCAGTTCCAGAGTCATCAATGGCTGGAACAGAAGGTCGCAGAAGATCATCAGTATATGACACGCAAGAAACCCAGGTGACACAAAGAAGCCATCCTAGAGCTAGTGAGGTGTATGAAGATTTCAATCCATATGCTCATACCGGTCATATCATCAAAGACTCGTTGGTTGAACATGGATCTATGACAACTGCCAATTCACCATCTCCTCCACCAGTTCCTCCTATGAATATAGGTAGAGAAACTGATTATAGAAGAAGACGAAGCTCAACGTATTCAGACGTTGCTGACAGAGCACAGCCGCCGCCAATGGATCAATATGGCAGCGGCAATTACACATACCAGCAGCGGCTACAACCACAGACCATTATAGAAGAAGAAGAAAGAGAGTATCAGCATGATATATATGGCGGAGGTGAGAACCTAGCAGAGCCGGAAGTTTCGCCAGTATCGCCGTTACACTATGATGAAGAATCTCCTACAGCTCACTCTAACAAACATTACACTTGGCTTATGAACTATGAAGAAGATGAAGAAACTCAGGACATGGGATATCTACCAGTTAAACCCTTGAGGTTATCTCATCCAAACTCTCAATACCCACTTGAGCAGATGCCAACAGGACGAAAACGTTCAACCTCAACCTCAACCTCAGCCATGGGCTCAGCCGTAGCTTCAGCTTCAGGGTCAAGGACTCATACAAGACCATATAATGAATATCTGGCCCATGAAAACCCTTAGGAATAAACAGATAATTTATTAGTTAAACAAACATCGTCGTCGTCTTCTATATGCGGTGATTTAATAGTTATTGCTTGGTTGTTTTTCTTTGATTCAATGCCGCCTCGGCTTCTGTCAGAAACTTTCAAGCTAGACACGAGCAGTTCGTTCAATATCATACTGAAAATCAAAATAAGACTTGTCGAAATGGTGCATTCTCACATAACCGTCTTCTCCTCCACTGGCATATGCAATACCTTTAGGATGAACAGCAATGCTGTTGATGGGTCCGAAATGTCCTTTGACTCTGCCCAATTCATCTTCAAAGATCTTATGATAGAACCTAGCCTCAAACTTACCCTCTCTTGACGAAGTAGTAGTGACTTCTCTTGCCTCCTGACCACCTCCTAAAATGACGAAATCCTTAACTCCAGTGATTGCTGCACTGTTCATGGCAGTATCAGCGGAATAAGTCCGAAGTACCTCCAAATCGTCCACACGGATTAATTTGGCTGATTTGTCCTTGGACGAAGTGATAAAGTACGATTTGTCAGCAGAAGTCTGTAAATCAGTGATTCGGCCTTCATGAACACTTTTGTTGATGATTTGTTCTCCAGTCTCAGCATTATATTTAGAAACACTGCCATCAGCATGTCCAGTAACAATATAATCACCACCATAACCCCAGGCTGCATAACTGACTTTAGAATGGCCCTCAGGATTAGTAATAACCAATAAAGGCTCTACACTTTGAGCGCCTTCTTCTCTTGTAACATTCAAAGGGAAAACCCAGATGGCTCCTCTTTGGCCCATATGTTCCTCAGTAACCGTCAAAAATCGCTTTGCTTCAGGGGCAATCTCTACAAATCTTGTGGTAGCTTTAGTTTCCCAAGAGAAAAGACAATTACCAGTTTGTACATCCCAAAGTTTCATTGAATTGTCTGCAGCACCGGTTAGACAGACAGTACTAGAAGGATCCACATCAACAGAGAAAACTGCACCGTTATGTCCTTCTAGAGTTCCTATACGTTCTCCATTATGTGAATACCATACAGATACACTTCTAGTTAGTATTGATAGAAAGATACAAAGAAGTTTGTAAAAAAGTGGTTTGAAACTCTCACCATTTCCCACCCCTCTCCTCTCCACTCCGGACTGTTTGGTTACTTACTTTGAATCTCTGGCAGTAGAAAATAAAAGATCTCCCTCTTTGTTAAACTTGACTTGTGTTAATGGACGTTCATGTCCTTTTCTATGGAGTTAGCAAACCTCGGTCAGTTATTCCATATAGTTCCACACAAAGAAACCCGATATTTCACTCATATGCAACAAATATCTCAAACTCAACACTTACATTAATAATGGTCTCATATTTAAAAACTACAGTCCGGAATAAAAAAAGAATACTTCGAATTCTACAAAAAAAGTTCAGAACTGAAAATTTCAAAAACCAAATTTCAAAATTTCACCACTTGGTGGGAACACTGATCGAGGGGCTGCGTATTTCTCAGCACACATGCTCGATTTCACCAATATCTCCTCGAGGACCAAGATCAAGTTTCAATAGACGATTGAACATCTCAAACAAAATGGTGGAACAGTTGTTAGTGATGTCTGCATCATACCGTCCTTTAGATAGTTCATCTCTAACAAACGCATGTTGAGCATTGGCAATTTCATAGAATGAATAGTTAACTCCTCCTTCTACCAATGTCTTTCTGATCAAATCTCTACCTTCAACAGGAACATGAGTATCCAAAGTACCGAAAATAGTCAGGATTTCACCTTTGATTTCATGGGTTCTTGCCAAACTATGGTTAGCAGCATTAGAAGTGGTTCCCAAAGCATTGGAGTGGATATCGGTGCCGAAAAAAGTTACTGTAGCCAGTACTCTGGGGTCGAACGCAGATCGGTAAGCTACATGACCTCCTAAGCACATTCCAGTGGCTCCAATCTTGCCAGTACAAGTTTTCAGACCAGTCAGATAATCAATTGTCAATTTGATATCTTCATCATAGGATTCCAGGGGCTTTCTAACCTTATAGGCATTACCTTCATCGGTTCCTGCATCAGTATATTCCAATGGTTTCCAGTCCACAAAGTTGTGGTAGATACTAGGTGCTGCAACAATATAACCTCGGCTAGCAATATCTCGAGCAAACCTTGCAACAGGCCCAGTTACCTGGTAAATTTCGGAGTGTACAATTACAGCGGGGAACTTTGCATCAGGATAACCAGGGATATTAGGATGATAGATGAACACTCTCATAGGAGTGTTAGAAGTTTCAATGTCTACAAAGGATTCGTTGGTCAGCATTTTTAAAGGAGATTTAATATACTAAAGATGGTACAAAGTAAATGGGAAGAAAGCAAAGGCTTTTCGGGTTTGTTGAGTTCAGTTTACCTGTCGACATATTTGGGTATATGAGAGCTGAGAGAGAGAGGGAGAGAAGCTGGAGACCTTGAGACATTTTGGTCCCTGAACTCACACACACACCCCACCCCAACAGATTTATTGAATTTAGTATAATACCGATTGAACCCTGAAAAACATACACATATATTTTGTCATAAATTTCTTGAGTCTAACAAAACCATTATCTCTTACTAGATTTCTAAAATGAACTATATTTGTAAAGTAACATACATACATGTATTAAAGTAGAAAGTAACGAAGTAATAGTCAGTCAGTCAATGATAACCCGAAATCTCTACAATTTCAAGGCATCAGCAACAAAAGCCTGTTCTTCAGCATTATGTGCCTTCTTAGTACCAGTAGCAACACTTGCAGATGGAGGTCGACCTGCGTATCTGAACTCACCATTAGCATAGTTGGTCTCAGATAAGGTAGTAGCTAATCTTGGGCTCATATACGACCAAGAACCAGCATTCATTGGCTCTTCTTGGCACCAAACAAGATCCTCAAGGTTAGGATAAGTTGCCAAAAGATCTCGAATCTGAGCAAACGGGAACGGATGGAATTGTTCCACCTTAACCAAGGCCGTATCGGTGATCTCGTTGTCAGCTCTACCTTTGACCAAGGTAGCATATACTTGACCACTACATAGAATCAATCTCTTGGTTTCCTCCTTATTGACAATAGATTTACCATGCTCAGCATCTTCAATGAGCCACTGGAAGTGAGAATCACCACTAAAGTCCTCAATATTGGATCTTGCTAAAGGATGTCTCAGCAGAGATTTAGAGAAGAACAAAATCAACGGCTTTCTGAATTGTCGGTGCATTTGTCTTCGCATCAAATGGAACAAACTAGCCGGTGTACTAGGGTATGCAATCTGTAAGTTGCAATCCTGATGCTGTCGGTGCAATTTATCTTCGCTAGGGAAGAATCGTGCGTCTTCATTAGCTAATTGCAGATATCGTTCGATTCTAGCTGATGAATGCTCAGGACCTTGGCCATCAAAACCGTGGGGTAATGACAACACCAGACCACTTCGTTGAGACCACTTGGATTCACCGGAAGCGATAAACTGATCGATAATGACCTGTGCAGTGTTTGCGAAATCACCAAATTGTGCTTCCCAGATGACTAAAGCATCAGGACTGTGCAACGAGTAACCATACTCGAAACCCATGACACCGTATTCAGACAAACTACTGTTCTGAATAACAAACTTAGCCTGCTTTTCAGAAACATGTTGTAATGGTGTATATGTAAGCTCGCTTTCTTGGTCGTGCAATACTGCGTGTCTCTGAGAGAAAGTACCTCTTTCGACGTCCTGACCGGAAATTCGAACATGATATCCTTCTTCAACCAAAGTACCATAGGCCAAAGCTTCACCAGTAGCCCAATCAATACCTTCACCCTTCTCAATGGAAGTCAATCTACTCTTCAAAATTCGCTTCAAGTTCTTGTGAACATTGAAATCACTAGGGTAGCTAGAAATCACTTCACCGACATGTTTGATAGTCTCTTCAGGGACACTAGTAGGAAGATGAGGCAATATTTCAACTGCCAACTCTTTAGGAGTCTTGAAACCTTCCCATCCTGCAGCAAGCCATTCTCTTGAGGTAGGCTTGTAGTCTTTAGATCTTGAGAAAGATTCTTCCAACGTCTGCCAAACCCATTTCTTGTGCTCATCGATGTCCTCCTTAGTGAAAGCACCTTCTTCAAGCAATCGGTTTTCGTAGTAAGTAAGACAGCTGTCCTTCTTGGCAATCTTCTTGTACATTAAAGGCTGAGTAAAACTGGGCTGATCGGTCTCATTGTGACCGTACTTTCTGTAGCAGACAATGTCAATAATGACATCAGACTTGAAAGTAGCTCTCCAGTCAGCAGCCAAGTCGAAAATGAAGTTGACAGACTCCATATTATCGCCATTGACGTGGAATACAGGTGCTTCAACACTCTTGGCAATATCACTAGGATATGGGGTAGATCTAGCAAATCTAGGATCAGTAGTAAAACCAATCTGATTGTTCACAATCACATGAACAGTACCGCCAGTGCTATAAGCAGGCAATGATTGCATACCGACAGTTTCATAGACGACACCTTGAGCAGCGAAAGCAGCATCACCGTGCAACAAAATACTCATGGATCGATCATGGGCCTTTTCATCATCTTTAAAATGTTGAATAGATCTGACCTGTCCGAGTACAACGGGATCTTCAGCTTCCAAATGAGAAGGATTTGCAACCAATGAAAGATTTACCTTCTTACCGGAGGGGGTAGGTCGCTGGTAATTAGCACCTAAATGGTACTTGACATCACCGGAACCTTCGTCAAATGTAGCAGATCCACTGAATTCAGAGAAGATAGACTCGTTGGGCTTTCTGACGACGTTGGAAAGAACGTTCAATCTACCTCGATGGGGCATACCAATAACAATGTCTTCAACGCCTCGTTCAACGGAAGCATCAATCAAAGTCTTCATACCGGGAACCAAAGTTTCCGCACCTTCTAAACCAAATCTCTTGTCGTTGGGGAACTTTGAGTTCAAAAACTGCTCAAATGAGGTAGACCAGATGAGACGATCCAAGATTCTTCGCTTTTCGTCAGTTGAATACTTGTAAGGCTGGGGAATCTCAATTCTTTCTCGGATCCAATCACACTTTTCTCTGCTGCTGATATGCATATATTCAACACCATAGGAGGAACAGTAAGTCTTTTTGCAGATTTCAACAACTTCTCTCAAAGTTTTGGGTCCACCAGCAGCGAAATTGGGAAGCAGTCCAGGACCAAGAGTGATAGGTGTGTCCAAGTCTTTGTCAGTGAAACCATAGTACTCCAAAGTCAATTCTTTGGGTGGTGGCTTATCGCTGTAACCGAAACTGATTTCCAAAGGATCAGTCAACGCTCGTTGATGACCTCTAACTTGGAAAGCTCGGACCAACAGTTGAACTTTCAAGTGCAACATGACACCATTGTTACCACCTGTAGTCATACCAACAACAGGAGCAGATCCGACAGTAGTAGGTACAATGGTAGGGGGAGCAGTAAAAGCAGAAGCTGCAGGTGCACCGCCGTCCAAATTTTGGAAATAAGACTGCCACGAAACGTGGACGCTCGAAGGGTCCTTTTTCCAAGCCGCGTACATTTCATCAATATAGTTGGCATTTGTGGACTGCAAAAATACATCAGGATCAGTGGTAGCGAAGCCTCGTTTCGACGCGAGGGTAGCTGTTTTCGTGATATGTGTCCTCAACAAGGTTCTGCTAGAGCGCAGTGAGGGAGTTCGTAGTGCTCTAAGCATCTAGATGTTAGTAAGAAAGAAATCCCAGTAGAAGACCTATTTAATAAACTTGGTTTGTGAGGATTCTGAGAGCCATTGAGCCGCTTTCTAAAGAATCTGGACTTCAGCCGAGAATACCGATATCTGCAGAATGCGGTCAATACGCAGCCAAAGCATCAGGATAAAGTATTAAACAGTCACAATGCTCTAGAAACTTCCGAAAACTATGATGATGCTTTTTGTTGGCGCCCAAAATTTTATAGTACAGAATCAAGCGCTCAACTGGGGTGCAGCGTAAACACAGCGATCCGGCAAAGGGAATCAAAGAGCAAACGAATCACCGGAATGTCAAACAAACAAGCCAAACCAAAATTGGACATGCTTAAAATTCCCAGGATAATGCTAGCAAAAAATAGACAGGCTCCAAGCATATTTCGCTAGGAAACGCGTTCATATTTCCGGAAAATAACCGCGCAATCAATCAACAGCTCCAATCGCATTCAACAACACTTCAACATATGCCAAAAAAGATAAAGATATATCAACACAGACATATCTTCACTAAGTACCAAAAAAAACACAATACCAGCGTTGTAGCGTCGAATAAACGTAATTGACGCCGGTCAGCATGCTTTACTACCAAAGTCATCACCAGCCCCTCAAAACCCATACTGAATAAACCAAATAAAACAGAATTCTCATGGCTAGGGTTCCTAGAAGATCTAGATATTCATAGCCGCCATTCTGCCGTAGATTTCTTCGTTTCTACTCACCTTTTCAGTAGCTGTACAAGCAATATTCCCGGGTATGGAGCAGAGGAAATAACTTTTGTGTTGGAAATTTCTCACCTCTAATAGGTGGATTCTCGGAACGCACAATGCCGTGGCCGATAGTTGCGACTCGAGGAAAAAAAGTAAAAAAAAAGCTGGTAGGCTGCGACGAGAAAAAGCCGCGTGGGAACCCGCTTTAGGGAGACACAGGTCAGGAGTATACATTATTGAACATTTTGTTACATTTTGACAGGAACAATGAATCTGACAAACAATTAATGTTTGAGTTATGTTTGAAGAAATGTCTAAAAAATGTTCAAAAGTATGGCCAAACGATACAATTCTTGCCTAATTAATGGTAGTCAATATCTTCATGATGGCCAAGCGGAGACAATTTCAGAAAAATTCCCGGAAACCCGTAACCCGTACAACAGAGACGGCTGACATAAGCGTGCGGCTGAATTTTGATTTGAATCAACCAAACAGCATAATAGATAATAGAATAGTATATGACAATATATAATAATATGTGATATATTTTTAATAAATAAATAATTTAATTTAATTTAGAAAATAATCTAATTTAATTTAGAAAATAATCAATGGATTGTTGTGTCATGATATCTTGCCTTCCTTCATATTTGTTATCGCACAAACATCTCCGCATACCGGATCAACTTTTCCGAACCAGTAAGAAGTGCTTGGAATGGCTACCAATTCTAGAAAAAAGCTAGATATTCTCAAAATCCATATTAGCGGATCATTTCTGAAGATATCTATATATTTATATTGATTTTATAGTCAGAATGAGCGTGATGTACCATCATATAAAGCATTGCTCTCTTTCCTCACTATATATTCCCAGATCTCAGGGCTTGAACTTTTCAACTTCATTCTGTCACGTTCCAAATATTAAAGAGTAAAACCGCTGGCGTCTATAGAAAGCTAGCAGTAATATTTTTTTTGCAACAACAACAGAAAATGTCAGAAACAGAAGTATTGGATCATACTCTCCAGAATATCATAGACCAGACCTCTTTGAGATGGGTTTTTGTTGGTGGTAAAGGCGGTGTCGGCAAAACCACAACCTCGTGTTCATTAGCTTTGCAAATGGCCGCTAAACGAGAAAATGTTCTGCTGATTTCTACTGATCCTGCTCATAATCTTTCAGATGCATTTGGTCAGAAGTTTGGCAAGGATGCTAGACCTGTTAATGGTGTACCTAATCTGCATGCTATGGAAATTGACCCTAATGGAGGCATTCAGGACTTAATTAGCGAAGCCGGCGGTAATAGCGACATGGGCAACAGTTTACAGGACATTGCTTTTAGTGTGCCAGGTATTGACGAAGCTCTTTCATTTGCTGAAGTGTTGAAAGAAGTCAAACAACAAGCTTATTCTGTAGTTGTATTTGATACTGCACCTACAGGACACACTCTAAGGTTCTTACAATTCCCTTCAATATTGGAGAAAGCATTAGGAAAGTTTCAGGAGATTTCTGGCCGATTTGGCCCCATGTTCAACACTTTACTAGGAGCTGTTGGTCAAGGAAACAACAACCCTGAAGACATTATGGCCAAGCTGGCAAAGACCAGGGAAACCGTCAGCGAAGTGAACAAGCAATTCCAGAACCCAGACTTGACTACATTTGTGTGTGTTTGCATTGCAGAATTCTTGTCACTATATGAGACTGAACGAATGATCCAGGAATTGACGTCATACAATATTGATACCCACTGTATCGTGGTAAATCAGCTACTTTTCCCTAAGAAGGATTCCAATTGTGAACAATGTAATGCGAGGTACAAGATGCAACAGAAATATCTTGAGCAGATCAGCGAGTTATATGAAGAAGACTTTCACGTAGTGAAGCTTCCTCAATTGACCAATGAAGTCCGAGGTGTCGAGTCTTTACAGAGCTTTTCTAAGATGTTGATAGAGCCGTACCAACCAGATCAGTAATAAAGGATGTCCACGGGCACAGGGGGTGGCCCGCATATCTGGGAAATGTTTCATCCAACTCGGATCCAAAGTTAAAATACAATTAAACAATGCCAAAATACAAAACCAGAACGAAAAATGTCACTGGTTGTGTAATCTTAAGATTGAAGATATCAGTTTTTACAGCTTATTCATGATGCATACGGCCAACCAGCCAATAATATATAAAGATCTCACACCCGTATGTACAAAGTTTAAAATATCAAAGGTTTGCAAATGCGAATTATGTTACATTCAAAATAGCTTAATCACCTAACAAGCAATTTAATTAAGGGGCTACGAGAAATACGTTGAATCAGGCATGTCTTATGGTTAGCTTACAAAAAATGAACTGCTTTGAAACAAGACATTAAACAAAAAATATGCATAAAATAGCAGGACCAATTGCAGACCTCAGAAGTTCGTATAGGTACGTCTTTTCCCCCTTTTCTGCCGCCAATAGCCTGTAGTAGCTTTCCATTGACGTCATGCCGTTGAGTTTTAAGTTTCATATTCATAAGACTTCCTAATTAGGCAACTGCGTAGAAACTTTGCGGAGACTCACTCAATTGGCTGGTTTTCTTGGAAAAGCAGGCAATGCGAGAAACGACAAAGAAAAAGAAAAAATACCGGGAACCTATAAAATTGATGCAATCTGCTACGAATACCTGCAAAAATACTTGCAGCGTCGTGTTGTCTTTAGCTGTTGTTTTCTTGACTTGGGCGATCTTCATTGCACAGGCTGGTCCTTGTTGAACCGTTTTCGTCGTAAGCTTGCGCGGATCCGGAACAAAGAGAAAAAAGAAGCAAGAATAAAGATCAAACCAAACAGATCATAACCATCATACAAAACTCTTGCAACATTTACATATAGTCTGGAAACGATATCCCAGTAGGTTTTCAGCTATATCGAAACAATACCAGCGTCGTCATGGCAATGCGCTCGCATAATCCTACTGTTGTCGGATCAAGATCAAGGTCGAAGATCCGGAGACATTACTCAGATGCGAGCTCTAACAACAACAATTACCACAGCAACAGTACTCTGTTATTAGCATCACTAATGCCAGGCATAGAGTTCAATGCTTCGTCTGCCATGGCAATATCAAGCATTCTTGTCTGGATATATCTGTCATTACCGTCGGTATTTTTCTATGCCGCTGTGTTTTACTTGAATTACCCGCGTATCAGCCATTACTATGAGCAAGCATATATCTACGTCACCAACAATACAGATGTTGCACTACCTCAATGTTATAGCAATTTGCCGAGTCTTTTCATGCACCTCAAGCCTATTGCATTGAATTTATTACAATCGCTACTCAATCTCATTGTCGTGTTGTTATGCTGGATATCTCACCAGTTAAAGTTGCTGAAACCCACTATAGACGAAACAAACGAACAATTTCTGGAATGGGAACGTCATCAGAGTCTTATAAAGAACGGTATAACTGGAGGAGGAGCAGCAGACTCGCGCGTATGGGAGAAACCCATGTCGTTTTCGGTGCCTTTATCTGAACATGGAGTTCCATCTACATCAGCGGCAACAGCACAACAAGCCAAACATCATAGGCACAGATCAAAAAACAAGTCAAACTGGTTTAGAAAAAGCAATGGCTCTTTTGATACTTCGAAATATGCCATTCTTCCATCAGACCAGCATTCTCTTGACGGTACACAGTTGTTAGATGCTAACATTGCCATGGACACCAAATCCGCAGAACCCTCAGCAGCTGTCAATCATGACGGTACACCTGTAGTACATGTGAAGCGATCGAAATCACGGTTATCAGCAACTGAAACTACTGACAAAGAGAGACGGAGAAGTCTATTTGTGAAGAAGTGAGAGACTATATTGGTCTATCAGTTTCTTAGTCTTCACTCTCGTCTTCACTCTCGTCTTCACTCTCGTCAAAACCAGAACCAAAACCAAAACTAAATGCATCAGACTTATCTTCAGTTAGAGTGTCCCACTTGCCACTCCTGGCTTGTTGGCGCTGCTTCTGTTCAACATACTTCTTCGACTCCTCAAGTGCCCAGGAGGCCACTGTAGGATATTTATTCTGTAGCTTTTGTAAAAACATTGCATAAACACCTTCATAAGCAACGGTATTTTTGAAGCCACTGATTTGGTCAGCTTTGTTGTGCAAGAAACTCATCACATAAGGTAGTTGTTTTTCCGGTACGAAATTGCCTGTCATTGCTATAGACTCTTCAAGATTGACCACCAGATGCCACCACCCTGCTGGTACATACATTGTCTCACCAGGACGAGTGATTCCATGACAGAACTCAGGCTGTTGCACGGCTGTATCGTAGAAGCCAGCAAGAAACCACTCTGCTATAGAAACTGGCGCTGTGACCTCGCCAACAGTAAGATCCGCCATGACACCCGGAGGAGGCACGTCTGGAGGGAACATAATCCAGTATTTTGAACCGGAAACTATAGAGTTCCATGCACTAGTTCCATTGGGATCTTTATGGAACCCGGAGCCGCTTCTTTCCGGTCCTATGATCAACCAACGGTAATCAGGCCGCGTTTCGTCGCCAAACAGTTTGAAGAAATCCTTGTCATCGAAAATATGCGGCATCGGCACCTTATATTTCAACTGAGTCTTGGTAGTATCACCACAGTCAAATAAATACAGAGGAGACTCGTCTTGGTTGTTGTCCATATACTCTGTGTACACTTTCAGTGGCCATGACATGTATTCTTGATGGAAGATATGATTGCCATACTGAGCCACAAGATCATCAAGTGTCCAGTTAGCCACAAGTTTGTCTGAAATAGCCAGATCAGCCACTGGCCGGTGGATAAACGGTTTGTTATACCATTGATGATTGAATTCGTCTTCTGAGATGGAGTCCAGCACAGCAATGTTCTTGCTGTCAAGACGTTTCAAAAATTGAGTGTAGTTGACCTGAGAACATTGGAATGGCCGGAAAAGTAGGTCTGAATACACATAGCCTTCACAGTTGATTCCTGCGGCTTCTTTATCTTTGGGCATCTGCAACATGGTTCTTCTCCAGGACCCATACCAATGATCTACCCGTCTTCCAGACATATAAAGCAGGTATTTCCAAAGCTCGTCATACCATGTGTAGGCATATAATGCTTTACAAACATGTCCAAGATGCAGTAGGTCTTTGTGGTCGTCGACCTGTTGGATTGTATGTAGCAGCAGTTCTTCGGGCAGTGATCCAAGATACGGCCCTAGTGTCTTGAGTCGCAACTCTGAGTTGTTGCCCAAAACAAGAATATTTCCAAGAGGCTTGACACCGAGAGGATGTGACTTGATACCAATCTTTGGTCGTTTCAAGGCCCGTGTGTCGTTTTCAGGGACTACCATTTTGCTGACTTTGGGTTGATAGAGGTGAAATTTTCCGGCAGAAATTTCTGAACTAACCTAAACTGAATTTTAGCAGAGCAAGACTTTGGTGAGAGAATATGTGTTGAAACGAACAATACACTTGAGCGGATTTTGGTGAAATTAAAACGTTTTAAAGGCAGCAAATAAAGTATAAGCCGATCTTCCTATTCTGGCTGGATGGCGTTTTGTTTCTGAGTGTTGTGCAGATTGATCTTCAGGGGAAATCTCCAAGTTTCTTTTTGTGTACATTTTTTTTTGTTTTTTGTCTTTTTTTGATATCTTTAATTTGACCCCCTAAACATCAACACCGGGGATATTCGCCGTACCGCGATTTCAATTCACGACGCAGACTAGCCATGCCAGCACAGCAGATTTCCGTGTCAGCAGATGAACAGGGAATTGTGAGTATAATATTATGTGGTGCTGCGTTGAACCTTTTCTAACTGATCAGCTGCTTTATGCGTGCCCCCCTAACGGTTACAAAACTGTATATAGGTTTAGGTTTAGCGACAGAAAACTAGAACAACTAGGTGAGTAGTCTAAGAAATGACAACGCATGGAAACTGCACATAAATTATTCTGAATCCATTGCTAACTTCAGGCTTTGAAAAGGGTCAGCCGCTGGTAGATAATATCGCTGTTCATGGCATAATAGGCTATCTTGACTATGGTCTGGGCTTTTTGATTGTGATAACCAAGAGAGAAGAAGTGACAAGGATACACGAAAAACCAATATATGTGATCAAAGATATCCTGTGCATACCCCTGGACCCAGAAAAGTGTGTTCAGGAGCTTAGAAGTGCCAAGGAAAGAGAAGAACAAGACGAAGATGATGATGACGACGACGACGACGACATTGATACAGCTGTAGATTATAATGATGAAAATGAACCAGAAGATTCAGACTCGCTTTCTGAATCGGCTGTTATCAGCGGCAGCAGTATTGTAGAGGATGTCTTGTTAGCAAAGAAACCTGAAACGGTCAGCTGGCGATCTTGGTTCAGAACCGAATCTCCAGCTCCGACCCCCCTTGAGTCAACTAAAACAATAAAACCAGGGGAATTCAACGAGGACATCCAGGCGAAACTATTGAAAACCTTGCGACTTGTTTTCACAGAAAAATCCTGCTATTTCTCCTATGAATTGGATCTTACCAGATCTCTGCTTAATGAACCTAAAGAGGGTATAATCAGCCGATCCAAACGCAAGTACTATCTCAACTATGCCATCAATACAGTCTTCCAAGACACTGTTCTTGAATTTCGGATAACACAAGGTTTTGTGGGGGCATTTCCTATCCAAGTGACAGAACAGCCCGAACCCGCCATGTTGTATCTGATATCTAGAAGAAGCACACAAAGAGCTGGTGTGAGATATTTGAGACGTGGAATCGACGAGGGGGGAAACTGTGCAAACTGGGTAGAAACTGAACAGCTACTTTTTGTAGACGAAACTTGTCGTTACTCATACACATTGGTGCGAGGCTCCATTCCTGTCTTCTTCTCTCAGTCTCCATTTCGATTGCAGCCTACTCCACAACTCCACAGAAACCATACTGAGAATACCGAGGCATTCCAATTGCATTTTAAAGGTCTCAAAAAGACATATGGATCTGTGACAGGTATTTCTCTGGTTGAAAAAGCTCCATCCCGAGAAGCTGCATTGGGCCAGCTGTATCAGGATCTTTGCTCAGAAAACGGCATAGATTTAGAGTGGTTTGATTTCCACCGCGAATGTAAAGGCATGAAGTTTGAAAATGTCGGGTCCCTGTTTAGCCGTCCACTAATATCAGCATCTTTGGAAAAACAAGGCTGGACTCAATCTGATGGAAACAAGACTCAAACTGGCGTGTTTCGAGTTAACTGCGTTGATTGCTTGGACAGAACCAACGTTGTACACACAGAATGTGCCAAGAGAATCTTAAAACAACAGCTGGCCGAATCGAAGACTGAAATCGTGGATACTGCTGCATTCACCAGAAACTTCAATGAACTTTGGGCTGATAACGGCGACTGCATATCGAAGCAATATTCTTCTACAAACGCACTCAAGGGGGATTTCACTAGAACGCAGAAGCGAAACCTAATGGGTGTTCTGACTGATGCATATTTAACCATAGCACGGTATTTTCATGGAGCTATTTCCGATTTCTTCACCCAAGCCGTTGTAGATTATCTTGTTAGTGCTTCTACTAAAGATGTTTTCCTAGAGTTTGAGCAATCTTTGGAAGGCATTGCTGATACTGTGGAAACCATATCAACGTCTCTCAAGAATAATGCTATCAGTATGACTGCAGAGATGCTGACAGAACCCGACGAAACACTGTATGGTGGTTGGTGGGTGCAGACTACGACTGCCAGATTCCAGCCCAAAAATGATGTTGATCAATTGACAACACTCGAAGATTGCATTCTACTTGCCACCAACAGATGTATCTATATTTCATATTTCGATTTTGAATATGAAAAAGTCACCGATTACTACAAAATAGATACGCAGGCAGTGCAATCTATTCAGACCGGGCCTTATATCACCGACACTCTGTCAAATCTAAGTCGAGACCCACAGAAAAATGTAGGTTTTGTTCTTAGATATAATGCAGCAGGTCTCAAAGGCGCAGATGAAGATATTGCTGTAACGGATGCTACTGCAGATCCTGCCGAAGAACTGTCTCTTTCCATTAAGCTACCTATAAAGATATCCAACACAGTATCATACATTGTAGAAACCCTGCTTCTTACTTGTACCAATGCTGTTAAACATGAAAAGTCCATCTTAACACTAGAAGAGGCGCGAATACAAACAAGCATATGGGAAACATTGGGTTACCAGATCAAGAAGACGGTATGGACATGAGAATAAGACCAGAGTGTTACGTTTCAGCTTTAATTGGCAATATAAAATGAAATTGTCTTTATGAGTTGACCTGTTTAGCTAGTATGTACATTAGTCTCTGAATATAGAGTAATATCTTTATGCTATCCATGTTCTCTGAACCATGTAAAGGGTGCGGCTGGAGTGAGACATACATATTTCAGGGGTACAAAAAGAAAATATGGGCATATATTTGGACTTCCCGCCAAAAAATTACGTCATATGGAATGAAAAATACAGTCATTGACATTGTTCTTTATGATATTTTTATTTACAACTTAATATGAAGGAATAAGCATTGATTATGACAAAAGTGTTGAGTTTTAGCACTTAACATCTTGCATTGAGATTTATCCGAGGTAGACTGCTGATTAACTCTGTCTGAACATTAAGCCGAGAGATTGACCGAGGATGAAAACGCCAGCAATAACAAAAACAAAATTCACAATGTAGGCAAATACGAATTCTCAAAAAATAAAATCTCCTCCAATGGATAGCTCAGTCTTCTTTATCATTGGGAATTCCTTCTCTCGACTTCTCTGAAATTACCGGGCAGTGCTTCCATGGCCTTTCAGCTGAGCCGCATTGCCTAAAATGGAAATAGCACATCACAAGACCTAAAGGCGCCCAGGCACATTTATCTGGGGAAAGCAAGTAATAACTCGGGGCGACTTTCCAAGTATAAATAGACCTTATTCCCCCTGAAGTGATTTTGTATTAATAAAATTAAGCCTAAGAATATTTACTTATTGCTTACTGATACTTTATTTGCACATTACTATGATTATTGAACAACCTTTGACCATCAATTATAACGAACCTCCTACCTCTAAACAATTTCTTGTGTTGAGCTCGCCTATACTCGGTTCGTCTCCAACTGAACAACCGTCATTACATAAAGAGTCAAATGCTATTAGCAATTCTCCAATACTATCAGATGATGATGACGATTCTTCTAGCTACATGAGTATTCCCGGATACTCCAAGAGCTCCAGATCGTTCAGTGGAAGCTCTGTCTTAGAATTAGGTCCGCCCTTATTTATCGGCGCTAAGAGCGTCCAAGCTGAAAAATAGAACAATTTGTGCATTGAACTTTGAGGAAACAAATCAGAGAACTTTTTTTATTATCACCTGATTTTGTTTTGCTTTTGCTTTTGCTTTTTGACCCGATTCTCAGACTCCATATTTATTTTTTATCTCATGTATAATGACAATAATTTCTTTCACACATATGTATCAATCAATAACTAAAGTATAACGACCAGTCTTAAGCTTCGTGGAAAATATGTGATTATCAACAAAAGTAACCTGTCTTTTCTTGATACTTCCTTCATGGTCAAGGAGCAGCGAATGCTTGATCCAATTCCTCCTAAATGTTACCCTTGGTTTCGAGATGAGCAAGGGCACAGTACGTAAACTCGAAAGCACACCAAATAATACATGTCTTGTAACAAATAGTAGCTATGGCAACGGGACAACCGTATGAGTTGATAAGCTCAAAGACATTGGAAGCCAAACTGGCGACAGCCATACATTTAGCTATCATCTCATAAGAAAGCAGCTCGGAGGCATAAATACCTTGAAGAGCGGTAATACCAAGAAAATATATGATGTCGAATATATAGTACAATGGGATACCCGCCTCACCAGCATATGATCTGTACCAGTTCTTCCGAGGATGAGGAGTCGATAAGAGAGGATTCTGGTGGGGGGGGTTCAGATCTTATCGAGGCTCGATAAAGAGATAAAAGGGTGACAGTTATTGAATCGGTTTTGTGGGCTCGGTATGAGGGTTAAAATAGAGGCATCGGATATCGGGATAGAGCAACGATCGTCGCTGGTGGATCGATTCTCAACATCTCATAAAGCAACAATAAAAACCGCAAGAATTCTAAAAAAATAGAAAAAAATCAGAAACATATAAATTTTAACAAAGAATCACTCATAAATACTCGAGCAATATACCAAAAAATATTTCAATTTTTTCTGTGGCTGCAGCGTGCTGTCAGACCAATATTAGTCTACTGTATTAATCAAATATCAACAAGCTTGGAAATGGTCAATAAACAGATAAAAATATATTTTTATAACCAATTATGAATTATGACTTATTTAATAATATACTGCACGATTATGTCGGAGGAATAAGACCTCCGAAAAGACTTCCGATGTCTCCAAGACCACCTGCAAGATCACCAATATCTCCAAGACCACCTGCAAGATCACCAATGTCTCCTAAACCACTAGTAAGATCTCCAAGATCTCCTAAGTTTTTTGTAATATCACTAATATCTCCTAAACTACCAGTGAGATCACTGAGATCTCCTATACCATCAGTAACACCGCTGAGCAAGCTACTACTACTACTACCAGAACTTGTTGTGCCTTTAGTTCCACTAGATGATCCAGAAGCATCAGATGCCGATGATACAGTATTAGAAACTCCATTCAAGATATTGCCAACCAATCCAGAAACACTGTTGACAATAGTTCCAATTCCACTAGGCAGAGAGGAAAGTCCACCTGAAACAGCAGTTGCTGCTGCCGCTGCAGCTGGAGCCTTAGAAGCAGCAGCGGCACTAGCAACAGCAGCAGACCTTGTAGCAACATATGATTTAGATGCTTCAGCTACCTTTGAAGCGACATAAGATTGAGAAGCTGCAGAAATTCTCGATGAAACATAAGCCCGAGAAGCAGATGCGTACAGTGAAGCAGAAATAGCAGAAGTCTGTTGAGAATTACTAGCAACAACAGTAGCAACAGCAGATTCTGCAACTGCAGAGCCGGCAGCCGCAGCCTCTTCTAGTGGATTTGGAACTGTAGCTGTAGGAATACTATCATGTAGCTGGCCACTGAAAATATCCTTTTTTTGAATATTAGTAGAATCACGATTTAGTACAGCGTAATTTTCATTAAATAATGGAGCAGATTTAAGAAGAGGAACTTGATTAGAAATCGCCACAATATTGCTAGGACTATTGGAGAAACTAGCTTGAGCAATGGCAATATATTTATCAGTAATATCAAACACTGCATATGTGGAACGTAAGAAAGTGTCACCAAGAATATAAGGCTCCTTGTCTGTACCCATGATGGACAGCACATAAGGTCTGTAAGGAGTACCGTCAATGATTTGAGAGGCATCAATAATGATCTCACTAGCCGGGATCTTAATGTCGACACCAGAGAGATTAATAGTAAGGTCAGGCTCATTTCCGGTCTTGGACTTTATATAATAAAGGCCAGTACTGATATCATACTCACCGCCATAGTTTGCAGCAATCTGTGAGGCCAAGCTGGTGGGGAAATAACAGAATGTGGTTCCACTGTCCACCAGGACATCGATACCATTGGTACTATACGAGGTAGTATTGACACTGACACTGCTGACATCAACATAGAAAAGTCCTTCACGAGTAAGTGGAAGTTTGTACAAGCTACCATTAAACTTTGACTCATCAATTCCACCGAATAAGATTCTGCCAGAGGAAGCCTCGTAACTGTCCAAATAAATAGAATAGACATTTTTCTTAATAAGTCCTTGAGCATACATATTGGCAGGCACATTTAGGTATGGCTGTGTCACCGACTCATTATCAATGAATCCAAGTCCAAGTACACCTTCACCAGCAGTTTCATCGTTTACAATGGCAAATGATTGATTTTCAAGTTTAGCGGATGAGATTGTCAGCGTGTCCGTAGCCCAAATACCCTCAGCGTCACCAGCACCATAGGATATATCAAATTTAGTAGCATTATTGAAAAAGCTGCTTGATTTGGAAGAAATAAAATTTAGATTCTGACCAGAAGAAGGACCGTTAACCCAAGTATCACTGGATCCGGTATCAAGAATGGCTACTTGCGATTGCGGCGGTGTACCAACACCAAAAGCGATAGTGTAACTGCCATATACGTCGGTAAGAGCCCTCTTACTGAAATTGGAAGAATGAGATCGTTCATTATAAATTACCATCGAAATGACACCATCTGGGGTATCTGAGTTGGTGGTGTCTATATTCGACAAAGGAACGGCAATGGATACCGAGAAGAGAAGTATACAAAGATAAAGGAACTTCATGATAACAAAACACACAATGGGGGACTAGTGAGCAAATGTTTAAGATAAAAATATGGAAATTTGTCACGTAGTATCACTGTTATAGTATCACTTTTAATGTCGGTAAACTTCTGACCATTTACGAGATATATATACTCAAGCAGATCGGTACTTTCTGTGCAATGGCAATAGCAAAACGCAAACGCAAACTAAAACATGTGACAATCTAATTTGAATACTTGTAACAGATTTGTCTGCAAGACATTTTTTGTTTGGTATTAATGTTGTCATTTGAAACGACACATGCATATTACTCTATAGTACCGGCAATTCTGCCCCTTAAACTTTATTTCAATGCACCAGGCCATTATTAGACAATTTTAAGCTTTTTTATTAGGCATAGAATACTCGTTCTGTATACAAAAAGATTTTTAAACTATGAAATCGTTGTGATATGGGCTCTGTTTGGAATAATAGCGTAGTCATTTTAAAGTTTAAGTTGCCAGCGATGAGAGCCTGTGCGTTTCATGACAGGACTCAGGACTCGCTATAAATAACAATTCGTAAACCAAATACAATGATGAATTACAATATCTAGGGGCAAAATATAGTTTTTTTATCTTTCTAAGACCTGATAAAACATATAACTATACTAGTTGAAGTTCATTATAGCCACGTGTTGGATTAAAGCACAGAAGAAAATTCTGAAAGAACTCTGTCTTACAGATAAGGGTTCTAACAACATCTAGCATAAATGTAACTGGGTAGTGAAGTATGTTAAAGTATTTTTTCTCGTACGGGAAGTTTAATAGTGATGCTCATTGAGATTCCTAGCTACGCTTATTATAAAGTCCACCTGTATTTATTCTACAGCCAAAATGATTGTCTGATGGAAGTAAAAACAATTATTTATTTCATAATTTAGGGTAGGTATTACTCTTCAGTAATTGCTGAGGGGTGTGTATTTTTCATAGACAACCCATATTAATGGCTAAATTAATCTACGGAAAAAAGTGCCGTCTATTGGCCAACCAAAACATTGTTAATACCCTAACATTTTAGGTAAAACAGTACATATCATATGAGCCTGTTTGCTGCATATGCGATGTGCTGGGTTTGTGACGCTTTTGCAAATCGTATAAACTTCAATTAGTTTTCTCAACTAGGAAATCTAATTAACACAAAGAGCACCAAAGTCTCGGATTGATCTGGCCAATTTTCGGGCCCTGAAAACGCATGGTTGCATGTGCAACTATCTTATTTAGGAAGTTAAATAGCTTGTTTGCTATGAATCTGCAGATTCACATCCAGCTGCAGTTGATCTGACATTAAGTGGAACCTGTATCAGTAACGATTCTCTGAGAAACGTTTATATTCTCCTAATAATGGATACAATATATATGATATCGATACGGCTATTATGACCATATAATGTTGAAATGTTCCTTGAAGTAAGTTCCATGCCAGAAATCTAGGCAGGTAACTTTTCAGCTCCATTCGGAAATAAGGTTACCAGCAGTCCAACAAGGTGATGGAACATATATATAATTTAGAATAATCGTAGAAGACACATATGTTAGTGTGAGTCTGGTATTTCTGTGCTTTGCAATACCATCTCTATTTCTTTTGCGACATCCAGGAATAGAACCATAGACATTTTAAACAGTCATAAAATGTATTGAATAATTTTAATAACCACATATTGAGGCTCAATTAAATGCCTGGTTGTATCTATGTAGCCACCCCATACCAGCCAATCATGACAAACATAAACGAAACAAAAATTATAGCATGTAGACCGCCCGAGCATACTTGATGACTAACTTTGCTGTTCAAATGCAGCCAGAAGCGAATTGCCAATATGTTACACCTTCCATCTGTTTCAGCTTAATTCTAGCAGACTTTTGAAACATATTTATCACCTCAAAGGGTTGAAGATGTTCGGGAGATCTAGGCTCTGAGGTTAGTTTCACGAAGCACTACATGCGGGCGGCAATTACACCATTGTATAAAAGTTTAGCCATTTATCAGTTGATATAAGAGTTGTTTCAGTGTTTCACCATTTTCTCAATAGCTCGCGAAATTGTCATACTTACTTAACTATTCAATTATTTGAACAATTAGAAGAATCTCTACTAGACGTAATAAACGATTATAATCATAATGATGATGATGATGATGATGACGATGAATAAAATCACAAGTTCAAATGACTTTAATTGGTTTGTGCATTGCGAAATTCTGTCTCAAAGAAGAATAAAGTAAAAACCAAAAATGTAAATCCGGGGTAACATGTGCCCCGGAATGTGGGTTAGGGCAAGGTAACTTCACGTGAATTCTATCACAGCAACAAAATGAATTATAATGCTAATCTTAGAGTATTATGTGAGATCTATAATCTTGAATGTTTTTGAAAAGTTTATGTTCTGCATATATGAGGGATAGGTTATACCGTCTCCTAAAGACGCTAAAATGAACAATGATGATGATGATATGATATAGTGCTCTTCAAGTGCGGTTAGAAGAGATTTTGTTATATGAATGTTGTTGAAGGTTTAAATGACTAGTGTAGACTCATAGATGATAGTAATGGAGTTTACTTCTGTGTTTAGAATCTGATTAGAGCAACTATTGTTGTCTGATCAAAGCGATATATAGCCTAGGCCGTTAAATTCAATTATGATGACGATGATGCATATCACGTGATATAAATACACATCACGTGATATAAAATGAATCACGTGATCGACCTGGATTTATATTGTTAATCGCAATTAAAATGTTGCTAAACTTCGACATTTTGGCCGAGTGGTTAAGGCGATGGACTCGAATAATTTGTTGTCCGTGATTCATTGGGCTCTGCCCGCGCAGGTTCGAATCCTGCAGATGTCGATATTATTTTTTTGGACTATGATCTTGGAATTGAATACTTTTTAGTAAATAAATATACATGCATATTTTTACAATATAAGCTTTTAAATTTAGGAAAAAATTATAAGATATAGTCAGTTAGTACGTTCTACATTCCATGGTGATCAAAAACCTCGATAACACAGAGACTGCCCTTCTTCAGAAGAACATAAACCAGACCAATGACTAACGAAATGAATTCCGTTCAATTTCCATACCTTATGGACATTATTATTGGAGAATAATTTCTCGAAGAAGTATTCGAGCAGTTTTCGAAATCAGAAAACTGCTCCCTGTAACTGTGAAGTCCGCACTATTATCTCGCTATTTCCGTGCTATCTCCGTATCTCCGCACTATCATCGTATCTCCTGTTGATCGTGGATTGACAAGCAGCCGCGGCGAGTGAGCACTGAGATATCAACCATTGCCTTTCGATTGTTTTTCTGATATTGCTTGCATTTATGATATAAATGCTTCATCTTTTTGGCTCAATTTCAAGTAATAGACTTGCTTACGGTTCAATGTAGGGCATACCACAGGACTAAGCTATCAGCTACAAGTGCTGTCATCTACTAGTCATAAGTCAAATCTTTTTCTATAGATAATCAAATAGTTATTGCCGGCGGAAAATATGAATTACCTGACTGCATATCTGAGAACACCTACAACTATAAATAAGCGTGTGAATATCCGTCAATACACATAAATTTCAACCACATTTTCATAAAACAATTAGAGATATGATCGTGAACATTGTTCTAATGGAATTCAAGAATTCTTTCACACCTGAAGTAGATGCTCAGGCTATGCCCTGCTGAAAACTTCCCCGACTGTTGAGAAGTTAGCTTATAGTCCTAATATCGGAGGCAAGTATATCTTTTCAGGGTATAGCTACAACTGGGCTGCCAACGTAACCTTCAAGACCAAAGAGGATTTCGTGTATCACATGGAAGAATGCCCAATTCATAGAAGCAATTTTAGGACCTCACTGTGTGGATACATTGATTTACAGTATGGAAACAGTGGAGTAGCGAAACAGACTGTCTATTGCATTTACATGATGATATATATACATATATACCACCTATTATAATCTAACTACTGCTCTTTTATGCTTTTAGGAATAGCCTTGGCAGCCTTGGCTATAGTAGGAGAATAATGTTTCTCCAGCAGCACCGTTTCCCATATCGTCGCGGCATCCGGATTCGACTGTTCAGGATTATCAGTCTCAGGATTGAAAACACCATTAGAAACCCGATCATTTGTAGAATAGAGACCGCTGAGAACACTGGTATACTTTCTATTGAGTCTATCCAGCAATTTCAATGACGCTATGCATGATCTTTCTGGAAACTGTAACGATGCTATGGCCAACCGTTTGGTAAAGGCTTCCACACGTAGCCTACTGGTCTGGCGCTGATGGAAAAAAATGCCTTCAAATGCTCGTACAACCATTTCCATCTCAGTGGAGATGTCAACTTTGGGTTTCTGCTTTTGCTGCTGCTTTAATGGGTCATCTAATCGCAGAGTTTTGTGTGAATATTCAATATCGGCATCCAGGCTTAAAGCATAGAGCGCCGAATACAAATGCGAAACGAAAAAACCAAGGTCAAGGTTCATACTTTCAAAGTCTTTTCTTCGATACAAGTTTTGTCCATGTAGTAATGCAAATGCCGTCACGACACATAAAAGAGCTTCTCTTGTAGAACTAGGGTTGAACTCATAACCGCGAGTCGGCAAGCCATTCGAGTCCAAAATGGCTGTCTTCTGACGCTCAATAACTAATTCCCGAAGCACTTCTAAAAGATCACCGAATAAATCTGCATTGACAAGGTGCGAGAACTTGGCCAATCCTTCTAATGTAGGGCCCATCAATGTAGCGCTGCGTTCTTTCAGAATATTGAAGTAAAGAATAAACACAAGTTTCAGCGTTTCTCCCTGTAACCTTTCACGTTCTTCTGCAGAGATACCTGACTCTGCTTTCATAAACTCCAATTCAATTTCCAGGTTCTCCTTACGAGCTTTCCTTTCCTTTTTACTCAAATGCACTCTGTCCTTCTTCTTAGCATGCCTAGCCCTCTTGATCTCATCTTCTCGATCCAAGTTGACTTTTTTCAAATCTGCCTGTCCCTGTAGTTCTGTAAGAAGCTTTAAATGTAGAAAACAGTCCAAAACACTAGGTTCAACAGTATAATGTCGAGACTTGATCATCTTAGCAATCAATCTGACAATGTCGAAACTGACATGACCTTCATAGTCATTGTCAAAGATATCAGCCACAGTCTTTGTGCATTTGTCAAAACTGCTGGCTACTGAATTTCCTCGCTTATAACTGAGTCGTTTTACAACCATAGTGATCAGGTCGTTTCTGAAGTTGAAGTAAGGCGCGGCTTCCAGCATTTCACAGGCACATGACAGCGCTACCTGATAAAGCACTTTTTGAGCCGGTGCACTATCTTCACCACACCTCTTGGCTAGACCTTGTAGAACACCAATATATGCTTTGTAGTTTGCTAACAGTCCCTCTTCGAAATTTCGCAACTGTGCTACTTCTGTCGACACTTTCTGCTTCTTTTCTTCGTCAGTAAGGGGTCTAATTCGATACCCTGGAATCAAGCTCTTAAAAATAGGAACCATAGACAGCAGAATGATTCGCTTACCCTTGACGAAACGAGTCTTAGCAAGCAGTTCTCGCAGAACACGCAGCCGTCCAATATTCTCATCAGCGTCCTCGTTCAATCGCTCCGCACAATCAGCAATAGCCTCTTGAATGGAAACCAGTTGAATAGACTCAGGAATCTTCGGCGATTCGTTATCTGACTCAGAAAGAGCATCTTCTAGATCATCAGACTCAGACTCGGATTCAGACTCGGATTCTGGCTCAACCTCGTTCTTTCGCTTCACTGCTTTTCCTTTCTTTATAACTCGTGTAATAGAACCATCCTGAGACTTTATAGGCAATCGCTCCACCAAATTCTCTTCCTCGTGAGCAAACCGTCGAGGCATTGCTTCATAGTCGATCTCTCCGTCTGATCCAGCAAAACCGTCGGCATCTCCAGATAAAGCCGACCAGGAAGAAGCGCCTAACTTCTCATCTACAGTCTTATTAAACTTTGCCTTTTTCTCCAATCGCTCCTTTTGTTTTCCCGCTATACGTTTGGGCATTTTGTGAGAATATATGAGAGACAGGTCTTAAGAGATGAAGTGAAATTTTCCTGAAAAAAAAAATATTTTGTCAAAAAAAAATATCGAGACTGAAATATCGCTGTTATCAACCAAACAGAAGTTGCGACAGAACTTCCACACTATCAAATCTCTTTCCGATTAAAATGCCTCCTAAAGGCCGAGGTGCACAGAAGGCAGCACATGAGTATAAATCGTCGAAAAAGCGTGCTGTTGTCACCGACGAAGCACCTGAAAATTTCCTGGTAGCTGATATTCGTCCTCCAGTATCAAAGAAGGCAAAGAAAGTAAAAGGAGGCAATTTTGAGGACCTTAACGATCTTGATAATATCAATAATTTCGAAGATGATACCCCCAAGAAGTTTGCGAGACTGCTAAACAAACCTAGATCAAGGGCACAGGCTCAAGAGAGATTCAAGTCTACAGCAGCTGGAAAGAAAGCAGCGGAGAAATCAACAGCAAGTATAGCAGAGACTTTGAAGCCTTTGCCTGGTGAGAGACTTTTTGATTTCAATCGTCGTGTTGATGAAGCATTGCCGCTGGTCAAAGCCCGTGGTAGATCATCGGTTAAAGAGGATCGAAAGAAACAGAAGAAGGAAACATTAACCGAGCACCAAATCAGGGCAAAAGAAGATAAACTGGCCGAGGCCGCTATAGATGCAGATAACCAGGCCGATAGTCCTTTTGATAGACTGGTCAAGTCCAATTCAAGCAGCGGTCGCCGAGATACATCACCAGATCCATTTGCGCACTTGGCGGCTAAATCAAAGCGCCCCAAGTTTGGAGAAGTAGCCGACAGACCGCCTGAGCTGAGATTGCCTAAGAAATTGCTCAAGAATGTGCCTAAAGCTTCAGGATCACTGGCTAGAAGAGAAATGCTAGAAACGGAACGAGACAGAGTTATACAGAGTTACAGAGCTCTAATGGAGCGTAAGAAACTGAAATAGGTAGAATATAGTTAATGCATTGTTACGGGAAGGATTATATAAGGAACACGTTTGCTAGTATTGTCTGCAGCTGTTCACGGCCTGTCTACACGATTGCGCTCACCAAAAGACTCATCAAACAAACGAACCGCCCCAAAAGAAGAACTTGGTTCTACCAAGCCTTGTTTCAGCTTCTCATCCAGACCAGGGTTGGAGATTCCATAGGATTTCCAAGGCACGACAGGCGCTTTGGATATGTTTTGAGGTTTCGGCAATCCTTCGATAGACCCAGAACTCTGCAGATCACTCAGAAATGTCTCAGGGTCCTGTACAGCCCCGTTTTTCAAAATCTGTAGAGTTTGTATGTCTTTCACTGCTGTTTCTCTCTGCGCAGTAAGCAGAGACAGTGTTGACTGTAATGCAATGTAATCGGGATTTTCAGCAGCGTTTCCAACACTCGACGAATCATCTGCACTATGTGAATCTGAATTATTAGAATCAACTGGGCTTTTTTCAGCATTCGGGCTTGGTTGTTTCAATTTCGAGCTCTGGGGCCGGTGGTGCTGAGATGCTCGTCTCTGTGATCTTGTGGTTATTCCACCTGCAAGAAGGTTATCGTAATCATTCATAGCTTACTTAATAGGATATATATACACTTTATCAGCTATATTGAAGCAGGACACAGATACGTTGACCCCGAGACAGAGAGATGGCAAAAATATGTCGGTTGCTGTGGAAACGGGGTTTTGTGTAGAAATGCACAGCCGTGCCTATGCAACCACAGCCATTTTTACCAAAACTGAAAAATCACCATTGACGTACGACCTGCAAGAAACCAATACTAATGCTCAGATTCCTGTTGAAAAACGTGAGGGAAACAAACAGTTTGCAGCGTTTTGCTCCGGGGTCAAGGATATCGGTTTTCAAAAGATTCAACTCGAGTTTGCCTGAAAACACGGATCCTAAGCTCACATCCAATGATTGGAGATCCCGTATACCAAAGTTCCCTTTTGGAAAGGACGTCTCTCCAGCGATTATTCCAAAAGCGAGCACACCCAGAGTCGGTAAGAACATGAATTTTGCACAGCTGATTGCAGTACTTAAAAGCAGTAAGCAACCAGAATTATTGTACATGGCTGAATCACATCGATTATATTTCATCACCTGTATAGCCTTGACATTTGTAGCCTGCTACAATTTGTTTGATCTTGCTGATAGATCTATTAAAGGACTGAAAGAACAATACGAGGAAAACGAGGAAGATCTACCGCAATCGGAAAACATCAAAAAAGTCGCCAAAAGAGGTGCACTTTCGCTGTTGTTCTGTTCCATCTATGCTGTCTCAGCCTTGGTTTTTGTAACCATGCCGTCTAGACTTGTGAGACGAATAGAATATCTGCCTGGTTCAAAAGAATATCTCAGGCTAGTCACACATCCACTGATTCCGGGCCGCTTGTCGCCGGTTTACACGATTCCTCTGGAAAACATGTCTATTGGAAAACGTTCCAAAGTATGGACAGGAGCAGGTTTTTACGGCACTGCTAACCGTTCTTCCTATTTCTTCTTTCTGTTTGAAAAAGGCCACCGAATTCCATGGATAGTTGACCGAAGCGGCTGGTTCTGGGGTGATGGAAGAGTCTACGATGTTCTGCTTGGCAAAGAGCCTGTGGAATTGGCGGAAAAGGGTCTTAGCCATGACGACGTGATTCGGCTGATGCAGAACGAAGCATCCAAGAAGAAGACGGAGCTCCGACGCCAGCTCGGACCTGCTTGGCAATTGAAAATGGCGGGAAACCTGATGAAGGAAGACGCATCAAAGATCAAAGCTGCCGCCAAACGAGCGGTTCAAATGTCGATTAAACCGAATGAGTCGGCGGCTAAAAGTCTAACTGACAAGCCGACTGACACACAGGCTGATAAGCCAAAGGATGAGGGTAAGCAGTGAATACGTCGTGGGTGTTTAGAGTTGGACAATGGCGGTAGAAGTGCCGACATCGCATATATGTACATAGAAAAATTAGAGTTTTATATTCAGTGAACAATCAAATATATAGGAACTATATTAGATATATAAAACAGTATGAAACGCTAGAATCGAATTGAATCTCCTGTTAGTAGTTGTGGAGCGGCTATTTCTGTTGGCATTAAACATTTCAGGGGGGGCCAAAGTTTTGTTTTTTTGTTTTTTGTGTTTTTTATGCGACTCTTTCTTACTTTCTGAGGTTGGGACTCGTAGTTTTTTCTTTTTTGTGTTTTTTGTGTTTTTTGTGTTTTTCCACTTTCCACTTTCCACTTTCCACTCACATTTTTTTCACCTCCACTTTCCAAATCGTGATTCACTCCCCGTCACTCACTCCATCCAAGTCCAAGAAACAGCACATCTTCCAGCTATTTTTGCTCGTATTTTACTTCAAATCATCCCCTGGATTTCCGCCGACAATGTCTGCCCAAGATTTGGATTTCGCCAAGCTGTCTATCTCCCATGACGAGCCTACTGATAACGCTCACTGGACTTCTCTTCTTAAAGATAAGAATGATCCCGGCTTCGAGTTTGAATTGACCAAAGTTCTTGTTTTCAAGCCCAAGACATCCAAGGCCGACGCCGACAAGGCTCCTGCTGCTGTTGTCGTGGTTGCCCTTGCCAACACTGCTACTCCTTCTGGCGCCGTTGCAAAAGCTGCCGGTGTCAAAGATGCTCGATTGGCTAAGCCCGAACTTATTTCCGAGCTGTTCAATGGCGTCAAGCCCAGTGATCTCGGTGCATTGGCAATTAATGCTGAAAACTATGGCAAATTAAAGGTTGTGGTTGATAAGAAGCTGGCTGAATCCTCTAATAAGTTGGCCGTTCATCCCTCTTCCTCCTCTATCACTATCTTTGTTGAAGGCACCAAATTATTGGAATATTATCAGGGATTAGGAGAAACTGAAATTGTTGATTTTGGCGCTTCAGCCGCTCCTACTACAGCTCCTGCTGCTGCTAAAGCCACTGGCCCTAAAGTGAGCACTAAAGCCTTTATTCCTGGGGCAGACGAAGATGCCAAAGACGAGAAGCAAATCACTGCTAACAAAGAAACCGATTTCCCATCGTGGTACTCCCAGATTCTGACCAAGGGTGAAATGATCTCGTACTATAGTGTTTCTGGTTGTTTCATTCTGCGACCAAAGACTATGTTCGTTTGGAACCAGATCCACAAGTATTTCGATGATAGAATCACCAGTATCGGTGTTCAAGAAGCTTACTTTCCCCTTTTTGTACCTAAATCCGTCTTGGAAAAGGAGAAGGACCATATTGAAGGGTTTGCCCCAGAGGTTGCCTGGGTGACCAAAGCTGGCTCTTCTGATTTGGAGGAGCATCTCGCTATTAGACCCACTTCTGAAACTGTCATGTATCCTTATTATGCCAAATGGATCCGATCACATCGTGACTTGCCGTTCAAATTGAACCAATGGAATTCCGTTGTCAGAATGGAGTTCAAGCATCCTCAACCATTCTTGAGAACTCGTGAGTTTCTGTGGCAGGAAGGACATACTGCTCACTTGACTGCTAAAGGTGCAGAAGAAGAGGTATTACAGATTCTCGAATGGTACGCATCTATCTATACTGATTTGTTGGCTGTTCCTGTTGTACCTGGTAGAAAGACTGACAAGGAGAAGTTTGCTGGTGCTGATTTCACCACCACAGTCGAAGGTTATATTCCTCAGACTGGACGAGGCATTCAAGGTGCTACTTCGCATTTCTTAGGCCAGAACTTCTCCAAAATGTTTGGAATCACTGTCCAAGATCCTGCTGATAACACCAAGAAGATCCCTGTTTGGCAGAACTCCTGGGGTCTTTCCACCCGTGCCATTGGTGTCATGATCATGATCCATTCCGATCAAAAAGGTCTCGTGTTGCCTCCTAGAGTTGCTGATGTTCAAGTCATAATTATCCCTGTCGGTATCAAGGCATCTACATCTTCTGAATTGAAGACTCATGTCTATGACACGTCCGAAGAACTGACTAATACTCTTAAAAAGGCAGGTATCCGTACTAAATGGGACGATAGAGAAAACTATACCCCTGGATGGAAGTTTTCTGATGCTGAGCTTCAAGGTATCCCCATTAGATTGGAACTAGGACCATTGGATTTAGAAAAGAACCAGGTCATTGCTGTCAGAAGAGATAACCGTGAAAAAGTGGCCTTGCCAATTGAGAATCTGGCTGAAAATATCAACAAGCTCCTGGATGACATCCATGATAGTCTTTATAACAAAGCCAAGAAGTCTTTTGACGAGCATCGAGTACCTGTCACTACTTTGGATGAAATGGTAGAGAAATTGAACCAGAAGAATCTATGTCTTGCACCTTTCTGTGGCGAAGAAGAATGTGAAGACTCCATCAAAGATCGAACTGCAAGACAACCTGATGATGAAGTTGTGGATGAACGAGCTCCTAGCATGGGTGCAAAGACTTTGTGTATTCCATTCGCTTTACAAGACCAACTCAAGCAAGGTGATGTCTGTATTGGTTGTTCTAAACCTGCCAAATATTACACAATGTTTGGTAGATCATATTAAATTGTTTCTAGTTTAATCTAATGTAACGTACAAATCTGTTCTTTACTTTACAGGTCATTATGTTGTAGGTGTCTTGCTATAAAAAGGCTTGGATTTGAACTCTGTAATACTTATAGTTTTCTTTCCTGCTCTTGTAAGATAAGACAATTGATCAATGCCTATAGATTCAAGGTATTCTACCGAGGGTCGATAGTTCAAGCCAATCTGTTCGGTTTTATGGGAATCATCACTAAGACAGAACTCTGCCCCCAAATTCTTGGCTAATGTCGCAATGTCCCTTTTCGGATACGGAGTATTCCAACCTTTGCGAATAGCAGCAGTATTGATTTCAATCATAGCACCTATCTGATTAGCATATTCGATATTTCTCTTGATTTTCTGCCACACTTCAGGCAGTTCTTCCAGATTTTCAGGAATAAGATTTTCAGGCGCACATAGCCGTATCAGATCGAAATGTGCAATCACTGTGGGCTTTAGTACCTGCATGTTTTGATATTGTAAGTCAAAATAGGTATTCAATACAAGCGACAAATCATTGTTCAATTGCATATACATCTTCTTCCATAACGGTTCACCATAGTCAATTGCTATCAAATCAACATGATGAACCGAACCTACAATAGTGTCAAACTCATAGTCGACCTTCAGCACCGATTCAAAGTATTCAAAGTATTTGTTGGAGATGCTTTCTGACTCCATACCAACAATCAACTCGATTTTATCTTTGTATTTCTCTTGCATTAATCTTGCTTTTTTATAATATGAGTCAAAAGTTCTCACCAAAGCTTCAGGAGTAGTCTTTGACTCGATTTCTTCAGGATATAGCTGATCTATCTCGAGTCGCGGTATATGTTCAGTAAGACACATGTATTCAAATCCGAGCTCGATTGCCTGTAAAATCATGCTTTCCATAGATCCCTCGGCATGCTGGCAGAATTCCCCAGAATGAGAATGATGAGTAAACATTTGGTCAAATTGGGAATGTTGATCGACACGAAACAATGGTATAAGAAAGATCGTCGCTTTGATGAGAGTGAGGTGAGGGGTGTTTTAAGATCTAGTGTCGGAAATTACCCGGAAGCGGGGTCTCCATCACCCTATATTTTCAGCAGCATAGCACAGCACATCAGTTTATTATGACGAAGTGAAATTAGCACGCACTCACACACAACTTTACTTGTTCATATATTACAAGGAAAACAACGAAAAAATGACCAACGGAATTCTGGATTCTGTTCTTGATCAAATTGGCAATACGCCTATGGTACGACTGAACCGTATTCCTCAGAGTCTTGGAATTGAAGCTACTATATGTAAGCAAAAATCATGGTTTTCAATGAAATCTATAGCTATAGAACCAAAAACTAACGCATAGTATGTAAACTCGAATATTTCAATGCTGGTGGATCTGTAAAAGACAGAATCGCCAAACGAATGGTTCTTGAGGCAGAAAAAGAAGGCAGAATCAAGCCTGGATATACCTTGATTGAACCCACATCGGGTAATACTGGTATTGGGTTGGCTTTGCTTGGTGCTGTTAGAGGTTATCGAACGATTATTACTCTGCCAGAGAAAATGTCTAATGAGAAGGTTAGTGTGTTGAAAGCACTAGGAGCAGAGATTGTTAGAACACCCACTGAAGCGGCTTGGGACTCCCCAGAGTCTCATATTGGTGTAGCGAAGCGATTGGAGAAAGAGATCCCTAACTCCGTTATCCTTGATCAATATTGCAACCCTAATAATCCTCTAGCACATGAATACGGTACTGGAGAAGAGATTTGGGAGCAAACAGGCGGTAAAATCGACTATTTGGTGGCAGGTGCGGGTACCGGCGGTACTATAACCGGTATTGGACGGGCATTGAAGAAACATAACCCGGAAGTTAAGATCATTGGCGCAGATCCTAAAGGTTCTGTTTTAGCCGTGCCAGAGACGTTGAATGGTTCTAATGAATCTTATCAGGTTGAAGGTATTGGTTATGATTTCATTCCTGATGTTTTGGATCGTGATGTTATTGACCAGTGGATCAAGACTGAAGACAGAGAGTCATTCCTGTTGGCAAGACGATTGATCAAAGAAGAGGGTTTACTTGTTGGAGGTAGCAGTGGAAGCGCACTAGCCGCCGCTCTAAAAGTAGCCAAAGATTTGAAAAAAGGTGACGTGGTTGTAGCTGTATTGCCGGATTCTATTCGGTCATATCTTACCAAGTTTGTCGACGATGAATGGATGAAATATAACCAATTTGTCGACGATACTACATTGCAAGAGCTGGAGAAAAAGAAGAAGCAATATAAAGGTGCTACTATTGCAGATTTGCAGCTCAAGCCTGTAGTAGTAGTGAAAGATGACTCCACTGTTTCGGCTTGTATTGATATCTTACGAGAAAAAGGTTTTGATCAGCTACCAGTGGCTAACTCAGCCGGGAAACTTATCGGTCTTGCCACTCTTGGAAACCTATTGTCTTACATGTCACATGGAAGAGTCACCGGCAAGTCACTTGTTAAAGAAGTCATGGTAGACTTCCGAAAACTGCCTGACTTCGAATCCAGCAAGTCATCTACGACATCAGTAGGAACGCCGGCTTTGAATGCCGACTCCAAGAAACGAGGATTTGCAGAGATTACGGTGGATACTCCATTATCAGCTCTCAGTAAATTCTTTGAACACAATTCCAGTGCTGTGGTAACGGAAAAGACCCAGGATGGCATCAAACCTGTTCATGTTGTAACCAAAGTAGATCTTCTGTCATATCTGGCCAAGAACGCGACCCTTGAGGAATAAGAAGGAGAAAAGGAGTATGATGATTAATATAGATTATGTACTATGAGAATATATTATAACATCTTAATAATTACTTGTTTCTGTAAACCAACACCGACATTAGTTTTTCCGCGCTACAGTTAGATCAATATCAAAGTGACTGTCGTAAGCATATATACTTACTCATCTTTCGTGATTTCAATACCTTCATCCTGGAAAGTTTGTTTCACTATGATTAGTTTAATTTGGCTATATTTCAAGTTGGGTTAGTTTAATGTGTTTCTACTCACTTTGCTTCAGCTGTTCTCGGATCTTGGAATCCGTCAGGATCTTGAAATGCGTCATCATACCCGGCGTTTCACCCGGCTTGATATGTCCCTGTTCTACAAACAGACTCATAGTCTTCTGAAGCTGTTCAAGAGCAGCTGGGCTCTTGGAAATCTTCTGGATCAAAGGGGTTTCTGCCAGTTTGCGAGCCATTTCCGGGCTGAAACCCTCGAAACCGTTTATGCCAGCAGAATAAAACCTAACTGAAACCCTAGAATATCTATAGACTACGTTTTGAGAGGAATGCACCAGATTCATAGTGGCCACTCGACCAAATCTTGCAAAGATCATTGTGTTGAAATTCAAATGACAGATTTTGATGATTGAAAAAAGGTAAAAATCAAGGTGCAATTTCGGGCATCGATCCCATTGAGCAGAATGACTAGGCTCTTATAAGCAAAATTCATGGACAACAAAACCAGCCATATGTTCTCAAAATGCATATTAATTATTGTACATATTTTACGTAAGCAGGGAGTTCATAGACTAGGTGAATATGCCCCGCTTGTATTGCTCTCTCAGAGCCAGAATCGTACTTTTCTGGTCGGCGGGTAGATAGCTGATCTGTTCATCAGTGAGCTCCAGTACTTGCTTGATTAGAGCTGCTTGCTGAGGGTCAACGTTTGCCAGGAGATCTGCTGCCGAAGATTGTACAGGCGGAGGTGGAGGAGGAGGAGGAGGCGGTGGAGGTGTGCTAGAATGCCGCTGCTGCTGTTGAGGCTGTGATTGTGGAGATGTGCCGATACTTGCTGCTTCTGAAACCACATTGTTGTCAATAAGACCCATAAGCAGCATGGCCTGGACAACACTATATGTAATGCTCATGTTATCCTTGAAATATTGGTGAGCTTTAGCAGCATCCTGGTTGACCAGCAACTTGAGAGTGGAGATGAGCTCTAGTAATCTTGGAGGAGGAAGATGTGCAAGCGTACGAGAAATGGTATCGTCTATGATCAGTGTGCTCGGCACTTTGTCGGCGGGGTCACTGTTTTTCACAGGCTGCTGCTGTTGAAGTGGTGGGGGGATCTGTGGCAACGAAGAAGGTTGTTGCAGTTGTTGGTTTCTCTGTCGCCCGCCAGTCTGTGGATTGAAGCCCTGAGACATCTGCTGCATCATCTGCATCTGCATTTCTACAGGCATTTGATCCATTCCAGGAAAAGGCATAAAAGGCATATTAAATGGCATACCTCCCGAGTTGTTGTTGTTGTTGTTGTTATTGAAATCCTGGTTCTGCTGTTGGTTCTGGTTATCCTGGCCCTGGTTCCTACGATTCACTGGTTCTTGCGAGAAATCTGCTCGGAGTTTCCTGCCACGGAAAGGCATATCACGGAAATTCATAACTGCCCTTGTAGCTATGTCAATGTTTTGGTATTCAATGAATCCATAGCCTCTGAACCGTTTAGTTTCGTTGTTGTAAACCAAACGGACATCTATGACAGGCCCGGCAGAGCTAGCTAGTTCTATAGATTAGTAATGGAAAGATTAGAGTAAATCGACAGAATCAGGTGCTGTTGATTCTTATATTCATTCATTTTTGTCAAATTCTTCCAGTTTTGCCGCAATATTGGCATTTTTTGCGTTAATTTCTTAAACATACCTCGTACTTGGTCCCGGCTCATATCATATGGAAGATCACCGAGATATATCACCTTACTGGGCAGCTTGTTGGAAATGTTTGACATGGCTTAAGTGAATTGTCGAACTCAGAAATAGAAACCGATTTTGAAAGTCAATTTGAAATTTGAGATTTGGGTGCTGAGATTTGGGAGAGATGCGGCTGTCAGATGTTAGAGGCATCAGGATTGAATTTCTTTTAGATTCAGCTCTTATATACATTATTTAAGTGTTTTACAGTTATAATAGTGGAAGATGAGTATAATATGGTAGGAGGTGTTGTGGATGTTGATGTTGCTTGCTTTTGCTATATCTTTATCTCACCAGACTCAACCTTCAGCCTAAGCAACGACAATGCCTCTTGCTGCTCTTCTGGCAGTGCGGCTATCTGTTCAGCAGACAATTGCATCACCTGTCTTATAAGAGCAACCTGGTCGTTGTCAGTAGCAGCAGCCGCTTCAGGCTGTTCTACCGGCTCGTCACCACTCACCATATCAGACACCCCTTGGACATCAACAAGTCCCAAAGCCAATAGAATCTGCACAATTGCATAGCTGAGTTGAGGGTTGGTTTCAAGCAGCTGCTTAGTAAACGGGGGGTCTGCATTGGCTAGTGTTTTCATCTCGGACAGTATTGCTAGCTGCTCAGTCTTGGCATATGAATTGGTCGTCCGGGTGATTTCCTCAGGCGCAGAGACTCCTTTTGCTAATGGCTTTCCATGAGGCAGATTCGACAAGTCAACTCCATGCTGTTGCAGCTGTATTGGCGCTGCACTGCTGTCGTCAGATGGAAACTCCGACACAAGCTTTACCCTAAGTCTACGAGTACCAATGCGATGATCCTTGATGTTTCTGACAGCAGAGGCAGCTGTTTCAGGATCAAAGTATTCGACATATCCGTGACCCATGGATTTGCCAGTATCTTCATCGAATAACATCTTGAACCTGGAAACTGGACCTACAGACTTGAACACATCCAGCACCTGTTCTTCGGTCTGATCATATGGAATATTCAACACCTGAACTACACACGATGAAACCATCCGGAAAAGAAAGAAAAACAGCAGAAAAGAAGTGCGGATGTGCGTGTTACGAAATGATCTTTAACTGATGTCCTGTTAGCTCAGACATATTTTGGGCGAGGCGAAATCGAGTAACTGAGTTTACTTAATGGTACGGCTGTAGTTATTGCCACTTTTTTCGATTACATATTTTGCTTCCAGGCAGGCAGGAGTTCTTCAGCCGCAGTCAGAATGCGGACTAGCTAGATCTAAACCAAATATGATAAATCAATATGATATATAGGAAACTGATAGGTCGTAATCATTAAAAACCTTGGGTCTGGGTCGCAATTCTCCTGTAGACTTTTGATAATAGTTTGGTGAATTTATGGATAGACAATAGTCAATGATGGTTTCGACCCCTGAATCTCGACGATAAGCAAGAGGGAGATCATCATACAGTGAAACATGCAATCCCCACAACTAGGATATCGCAGTCAATGGAGATTTTTTGCTATTTTGTTTTATTCTTACTTCCCGATCCTTCCGGCACTTTACTGCCTTCTTATCTTCATTTCTGGCCATTTATTCCTGATTTGGGGTGGTACGATTGGCCCCATAAGTTTCCTTACCCCAGCCTACCCCATCCCATAAAAGTATAAATAGGGGTCACCCCAGCAACTTTTCTCTTCTTTCTTTGGCGACCGTTCTTTTAAGATATTCTGAACAGAACTTAGCCCGAGTATATAAGCTTCTTTTTGAGTAGCCTTGTTTGTTATTCAATGTCGTAGGAATATCCAGATTAAGTGTGTTGTTACTCTTGTCGCAATACTTGAGAACAGTTGCTTGTCTGGCCGAATCTACGGTATAGTTGCACTATATTGGCTCAGGCAATGATTTGAGCCGCCATTAAATTTTATATTATTATAGTTTAGCATTACTAATATGAACCTATAAACCCTATATTTATTCTTAATTTTCTTTTGCTGATTCTGAAATATTCGATTTCTCACTAAGTTTTCATATTCTCATTTTTTGCTGAGTCTGCTAATCAGCAGGGTAATTGTACCTTAGATATCGATGGAATCCAACAGATTTTAGATTTGAAAGCACGCAACAAAGAGACTCGACATTCGTCATAAATCATTCTGCTTATTCGATTATCTTACTTCATCCATTGATATTATTATTTGGCTGGTTAAACTTCTGTTGGGTAGCTGGTTATTGAGAAACCGTATCGCTTGTCCTTTCGGCCGACGAAAGTTCATTCATGTTCATATTGAATCTGCGGCTGACATCAAGTGAAACTCTCTAAAAGTACGTATAATTATAAATCTCAAGTTTCACTGTGTCATTGACTACATGACTGGTGTTAAAGTCTGCTATGTGGACTGCTCTGTGCTAGAAAGATCCAGCCATGAACTACGAACCGAGCTGCTCCAGATCCTACCGGAGAATATTCAAGAATACATTCTGAAGAAGAAGAATAAGACTGATGCTGACACGTGCCTAATATCTCAAGTACTGCAGCGCTGGTTGCCATATCATGTTCTTCGGGTTGCACCTGAGAATGTTGTGATATCTCGCACTGACAATGGAAAACCTTACTATTCATCACCTAAATGCATATTAAAATTACAATATAATATAAGTCATGCAAATGGACATGTGTTTTGTGCTTGGAACGAAGAGAACCTGCCTGTAGGTGTAGACGCCGTGAGTATGACTCAAGAATGGGCTAGAGAAGCAATTACAGACTTTTCCAGTCTTTTCACGAAATCTGAAATGCAAACAATCTTGCAAGATAATTCACCGGAAACTTTTCTCAAGTTTTGGTCTTTGAAAGAAGCCTTTGTCAAAGCTACCGGTGAAGGTCTCAACGATGATCTGAACAAAGCGGAGTTCACGCAATTCGACCATAATGTTTACGGGATATGCATAAATGGGAAGATATCAGTATGGAGAGCCCATACTAGTTTAATTGACGAATTTGTTCTAGCAGTTGTTTCTCAAGGCGAGATTGTTATAGACCTTGTCTCTGTTTCAGATGGATTTGAAAAGTACCTTGACAGCAGCAAATCTGCATTAAAGTGACTACCAATTAAATCAGATGAATCTAGGCATTGGATTGAGCTGGAAAGACCTCTAATTTCTCCCGTTTTCTGCGTGTAAAGATCATATATTGCGGAACTTGAACTACACCATGAGTTACCCGGCTCCATGTTCTCGTCTGTGGCTCTGACAATCATGATACCTGAAATAGCAGGCTCTTCATTGCTATAGCAAAGAGTCGATGACAATTGCATAGCAAATTCTCGACGGCATCTAGTAAATGGCATCTTCTCCAGGGAAGACTAAGACTTCACATCATGTTTATGCAGGATTTGTCAGTGGTCTAGCGTCGTCAGTGCTTCTGCAGCCGTTGGATCTGCTTAAAACCAGAGTACAACAAGATCATGGATCTACGTTGAGAAAATCATTCAGTGAGATCACCAGTATTACACAGCTATGGAAAGGTACTGCGACATCTGTGGTCAGAACGTCGTTTGGTGGCGCTCTTTACTTCCCCCTGTTGAACTTCATCCGATCTGAGTTCCATGCTACAATAGCTACTCCTAATGATCAGCATCGGAGGTCTACTGAATTGCCGAGACTAGGCATGATTATGAATCTGACATCTGGAGCGTTGGCTCGAGGTACAGCTGGTTTTATCACCATGCCGGTGACTGTCGTTAAAGTTCGAGTGGAGTCATCCAAGTATCAATCCAAGTCTGTTTTCGAAACTATTAGGTCGATTTACAAGGATTTGGGTCTTCGAGGATTTTATAAAGGTTATGGAGTCACTGCAGTGAGAGATGCGCCGTATGCTGGACTATATGTGTTGTTTTACGAGAAGAACAAAGACTTACTGAGCCACCTCACCTCTCATACTTCTAGCATAAATTCTGCTACTATCAACACTGCTGCTGCTGCTAGTGCTGCTGGTATAGCGACTCTCATCACGGGGCCCTTGGATACTATAAAGACACGAATCCAACTCGAGCCAGTCAAGTACGGCAACTTTACGAAAGCTTTCTTCACCATTATCAGAGAAGGAGGATTCGTCCGGTTGTTTGATGGACTTTCATTACGTTTGACCAGGAAAGCATTTAGCTCAGGCATTGCCTGGTGTATTTATGAGGAGATCATAAGACATTCCTCCAAGATTTCAAGCAATCCTGGGTTACCCCCGTGATTCTGTGTTATCTCTGTAAACTGTATATATATAACATAACAGCATGCATTACGTCTATTTATTTATTTTCATTTTCCCATAGCTTCTTTCGGAATGCAAAGCGCTAAATTAAGTTGTTTCAGCTGGAACTTGTCGTGGTCTATAATTGATAATGCGCAAAGTCCAAAGAACGAGTGCAATGGATCAGGATAGTCTTTTGCATCAGTGGTTTTCCTGAAGCCCCCAAGAAACGCAGACTGATAGTTGTGGAGTAAGGTATTGGCTTCAGCTTCACTGTCGCTGAATTCATGGTATTTTCCTAACAATGCCAGCGAAGCGCCGGACCAGAAAGAGTAGCACGTATCTCCAGGCTTATTGGTGCGTCCGTTTCTCGCACCATACTCTTCTGTTGACCAGATTTCAGGATCATCTTGTGGATCAATCTGGCGATGTGCAAGCCACCTGTAAAGAACAGATACTTGCTCTGATGCTAAATGTATTTGGAGAAGATCCAATGCAGCAAGTCCGCAGAAAGTCAGACCGCCATGGCCCTCATTGCCAGGACAATCTGAGATTCCGCCATCATAGGCTATGCAAGACTTTATATAATCAACAAGGAGCTCCTGATTTATGTCTAGGTCATTGCTGTGACTGCCAATCAGACCTAAGTGCTTTAGTAGCGCCATAATACAGCATGCAATATGTGCCTGACGGAGATCTTCCTCGCCAAAACGACCGATATCGGCATGATAACAGGCCGAGAAACAGCCCGTTTCCGGATTCTGGCAGTTCTTCACAAATTGCAGAATCTTATGGCTGTTTATTTTGGTTGTGCTCATCATCTGTTTATCTTGAAAAAGAACCAGCATGGCTAGGCAGAAATAGGTAGATGCCAGAGTTGCACCATCATACTGATTAGATCCGTCAACTATATGATTCAAAGATCCTCGGAATCCTTCACCAGACTTCGTCATGTGCTTATAAACCCAGGAAATGCATTTTTCTCGAGGAATATGAGAATACAGTTTGGGCAGCTGGTCGAGTAGATCAAGCCCTGCTATGCAGAAATAAACCAGAGACGTATGCGAGGAATCATAGGATGTAAACGCCTCAGGCATCATTGTGAGAACCCGTAGAAAGTACCTGCCATGTTTTTCTGCATTGAATATGCTTGTTTCTTTGTCATTATCCGGCATATTTCTCGGATTCTCAATTTCTCCAGGCCGTTCAGACAGCGGCGGCGGCTATCGAGCCAACTTTTCTTAAGTGTCCTCGGTGTGCGGCACCAACAACTCTTAGCTTAGCGGTCTCCGAGATCAGCAGCGAAGGTTATTAAACAAACTTAAACTCTTACACTTTGTTTTCACAAGAATGACTCAGATTGACCGCCCAGAAAGTAGCGAGAATTTTGCTGTGCCTTTTGGTAAACAGTTTTGCAAAAAATATTACAGTTTTGGAGATGTGGTGAACTTGAACCACGGCAGTTTTGGTGCCTGTTCTCAGCCAGTTTTGAAAGCCAAATTCCAGCATTATCAAGATGTTTTGGCATTTCCAGACCGATTTTTCAAGTATGAAATGTTTGGGAAAGTCACCAAAGCGCGAGAGGTAGCAGCTGAGTTCCTCGATGCAGAGTTAAATAACCTTGTGCTCACTACCAATGCGACCACAGCCTTGAACGCTGTATTGCGAAGCTTTCCTCTGAAAAAAGGTGACAAGATTCTTCATTGCAACACCATATACGGCTCGTGTCTCAATACTTTGAAGTTTCTGCGCGATAGAATAGGAATTGAGCTTGTTTCCATTGACTTGAACTATCCCATGAGTAATGATGAAGTAGTTAGTGCATATACCACGGCTATGGATTCCCAGCGTGATAGCCCATTTAAGATGGCTTTTTTTGATGTCGTTTCATCTGCGCCATCTTGTAGAATTCCTTGGGAACGTTTGGTCCAGGAATGTCGAGACCGTGGAGTGTTATCGGTCGTTGATGGTGCTCACAGTGCCGGCCTCCTATCGATATCATTAAGAACTGTACGTCCCGACTTTTACACTACAAACTTTCACAAATGGGTAGGTAGTCCTACTTCGTGTGCTGCACTTTATGTCGATTCTCAATGGCATCATTTGATCCATACTCTACCCGTATCTGCTGTCTATGATCCTGACGAAGTGGTATATGCACCTGAAGTTGAAGCGCAGCGTTTGGCTAATAACTTTAATTACACCGGTACTATTGATTACTCATCAATGTTCAGTATAGTGGACTCTATAGAGTTTAGAAAAAGAGTCGGTGGAGAGGACAAGATTAGGGCTTATTGTTATAAACTGGCTAAGACAGGGGGACATCTTGCTGCAGAAAAGTTCGGTACTGAAGTTCTTACAGGTAAAGGTGATAACATTGACACAAACATGATTAATGTACGTATTCCTTTAGATCAGTCTCTCAGCAAGCTTGCAGAAGCTGCCGTTTTTATTGACAACTATCTGCAAGAAAACAACACCTTCCTGCCGTTGTTTGTCTACAATGGTCAGCTTTGGAGCAGATGGTCGGCTCAGATTTATCTAGATATTTCTGATTTTGAGTATGGAATCGAGACTGTCCTGAAGGGCATCGAAGTGTGGAAGCGTCATTGTGCTGATTCTGATTCTCCGGCTCTTTGAACAATATGACCTAATTACATTATTCATTTACAATATTTACACATATATAGTATACTACAGTTTTTTCCAGTCATTTAATGATCTTAATAAGCGTTTCTTCTACGACTTTCGGATCTAATCGGCCTTGTGATTGACGCATGACTTGACCAACTAGGAACATGATAGACTTTGGTTTCTTGCCTGAAGTGATACGAGCCACGACATCCGGATGACTATCTGCAATCTGTTTACATAATTGTGTCACGGCATCCTGTGCATCTTTAGAAGTTTCCTCGACTTTTCCTAGATCAAACTGCAATATCAGTTCTGCTACAGGGATTGATGCTTCTGGTGTTCCTGCTTGCTTGATATAATGCTTCAAAATGATGTTGCCAGAAGTGCTGGTGATTTTCTGAGAATCCATTTGCAGTAAGATGTCACCCATGGTAGCAGCAGGGACTGTTTCAGGTGAGAATTTCGTGGCGGCTGTTGCTGTTGTTGTTGTTTGCTGTTGTGGTTCTGATAATGCAGTCAGTTCTCCCCATAGACGATGCACGATCCAATTGGATACGAGTGCTGTTTTCTGGCCACCGCCTTTAGAAAAGTGTTCAAACACATCATGATAATATGCAGTCAGTCCTTCTGTGCTCATTAATGTTCTTGCATCTACCAAAGGTACAGAATAAGGAGCTTGCAGTAGTTGTGCGAATATGACATCAGGTAATGTTGGCAGGTTCTGGTCTACCGCGTCCACTACCTCTTGAGCAACGTGAATCTCTGGCAATTCTGGATCAGGCATATATCTATAATCAACACCTTCTTCCTTGCCTCGCAGCTTCCATGTGTTCTTACCATCCCATCCTCGTGTTTCGCTCTCAATCGCATTTCCTTGGGCTAGTTCACGCTTTTGCCGACTGAACTCTGCTTTGATAGCATGTACAACCGAACTGATAGTCGACAAGTTCTTGATTTCGCAGCGCTGGCCGTAATTTACAGATACATTGACGTCTACTCTCATAGCGCCGCTCTCGAGCTCTCCTGTACAAACATCCAAGTGGCGCAACAACATCTGTAGTTTCTTAACAAATACACCAGCAGCTTCGGGAGTAGGAATGTCCGGTTCTGTGACCATCTCTATCAAGCAAGTATTGGTTCGATTCAGATCAATATTGGCCGTAGAATCAATATATGTGGATTTGCCAGTATCTTGCTCTAGCTGGATCTGCTTGATTCTCACTGAGAAATCTTCTTTCACTCCATCCCGAGTATATACCGGCATTTTGCCTTCCATAGCATACGGTTCGTAGAATTGAGTCACCTGATAGCCCGTAGGCTGGTCTCCATAGAAGTAATGCTTCCTATCGAAGCTGAATTTGGGCCGTACTGTGCAGTTCAAAGCCAACGCAGCTCTGAGTGCAGGTTGAAGCACATTTTGATTAAATACAGGCTGTGTGCCGGGCAGAGCCGCATCGTAGTATGATACCTGACTATTTGGATGAAGATGAAAGCTTGTACGTGAGTCTGATGTTAGATATTCTGGACAGACGAAAAAAGAGAGATTTTCAGAAAAAAAACTGCACAATTTCATAGATCATATAATAGAGAAAGGATCTGTACGGATTCAACAAAATCCAGGTTTGCTAATATCAGTTGTTCTCACTTTTAGGTGAAGATCAACTGATAACTGGATCCAAGCCCCATGACCAACCCACTGGCTGAAAAATTGGTAGTTTTTAAACCAAACTTTTAATTATTCTTTTGCACTCACCTGAAAAAAGTTTATATGGAGTTTTAAGTTGTGCGTGGATTTCAAGTCCACATGTTAGTTTGGCCTCAGGTATAGCAGGAGAACTCGCAGTAGACAGCATGCGGGCTGTTGAAACAAATCTGCGCATATGCAGCTGATTCTTAGAAACCACTGACATGTTTATATGGTATCAAAACTGGCCAAATCTGTGCTGTGACTGGCTTAACTTTGGATCGTTCAATATACTGCGTTGAAGAGATGTGAAAAATCGCCGGCTCGGGAGAGCTTCTGTCCCCGAGAAAAGCATTGAATATGGAAGCAGCGATGGCACAACATCGACAACGAAAAAAGTCAATTTACAAGTGCCATTTTACAGAGGGTTAAATATTACAGTATATGTCTACATTGCTCTTGCTCTTACTCTTGCATTTGCTCAGCTGAACTTCCACCGGTTACCACAGTTTTCACAGGTACAAAACGTTGTCAGCGGCTCATCGGCTGATCGCGTCTGCATCTGATAATACGACACCTTCTTCTGCTTACATTTACCACAGGTAAACCGGTCAGTAGTCGCTCGCTTCTCCGTAGCGCCCTGTGCCTTGAATAGGTTCTGCTTCTCCAGTTCCTGTATCTCCTTTTGTAGCTCGTCAGAGGCCATTTCCTGCGGCGTCATCTTGTACAGCCGTTCAGGGGAAATTTCTCCAAGAAGCACTCGTCGTCTTAGCGATGGATTCTTCAGGTCTTTCAAATTAAGATATAGCGATCTCATCTTGGTCTTGTAGCCTGCAGATGTGCCTTTTTCAAACTTGAAAACCGCTGCTTCCACAGCCTTGGATCTCTCCAGGACATCCGCAGGTAGTTCGTGAGAATCCAATGCCAACGATGTATATGTAAGCTCTATGCATTTATCCCGAACAGCATCGTTGTGCACTTTTGTGCTGATTCCGTCGTTCTTCGGGTTTCTAGGTAGTCCTCCGTTACCGGTGAACTTTGCTGTGTTTGCAGAGCCTGTTGTACTCGCTGCACTGGGCGATATACTTGCAGAAGGCTCGTGAGATGCACTTTTCGATTCTGTAGGTGCTGTGCCTGACACTGCCGAGGTTCCTGTTCCACTTGACCCAGAGTTGTGAATTCGCTGTTTCTTTTGCGCTACCACCTCATCTTTCCATTTTCTGATAATCTTCTTGACTTTTTCCGCCACATTTGTATCTGAGTGAGTCCTGAGTTTGTTTACGGCAACCCCTAACTTGGTTTCTCGCAACAATTTCTCAGTAGGCTTGATATCCTTATCAAGAATGTCCAGGATTCGCTTTATCTCGTCTGCAGCAGGAGCCTTTTCCAGACTGTGCATAAGCGATTTTATTTCTGAAATCTCCATTCTGCAGAATATCTAACCGACCAATAAACACAGACCTAATAGGGTTGTGATGTTGTTCAATTGGACACTGGACAATGTTGAACACGGTGAAAGATTGAGATTTGAAAATCAAGAGTTGAAAAGCGAGATTTGAAAGCCAAAGCCAGGAAAACCGTTAGTCAACACAGCCGTGCCAATCATTCCTCCCAACAGCACCAAAGAAAAACATCACCAAACAATTTAAAAACTGAGCCGCATCCCACACTTAAAAGTCCATCATGCGCGCGGGGTGTTGACTTTGAGATTCCATTGCTACAACAACAATCTTTCTCAACAATGGCCATACGGATTTTGACGGATCTTGTTGACGGCATGTCTGCTAAAGCTGGGCTTCCGCCAGACCTGGTTAGAATGGCAATGTGTCTGCTTGCTTCGTACCCGCTGTGTGGATTGATGAAACGCCTGCCTGATCGTGCACATGCTAGGCAGATCTTCTGCATATCAGTTTCCACACTGTACTTGGTAGGTGTATTTGATCTCTGGAAAGGACTTGTGACTTTGCTAGTAAACTCCTTGTTTACATACTTCTTTGCGCGCGCTTTAAAAAGCAATCCGTTTATGCCCTGGATCAACTTTGCTGTTGTCCTCGGTTGGTTGTTAAAGAACCACATTTCTGCTCAAAGTCTGGACGACTTTAATGTGAATGATATCGACATCACTGGATCTCAGATGGTTCTCTGTATGAAACTGACTTCGTTTGCCTGGAATGTCTATGATGGTACATTGCAACCTTCGAAGCTGACAGATCTCCAAAAGAAGAGAAGCGTCAAAAAGGGCGAATACCCTCCTTTGCTGGATTTCTTGACCTATACTCTTTTTTTCCCGAGTATTCTCACGGGTCCTTCCTGTGACTATGCGGAGTTTGCAAATTGGGTAGATTTGTCCATGTTCTCAGAACATGCTGCTGTCGCCAGTAAGAAGAGAAAGATACCTAGCAGCAGCGTTCCTGCAATAAAGAAATGTTTAGAAGGTATTGCTTGGATTGCTTTGTGGGCTTCCAGTGTGAAATATGTCAGTCTTGCCTTTGCTCAGTCCGACGAGTTTGTTAAGCACCGTACCTTCTTTTTCCGCGTATTCTACTTGTATATCCTCGGCATCACATATAGACTCAAATACTATGGTGCCTGGTGTATTTCAGAAGGTGCCTGTATTCTCAGTGGTCTTGGCTTCAATGGAAAGGACCCTCAGAATCCTAAAAAGTACCGATGGGATAGAGTCAGGAACATTGATCCGTGGAAAGTAGAAACCAGCCAGAATACTCATGTTATGTTAGAAAGTTGGAACATGAACACTAACAAGTGGCTTAAGAACTATATCTATTTGCGAGTGACTCCAAAGGGCAAGAAGCCTGGTCTTTTCTCATCCTTTATCACCTTTGCTACTAGTGCTATCTGGCATGGAACTCGACCAGGATACTATTTAACTTTTGTCACGGGCGCATTTTTCCAGTCTCTTGGGAAAAGCTTCCGCAGGAATCTCCGTCCAATATTTCTGCAGTCAGATCAAACTACTCCTGCATATTATAAGCCCGTATATGATTTGGTATGTTGGATTGTTACGCAGATCTCGTTCGGCTATCTGGTCCAGCCGTTCATTCTATTGGATATGCGACCATCTTTGGCTCTATGGGCTACTGTCTACTTCTATGTCCATTTGATCATGATACTGTGTATGTTCCTGTTCCATGGGCCTTTGAAGAAGCCTGTTATCAGCTACTTGGCCAGTTTGCGACCACAACCTCCTAAAGTGTTGACACCTGCTGAAAAGCTGGCTATAGAAGCAGTCAAACTCAGGCAAATCAAACAGGATATAGATAATCTCAATATTCTTGGGGTTCCTGTACCAGATGTGGATAATATAGAGTCATTTGATGAGGAGTACAGTAAGGTTGTGCTGGAGGTAGAAGAGGTGCGAAAAGACATCATTGAAAAGCTCAATTGGAAACCTGAAAAGGCAGAATAGGCGTATATCCTAGTATTTGTAGTCAGTATGAATGTATACTGTCGTGTGTCTGGTTAACTAAGACAAGTCAACTAAAACAGGAGATTCTCGTGGCTGAAACATTGACATAGTTTAGAGAATATGGCAATATTTATTCGTTCAAAATCTCTTAGGCCCTTTGTTTATATTGTCTATGAATTGATCATTACATTATATAATTATCTTTGCTATAGCATTGATCATTCTATTATATATCTTTGCTTTGATCATGTATTGCTTATATGTTAGCTAATTTGGACTCCCACTATGCTAAACAGCTTTTCAAATTTAACCTACCTTCCATAGACTTACAGTTGAAGCTTGATTATAGAAAGAAATCATGTCGAATCTCCAGAAAACCATTGACAGAACGAAGGAAAAGTAAGTTGCAAGTGTTTTTTATGTCCTTAAAGAATTATGTATAATGGCGATAAATAGAGGGAAGAATTGAAGATATGAGGGAATATGGCTGTGGTGAGAACAGCAAGCTGTGAATTCAAGCGCCCGAGAGAGCAAGAAACGAGCAGAGAAAAGTGCAAGAAAAAGAACAGACTAGTGAGATTATATCGGAACTATTACTTGTCTTGCTTCTGCTATTGATTCATTGCTATATCTAAACGGCCCATGTCCCCCACTCATCGACCCCTGAGTTGCTAATGTCCTAAACACTAGAAGAATTCAGATCTGACAAGCTGACATTGAATTTAAAGATTGAATTCGGATTTCTCCATGTGTGCTTGTCTTTTCTGTCCAATATCTAACTTTAGAATTGCTTCTGGCCAGTTTTACGAAGCCCATCAAGCTGTCAGAACTATCGCTACCAGATATATCAGAACCAAGAAATACCAAGATACCATTGATCTATTGTATTCATCTACTATCCAGCTCTTAGAAGCAAAGCAACCTGCCAGTGCGGCTGATTTGACCACGTACTTGATATCGACCCTGGAAATGGCACAGCAACCTGTGGATTCCACTACTAGAGGCAAACTTGCACAGATACTGCGACTATTTGATGTCCATGACCCGAGCCTGAAAGAATTGGCTCAGGAGACCATTGGATGGTCTATGAAGTACGGTTCAGTGCCGTATGGTGATCCTGAACTTCACCACATCTTAGGCACCATGTTTGCCGAGGCAGACGAAGCATATGAAGCCGAAAAGCACCTAATACTAGGAACTAAAGAGAGCCCGCCTGTTTTGGCCAGATTGCTATATGATTGGTTTACTGAGGATGTGTCGGGTACAACTTCCGCGAGCTTATACTGTGCAAGAGGAGTATTCGGCTATTTGGAAGTACAAGACATTGCCAACTGTATTGCTTTTCTAGATATCTATTTAGACAAGCTAGGCACGACTATTCCTTACGAAGAAGTCGCTGACAATGGCATCAAGATCAGGGTCTACGAGTCTGTGCCTATGTTGGATTTTTTGCAACTACTGGTCCATTGCTGTCGATACAAAAACGCAGAAATGTTCCTGCGATTGAAGAGCAGATATGCCGACATTCTCAAAGATACAACTGCTTTAGATGCACCAATGGCAAAGATCGGTGAGCTTTATTTTGGAGTCACTCCACAGCATAACAACAATGTTTTACAGGACTTGCTAGGCTCGCTGTTTTCTGCACCTAGATCCATCAGCTAATACTGATGTCATGCTAATGTCATGATTTGCATAATATTCTTATATACGAATGTATATATATGTGTTTGTGTTTGTGCGAGAGTGTGTTCGTTAGCAATGCCCTTTTCTGTATTCATATGAATGCCCTTTTTGGTGTCATTAGCCTAGCCTTATTACGAAGAAAGTATTCCGTTTGGCTTCACTATCGATGATCTATCAAGAGCCTCTGCCAATTCAAAACGCTCAGCTTTTACGAGCTCAGTGTGAGCACTTTCATAATCCACCCATTTCCTGCTTCTAAACGAAGATTCTGGCCACTTATCATGCGATTTTTCAAACTCCATTTCATAGAAATTAAACTCAGAACGAACAGGATATCGATTCTTCTTCGAATGCTCAATTACGCCGAGGAACTTGCCTATTTTGCCTTCAACTCCAGCCTCTTCCCATACTTCTCGTGTAACTGCTTTACGATAATCATCTTTCTCATCTGTTTCCACACCGCCTTTAGGGATGATCCACTTGGATGAGCTAGTCGAACCAATCATAAGAACTTGTGTCTTGTCTTTGTTCAATATTACCGCTCCTGCTACAACACGTGCTCCGCTGCCTTCTGCATAGACTAGATTATTAGATATATAAACATAGATTGGATTAATAAGACAATGCTTAATAGGAGAAATATCTACCCTGATTTTCTCTGCCCGTACGGGCTGTCATGTTGCTCATTTTTAAGCGTGTATCGTTGAATGCGATGGATTTCGAGTTTCGGCCTGCAGTCATTCTCGAGGTATTTCAAGGATTATCAACAACAGGGTAACTGCTGGATCCATACGAGAAGAATGCGATGACCTTAATATTAAAAGACTAAGTAATGCACAAGTCATGTCAGTTTAGAAGAATATCAATATAAATTTCAATATATACAGACTGCATGAAACTTACAAACTATATACCAAAGTCATGCTTTAATTAAAGCAACATACTAAGTAATAGCTATTGAAGAAGACCGAAACGGGAATTCAGAGGGGGTTTATACTCAAGGAATACGAGTAGATCAAAATCTGAAACATGATTTCTTTATATTGAGAGAAAGTAACATATCGTTTAGGCAATTCTGTCCAATATACAGGGATGAGAGTGAAATAGAGCTGGCAAATGGAATTCTCCAGCTGTTGAAAGCTACAGCCGCACCTTACCAATATGAGCACCGTTGAAAAGAGCTGATGAGAAAGTGCCCTCGCTGATTTCAACTGCACAATCTCTCGGATTCATCTTTGTTTTTCACCGGCTTCAATAGCTAGTAAATCTAAATCTCCAGTACGTAGCATCTTTTTAACCCCGTATTTCTTCAGTTTATAGATCCTCTTTACATCATATTATCTTCATATGGATTCACTTCCTACTGAGTTTGGAAGACAAGCACGATCGGAAGAAGACATCAAAGATGATGTGACTGCACGATACAAGTCGTATGAGCGTATTGTCACTAAGCCACTACAAAAGTCGGATACTAGTGACAACGACAGCGACAGCGACAGTGACAATGATAGCGATGCCGAACTTGACAGCTTGCCTTTGTCGCACCAGGTGCCATTAACCACAGATGACAACATGCAAATCTCAAGCATTTCACTGGATAAGTCGGGGTCAAGATTGGTGTCTGCGAGCTACGACGGCTTCGTCCGATTCTATGACTTCAACAACATGGATGTCAACAATTGCTCGGCGCTAAAGTCCGTCGAGCCCGTAGAGTCGCACCAGATCCGCAATGTTTCCTTTTCTCCTAGCGGATCTGAAGTGCTGATAGTTCCTAGACTTTCCAGGGCAAAACTGCTGACTCGAGACGGACAGGAACTCGGCGAATATGCTCGAGGTGACATGTACTTGGTGGATATGAAGAACACAAAGGGCCATGTTTCTGAGATTACACAGGCGCAATGGAACCCGTTCTCTGGAAAAACTTCTAGAGAGTTTGCTACATCTGGTTCTGATTCTACAGTTCGTATATGGGATGCTGATCAGTTCAGTTCTCAGAAAAGCGTGATTGTCATGAGACCTAAAAAGACCCAGGTGACAGCATTATGCTGGACGTCTAGTGCCTCATTGGCATGTGCATCGATGGATGGTATGATACGCCTATGGGATACTCGTGGATCGCTTTTACGACCGAAAAGCGAAATCAAGGATGCACATAAACCACAGACCTGGACTTCGTGTCTAAGCCTGCTATCCACAGACTCACCAATGTTGCTCTCACGTGGTGGTGAGGGCGATGATACAGTTAAATTATGGGATACTCGACAGCTAAAAGCTCCTTTACTGACACGACGTGGACTTGTGTCGACCAGTGAAGAACTCGCTGTCACTCCGTTGCTAGATGGCAAATACCTAGCAACAGCTTCTGAGAACGATTTGCATATATTAGATACCTCAGACCTCATGTCAGTCACAACTATAAACTACAGTTCACCAGTGACTCAAATATACCATTCGGCGGCATTGAATCAGCTATTTGTAGGACTGAAATCTGGAGAACTTTATATCCTTTTCTCTCCTACCCTCTCCAACAAAGGTGCCAGAAGCATCATTGAGCATATACCAAAATCACGCCATATCGATGACTTCAATACTGTCAGCATCTCTCTTCAAGGTCTCAATGAAGCCATAATAAATCAGGAAAGAGCGCAAACAGATCGACTGGAGGAGCAGAGGCGGAAACAGAAAGACAAACAGAACCCGACGTCCATGCCTGCGAAACCGAATCCTGGAGTATGGGGAACTCCTTCAGAGCAGCATATTAAAGAAAATGTTAATCTGAGTGAAATGAACCGTGAAGATCCCCGGGACGCACTGCTGAAATTCGCTGATAGAGCTGCGAAGGATCCGCGATTCAGGCATTTCAGAGACGAAGGAGATGACTCCAACAAAAAACAGAAATCAAAATAAAAACTGAAGTGATTAACATTAACTGTGCATTACTTGAAATGACAACTAGATATATAACTAAACATACAACTAAAGTGAACTAAACAGAAGATAGCCAAATGATTCGAGTCTTAAAACTTAAAAGACAATCACGAGTCGTAAGGTCTTCGATAACCGTCGGAAGTGTGATCCATCTCCCGTATAAGGCTAGACGGCGGCACGGTTTCCGCCATATCGGCTTCGAAAACTCTAGGCGCAGGAACATACCCTTGTCTTCGTCTTCGGACATATGCTACTAGGAGACCGATCAAAATAATCAAAAACATTACACCAACGGCAATTGCCAGTGATATCAGAACAACAAAACCACGATCCATATAGCTCTTAGTGGTTGTACTATTGAAAGCCGATGATCTCTGAGAAAAGAATGCATTAACTGTGCCACTTCCAGATCCTTTTGTGGTCAAGAAAAGTGGTTGCCAACTTTTGCCATCAAAGAGTACTGTGGATGTATTGCCAAAACCATCAAGTCCAATATTACCGGTAACCATGAGAAGTTCATTGTCCGGTAACACATCGTTAGACGAATGATCAGACCCCAGCTCCAATATACTCAAGCCGGTGATAACACTATAATCCTTGAATAAAGAATCGATTCGAATCCAGTGAGTACTGTTCCAATAAGCCAAATACATCTCGTCTGACGAGGAGTCTGTACCACTAGCGAAAATCGAGTCAGTGTCGTCACCATTCAGAACAAATGCATTGACGGGACCAGGAAGAGTTGATGACATGTTTGTCTGGGTACTGAAGCTCGAAGTCTGGAAATCATACTGTGCGAAATACACATCCTTGGTGGAGTTCAACGTCAGGTCACCTGCAAAGAACAGAGTATTGGAATCTAGGAAGCTGGAAGTGGAAACAACACCACTCAGTCCTGAAGCGGGGGAGTTCCATCTACTGGCACTCAAGTCGTAGACACAAAAGGATGAACAGCCCAAGCTACCTGCCTCAGAGAACGACCCCATTACAACCAGATCTTTACTATTAGGACGGATAAACATACTAGTGACGGTAGCAGATGAACCATAGAGTCCAGGAGGCTGTGTTACTGACATGCTGTTATTGCTCAAGTCGTAAAATATAAGTCCAGAAAGCTCGTCACCATTCACTGTGGTTGTGAAATCACCGCCAGCAAACAGCATGTCATCATCAACTAGCAATGTATAGACGGTTCCACTACTGTTGCTTCCGAATGGGTTACCCGAGAGGCCACTAGAAACACCAGCAGCTTGATCCACGAGTCCAATATTAGAGAAACTAGTTCCAGTAGAATCTTCAGCAACAAAATGGCCTCCAATGATGGACAAAGAGGAATTTGCAAAAACACCACAAGTAATAGAATTTCCATCTGTAGAAGCAACTTCTACAGAAGCTCGTTTAGAGACACTAGAATTGCTGCTGCTAGAGTCAGAAGTGACAAAGCTGAAAGGCATAGGTAAAGCGTCAAAGTTCGAACTCAACGACACTGCACCAGGTGCAGAATCACCTTTAATTTCCAAATCACCAAAGTAATAGTCCGTGTTGTTTAGGAATGCCTGTCCAGTAAGATTACCACTGATAGCCAATTCTGCAAGTTTCTGATGGGAGCTCCACTGCTTCCATACCTGCTCGCTCTCAATCCAAATCGCTAGTTCCGAATTCTGTAATGTAGTTCCATTCAACGCAGTAAAGTTTCCACTAACAGCAATTGAGGATGTGTTAGCATCCAAGTTGAAATCCACAATCGATGTGACTGCTCCTCCACTGATGCCAGATCCAAATGCATTCAAATCCCAAGAACTGGTTGTTGTATTATACAGAGCTAAGCCATTGACAGTTTCACTGTTTGTAGTACCATCAAACTGGCCCGCAAAGACTGCACCATCAGTGCCTACAGCATGTATGATATCAACTGCCGCATTAAGACCAGTACTTGCCGGTGACTTTATAGTTGTACCATTGACAATAGCCGCGTTTATGATCCCAGAACTGTTGAAAGAGCCGCCAATGAGAAGCGTAGAGTTATCGAGGGATATCATGCTGTTAATTACGGCATTTTTTCCTAGTTTTGAACCGGCAAGATTGATGGAAGAATTGCCCACAGGAGCAAAGGAGGAGTTCGAGGCATACTCTGTAAAGTTCTTCAGGTTGAACTCAAAAAGACCGTTAATAGGCACCTTGTTTTTAGTGGTGGTAGTACCATTGGTGATATTCTCAGCTCCGCCTTGGAAAATATATTGGAGTCGCTCAGCAACGAAAGTCATAGGATATTCATCAGGAGCTACCGGCTTGATTTCAATATAAGGTTGAAAACCATTAGAAGGATCCACTGATCCGTTGTAAATGCCGTCATACTTTTCATCCGTATTTGTCTGGAAAATCAACGTCGAAACAGCTTCAGATTCGTCATCGCTAGGGTAAACTGTGACATTAACCTGTCCTCTCTGAGAACAAGTACCATCAGCAGTACAGCCAGGAGTGAATAGATGCAAAGAGAAATTACCTTTACTCGGAACAGCAGGTTCCAATATAGCAGATATGCTGTCGATATCATCAGAACTGGTGATATTAATGCTAGAGTAGATAACACCATCTTCGGTCACAGTTTCCCAGCCAGAGCCCTGTAATGATGAACTGCTCTCAAACGTCAGCTGTTGGCATTTATAGCCCTTGTTTAACGTGTCATTTGCATAGACATTGAGATTAGATTGATAAACCTCCAAACCAGAAAGACCTGCAGAAGATCCATAATAATCTAATAAATCCACCTGGAATCCAGTCATGCCAACCGAGTTGACGAAACTGAAATCCGTATATGGACTACTAGAAGAATACTGGGCCAAAGGGCATGATGCAGTGCAGTATTGTTCAGTCCCCGAAGAATCTGTATAACTCAAGTTCATGATTCCAGTTCCTGGGAATGCAATGACTTCGAAGGTCTTAGTGCCGTCGGTGGAGTCATCCAAGTTATACAACCTTACTTTGGTCGGGAAAAATGTAAAAGGGAAGTCAGCTTGCCAAGTTCCTGCGCGATTAGAGGTCAATTGCCAGCTTGAGTTTGTTCCACCGGGGCATAGAATGCTATCCGGATCTGTAGACGAGTTAGTGCCTTGAGCTGATATCGACGCAGAATTAAAACTCAGCAATTGCTGGGTGTAATCGGTGATAGTGACATTGCCCGTAGAATTGGACGATATGCTTGTGTTTGTGACAGATAAAAGACTGGAGTTGGAAAGTTCAGTGAATTTACCAGCAAATATTATAGATTCCTCTGAAATGCTAAGGATCTGGTTCACTTGAGAACTGTCGGCAAATCCTTTAAATAGTGGAGAAGACCACGATTTTTCCCCAGGATTATAAATGGCCACACCCGTGCTATTATTGTACGCGAAACTTCCACCTACATAAACCACGCTGTTGTTGGAATCGCAGTAAAGGGTGGATATCACGTCAGTAGACGAAATGTCTAGATCTGAGACATCTATGCTGGAAATGCTGTTCGAGGTGGAATTAAACACACCCATAGTCTGGTTACCGGCAAAGTAAACCGAGTCATTATCAAGTGTGCAGACACTTGTTATATTCTCTTTCTGTGGAAGAGATATCAGTTGGAACTGGTTTTGTGATGTTTGTACAATAATTTCAGGGGAAAAACCTGATGATGATACAGAAGTGTTTTGCTGCCCCACATATGAATATGTTTCCATGCTATCAAACGAGCCTACAAGAGCCATTGATCCAAGCGAGGACGTATCTATAGATGGTAGCGATACTGACTGTATTGCAGAACCATAGCCTATACTGAGCACGAAGGCAGCCAGCTGCGATACTGGTATTGGCCGTATAGATCTCATGGTGGAAAGAATGCAAGCAACCAAGACTGGGGCCAAAGAAAATCCAAGAACCAATTCAAAAAGCAATTATATATCTGTAGACAAGGTCTTTGGTGTTTGAGCGAATGCTATAGCTAAGTATAGCAGTCAGCCAGATTAGAGAATGTAGCAGGCAAAAGAACGACAACAAGGCCAAAATGAGTGGATTAAAAAAGGCCAACAAACACTCTGAATCCTGAATAAACCTTTAGCCACAAAAGTTCAGCTATTCTCAAGCTACAGTTGCTGCTGTCGCGGATGTTGTTGTTTTTCCTTTGACTGTAAATGTGATAACACCAAGTTGAGGTCACCAAGCCAGTCGCCCGCCAAAAAAAAAAAAACAGAGAGGGTCCCAAAGCGCAACGCCCAAAACGGCAAGGCACAAGCAGGAAATATGTAAACAATGAGGGACCGTTTTTTAAGCGAAGAGGGTCAGGAAATCCAAGGTCAGTGGGACCCTGAGTATTTTCCGGAGATTATTCTTGGAAATACACAGGTATGGCCAAGTATTTGCTATTTATTTGTACCTCAAAGGAGTAAACTTGGTTTGAAATGCTTGTTTGGTTTTTTACCCCTGAAATTTTTCACTTGTAAAAGTTTTGGATGCCTGCAGTTGGTTAATACGAGGGGGTGTGGTTTCAACTTGCCACGAAATTGGAGAAACAGGGGCAAAACTGCCGACAATCTGATTTAGTAGAGCGTTGGGTGATGTAACGGTAGAATCTTATATTTAGTTGGTGTCAGGGAAATGTTTGACTATCACTGGTGCAACGGATACCAAACAACAGTTTGTCGGTTCTCTCTGTTCATAGCTGTCAATTGCAATTCGCAAGACTTTGCTCTTTTTTTGTCTCCAGTTTCTCCTTTTTAATCAATTTATTGATCTGCAGCTATCGATATCGGTTTAGCCGTACCTGGACTCTCCTTAACATACATAGAGTCGATCAAGTTCAAGCCATAGCATTACATACTTACAATAATCGGAAAAACCTCTAGGAACTTGTCAAATTTCTTGTAGTTCGGCAAACAAATGAAAATGAAAATACAAACAAAAAATTAAGCGATATGAGCTATTCTACGCTAAATGAGCTTTTTATATATACATATATATATTTAGACCTAAAACCTTGTTCCCTGTAGATCAGTTACCACATTGGGAAACTCCAAAACGATCAGCCGCACGGCCCAAACCAGATACGAGAGAAAACAAAGTCTATTACATCACCATCACCACCACTAATTCTAGTTACTTTTACACTTATGCGTTCGACTTAAGATATTCTCCATAGAGCTTAGTTTGCTGGGCATGCAGCTTAGCAAGCTTCTTCGAGAGACTTTTAGATACCGGCTCGCCTTGACTGTCATGAGTAGGGATTCCCTGATCATCGAAGGCAGAGTAGTTTTCTGGTGTGTTCTTGAACATTTCAAGCGGCGAGATTTTGGCTTTTTCAAGCTTCTCTTTTTGTCGTTCCTCTTCTAGTTTCAGCTGCTCCACTTTCTTAGCTAACTTCTCAGCTTCTCGCTTTTCCTTCTCTTCCTTTTGTTGCACCAGTTTAGCCTTTTCTTCGGCATCAATAAACTTGACAAGAGATCCTCGCCCATCAGACCTATCATCTAAGGATACGCCAAGTTCCAGCACATCTTCATCTCGGATCTTGTCAGTAGCCAATAAGAACTCTTCATAGGGGGCTTTCGCAATGGCCTTTTCTCGAACCTGATCCCGGAATTTAGAGAGGGCTGCCACGAAAGGATATGCTACAGTTTCGACATCAGTAGTTACAGCTGAATTACTGGAGCCACTGGCCCAACCCAGTCCGTCAGCATTAACTTCGAATCCCAGGATTTCTACAATCTTTGTTATCCAACGAGCAATTTCACACAGTACTTCTGTTTTGTAATCAGCCTTGACATCTAAAATATATGCATTGGCTTTCTGAACAAGATCAGAAATAGCTTGAATAGCCACAGGAGTAGATAGATTATCAGCAAATGCATCATGGACAGCTGTTTGAGCAACATACAAGTTCTCATAAAGTGCCAACTCCAGCTTACCAGGCTTCTTCCTGATGGGCTTTGTGCCGTTGGAATATCCAGCATCATCCTCACGAACCAAAGCCTTGACTTGACTGAAGAAATTATTTAGAGAACTTTCGAAGGATCTGACTTCTGCAAGCACTGGCTTGAAATCAAACTGGTTGTTCCACTGCTGCATAGCAAATGCCAGACGAAGCTGCCGAGGAGAATATTTCTGCAGAGCCTCCTCAATAGTGATGAAGTTCTTCAAACTTTTGCTCATTTTCTGTCCTTCAATATGCAGGTGACCGGTGTGGAGGAAATAGTTGACCCACTGTTTGCAGCCATGGCATGCCTCTGACTGAGCCAGTTCGTTATCATGGTGAGGGAATGCAAGATCAATACCACCAGAGTGGATATCAATATTAGGTCCCAATATTTCCGAAGCCATGACAGAACATTCGATATGCCAGCCGGGTCGACCGTCACCCCAAGGTGATGGCCAAGCAGGCTCACCAGGTTTGCTAGCCTTCCACAGAGCAAAATCATTAGATGACTTTTTACCACCCAAGCTAGTGGATAGGGAGCCTTCACCTTCAGCAATTAACGAAAGCTGGCCCTTATTCCAAGGTTGGAGCTTTGCATACACATGGTCTGGGCTCTGGTCAAACTTGACAGTATCAAAATATACACTGCCGTCTTCAGTAGCATAACCGTAGCCTTGGGATACAATTTTCTCAGTAAACGTCACGATTTCAGGGACGTATTCGGAGACTCTTGTAGTGACAGTTGGAGGAAGAACATTTAGCCTCTCCATGTCGTCGTTGTACTTTTGTTCCCAGAAGGAAGCTAGATCCTCAAATACATTGTGATCCGTGACAGTAGACTTATACTTGTTGTCCAGGAATTCGACCAAGACACCCTGTGCATTTGTCAGAGTATCAGCGATAGAAGTTTCTGTAGTCAAAGCCTGAAGAGCCGATCTAACCGTTTGAATATGGAGGCTGATTTTAGCATCTTTCAATTTTTCAGCCTCCAAATCCAGCGACGAAACCCATGAATTGAATGTTTGTAAAAGCGAGGACGGATTGCTGGTATCAGCAGAGTCAAATTGAGAAATATGGGCTTCAATATATATTTCAGTAGCTTCAAAAACCTGGGAATCAAGCGATTCTTTACTTTCAGTCGCAGCTTTCTGGCTGAAAACCTTGAATAAATGACTCTGACGGGCCCTGACAATAATTTTATCATCGATATTTGTAACATTCTGCACAAACACAATGTTGTAGCCGAAATAGTCACTGAGAATTCTCCTATTGATATCGATAGTCACATAGTTTCTAGCATGCCCCATATGACTAGCATCGTAGACAGTAGGGCCACAAGAATACCACGTGATTCGATTTCCATTCATCGGAACAAACACAGTCTTGGTTCTTGTCAATGTGTTCCACAGCTTCAGTTTCGCTGGTTCCAGCTTGTTTTCTGGCGGGTACCATTCTGGCATATTTTTACTGGAATACTCCATTTTCAAGGGCTCAAAAACAACACGGGACCTTCTCACAAACTTGAAAATATTCAGGGCAGATTTCTTGAACATAAACAGCAAGAAAGAGAACTTCTGCTATTATTTTTGTGAATCTGTTGGTTTAGTTACAATGATTAAGATGCGAAAGGAAAACTAATCAGTCAGTTAATGATCTCGATGCGTCCGGGTAACATTTGTAATAATGCACAGCCGTACCTCACAGAGTATTACGCTTCTCCACAAGCTTTCATCTGGGCAACTTCTGACTAGTGCTATTGAAAAATCGCCGTTATGTGAGTATACAGATTTTTGTATATTATGGTAGCGTAGCTGAATACTAACAAATAGGTCGAGTTTGTTCAAAGTGAGTCAACCAGCGGCTACTGGTTAGCTAGGTCTTATCCAACTAAGCTCCAAGTCATGTCAGCCTACTAACATGTAGCTTTCAATAGAAGGAATTCGGTCATATGATGGCAGATCATGGATTCAATTTGGTACTCCTTTGACTTTGATTGTCGGACAGAATGGTACTGGAAAGACAACTGTCATAGAATGTCTGCGATATGCCGCTACAGGAGACCTGCCGCCAAACAGCAAAGGGGGAGCGTTTCTTCATGATCCGAAGCTAAGTAGTGAGTTGAATGTCAAGGGACAGATCAAGCTGGCTTTTGTCAGTGTAACGGGAAAGGAGATGGTTTGCACAAGATCTATGCAATTAACAGTCAAGAAGACCACGACGCAGTTCAAGACGCTAGACGGTAACCTAGTGGTTCTTGATCGCAACACAAACACGCGAGAAAGTATAGGCAGTAAATGTGCTGATTTAGATGCGCTGATGCCGACTTATCTGGGCGCGTCGAGGGCTATCCTGGATTACGTAATCTTCTGTCACCAGGAAGACAGTCTATGGCCGCTGGCAGAGCCGTCATTAGTAAAAAAGCGGTTTGATGACATATTTGAAGCTACAAAGTTCACCAAGATGCTCGAAGATATCAAGAAAATGAAAAAAGATATTACGGTTGATATAAAACTACAGAAACAGCAGGCTGTACATCTGAAAACAGATTCCGACAGAGCCTCTAAGAAGAGACAAACTCTCAAGGAACTGGAAAATTTGGTACACAGTTATACTGAGGAGGCCGAGCACTTGAAATTGGATATGGACGATGCATTGGCTGAAAGTAATTTGTTGTTTGCGAGGAACCAGAAGTTTCAGCAAGTTCTCTACAGACTGGAGACTTTGAAACATTCCTATTCCGTAAATGTGACAAACAGACAGAAATTGTATGTTGAAATGAACCAGCTGGATGAAGGGGTTACATTTACTAGACTGCGGAACATGTCTGATGAAGAGGTGTCGCAAGAATTGGCCGAGTTTTCAGCTAGGACGTCTGAGAGAAGAAACAAAATTGCGGCTTTGAAAGAGGAACTCGACATTGCAAAGAAAGAAGTAGATAATCTGAGAAGGCTTCTGAACCAAAACATGCTGAAAGAAGGCCAGCTGAAGGCTGAAAAAGATGCTCATGATAAGTTGGTTATACAAAGAACCGAGTTCATCAGCGATCTGTCTGCCGACCTGGATTCAACTTCTGATATCCACATCAGAAACTACTTTTCCCAAATTCGCAGCAACTTGTCCAATGAATTGGAAAGAACCAGATTACTAGGTCAACAAGCTGAAAATACCATTGAAACTCGTATTCAAGTATTGACCACAGAGAAACTGCGACTGGACCAGAAATGTCTAATGCTCAATGAATCTGTTCAAGAAACAGAAGCTGGATCCAAGAGGATTGAACAAGAATTAATCCAGCTTCAGAACACTCTAGTTGGCGAAGGTTCTCTTGAGTATGAAGAAGCTGAATTGTCGAAACTGGCTGACCGACTCAAATTATACAAAGAGAATCTCGATAAAATAAGGCAAGATAACAAAATAAAAACCTTATCTGAAGAATTACAGCAGGTTGAAAGTGAAAGCGAGAAGTTGAATGAGTACAGCACGATACTTTCACGAGATTTGAACAGCCGTACTCGGTTGGAGATGTTTCAAAGTGAAGTCCAGCGAAAACAGAGCTCATACAACGAATTAGTGAGGTTACACGAAGAGAGCATGAAGTCGGTTCTGAAGATAGTAGAGATCAATCCATTGATATTGGAAAATCAGTTTAGAAGTTTACTATCGTCAATTAACTTGTCGATAGACAAGAAACATTCTGAGATATCTGAGAGAAGAAACCAGGTATCGGAGCTACAAGTACTATTAAACACATCTAATGAGGACTTCCAGTCAAAAGTGAAAGAAAGAGATACACTCAAGACTGAATTGGATGAAAGAATGCCTGGGTTCGACTTAGACAACTTCGAAAAGGAGCTGGATGACATGGAGGACGCTATGCAGACAGCAGCCCGAAACAAGGATCAGCTAACGTTTACTACTGAATACTACAACAAGGCGATATCTGTGGCATCACATGAGCAACATCCTGGTATGTGTTTGCTCTGTCAAAGATCGTTTGAAGACGATGGTGATGCAAAGAAGTTCATCACATATCTGAATGAACTGATAGGCAGACTCCCTGTTAGTCCGGAACAAGCATTGAATGAATATGAAGAAGTACGAGAAGATTATAATGCTATGAAGGCCCTCTCAGTAAGCGCTAAACGATTAAAGGAGCTAACGGTGAAAGAAATCTCTGAGGCTGAACAGAAAGCTTCAAGCTATCGGGAAGATCTGGGCGACATCAAAGAAACATTGTATCTGGCTGAGGATGAATTGAAGAATCTGAAGGTCCAACTTGCTAACACTGAAAAGCTTTCAACTTCTGCTGCTACAATGGTTCGTGTGTACCAAGACATCCAGTCTGTCGATTCTCGCCTCGCCGAAGAGCAAGCTCTTTTAGAAACGAACCTCGGATCACAGCCAGATATCTCAATGGAGGGAAACTCAAGTGAGAACCTAACCAAAAAGATTAACGACCTGGCTCAGAGGAGAAAATTGATTGGATCAGAACTTGCGAAACTGAATGAGCAAACCAGTGAGTTACAGATCAGTATAAGTAATACACAGAGCAGGATCTCCACCCAGCAGCTGAAAATTTCCCAGAAACAAAGTCAGCGAAAAGAGTTGGAGTCCAAAGAAAAGCAGCTGGCTGATTTGAAGAGCAAGCTGCATTTATTACAGAAGCAAATAGAGGACACTAAGAAAGACCTGGAAAGCTTAAAGCCTGATCTTGACAAAGAAGATACGGAGCTAGCTAAAACAAGAGTCAATAGTGCCTCAGAGGAGAGAAAGGTCAACGAGAAGATATCTACTATTGTACACCAAATATCGATGTTTGAGCAGCTTTCCAAAGCCATTGACGAGTATCAAAGTAAAGGAGGAGCCGAGCAGTTGGAAAAAACACAGCAGTTGATTGCTGACTACAGCGATAAAATTTCTACCAAAGAAAAGGATCTCGATGAAAGTCAAGAGGCAGTGTCTTTTGAAGAGACGAGTCTAGCGGATATAGGCGGTCAAGAACGAGCCTTGAAAGACAGTGTTGAGATTAGAAGGCTTGATGCAGAATTGAACAGCATGAAATCAGAAATGAGTCAACTTGAATCAGAAAATGCAGAAAGCAACCGAGCGCAATATGAAGAAGAGTCCAAACGTCTACAGGAGAAATATACAGCATTAAACTCAGCATATTCGGGTAGAATGGGGGAGATCAAGCAGATGGAAGACCAGATCACTCAGTTGCGGTCGGAACTTAGTACCGAGTTTAAGAATATAGATGATGAATTGAGGAGCGCCAGCTGTCAGCTGGATGTCCAGCAGAATGTGGACAACGATCTCATGGGCTGGGGCAGAGCTGTCGACCGGGCTATGATGGCATTCCACAAGGCTAATATGGATAGAATCAATGAGATCATTGGTAGTTTGTGGGCCTCGTCATACACTGGAACAGATGTGGAGACGATTCTGATCAGAGCAGACAGCGAGGGGGGAAAGACTCTGGCAGGACGTGCTTCATACAACTATCGCGTGTGCATGGTGAAGCAAGGGGTTGAACTTGACATGCGAGGCCGATGTAGTGCTGGCCAGAAAGTGCTTGCCTGTATTGTGATTCGTTTGGCATTGGCTCAATGCTTTGGTAGCAGATGCGGTGTGATCACCTTGGATGAACCAACAACGAACCTAGACTCTAGCAATATCGCGGCCCTTGCCAAAGGATTGGGATCTATCATTAAATCGCGTGACTCTCAGCGAAACTTCCAGCTCGTGGTGATTACCCATGACGAGGAGTTTCTACGACAAATGCATGCCAGTGATTTCACAGACCACTTTTTCCGTGTTTCACGAGACCAGAACCAATCATCTCAGATATCGTTTCATCCAATCAGTCAGATATCGTCGGACTAACAAGTTGCGAGCCAAACAGCATGAAGGAAGACCGAGAAAGAAAGTAGATAATGAATACTAAACAAAACGAGTAATGAACAACAAATAGAACGTATAATGAATGTTGAAACAACGAGATTATTTTATGACTGCAGTACATAATAGTTTAGGCCAGACCAAGGGCAGCATCAACAGCTTCACGGTACTTTCGTTGACGGTCTGCCTGATCCAAGAAAATGTCGTACTTGGCATGTAGCAGCTTAATATCTAGAGTATCAACTTCTGGCATGACAAAGGTGCCTTTACCTGAATATTGCGACATAGCATCCCACAGTGTGAGCTGATTGTCAGAAGCTGCCATTGCACCTAAGATTGCTGCACCGAGTACTACTGATGCGTCAATGTATTTCGGCATTACAACAGGCATACCTGTACAGTTAGCCATAATCTGAGTCAGAACTGGGTTTCTGCATTGACCTCCACTTAAATATATTTCTGTAACCTGATGTCCTGACTTATTAAGAGCTTCAATGATTTGACGTGTCTGTTGGCCAATGAATTCGACAGCAGCAAGATACTCCATAGCCAAAGCGTCTAGTGAAATGTCCATACTTTGTCCAGTAATAGATCCTCTCATAGAGCTGTCGGCTATAGGAGACCGGTTGCCATAAAGGTCTCCATAGTAGAAGAGATGTTTGATCAGATAAAGAATAGTAGGAGCATTTTGCTCCTTTCTGAGATCCTCTAGCCTGTGGTTCAGAATGTCAAACTTATTCTGACCTGTTGATCTGACAAGATGATCCAGCCCTTTGGATGCAGCATGTGAAGTCAGCACATGATTAAGTAACTCGCCAGTAGTACTTTGTCCTCCTTCTGCCATCCATTTTCCAGGCACAAGAACATCACGATAAGGTCCCCATACTCCAGGAACAAACACAGGGTCAGGGCTCATCACAAGATGACAGGTAGAAGTTCCAGCGACTGCAGCAAGACGATGATAAGCCACGCTAATGTCGTCTGGATCTCCATGTTCCGCATTTGCTTCATGGATATTCGTCTTGGCAGCAACAGTGCCTATCCAGCCTGCATAAGCATCAATAACACCGCTTCCTACAGAACAGCCAGTAGTCAAGCCAAGTTGTTCTGCAGCTTCAGGAGTGAGATTATCGATTTTCTCACCAGCACTCAGATATGAGCCGTTTTCGTTCAATACTCCGCCTAGACGTCGGAAATTATCTTCCGCCAGTTCTTCGAGACCAATACTGGTCAAGAACTCCTCAGACCAACCTTTAAGACATCCGTCCACACCCACAGGTACATATCCCTGTTTGCAGACCACAGAACAGAAAGAACGGGACTCATTGCCTGTGCTCATGTGTGTCAAGTAATCAGCAAGATCATAAAACTTACACTGCTCAAACAAACCAGCAGGCATGTTTTCCTTGAGCCATTTAGCTTTGGGAATCTCCATTTCAATGGACATCTGACCACCTACATATCGCAATAAATTGTGTTTGGTAGCATTGATTTCTTTGGTCTGCTTCTCAGCACGATGATCCATCCACAAAAGGATGTTCTGGTCATTATTAGACCAGTCTGGCCCTACACTCACAGGTCTGTCGTCTTCTTCATGTAAAACTACCAAAGAACAGGTGGCATCAAAACCAATACCTTTGACAAGTTTTGGATCGATTTTACTATCGGCAAGGATCTTCTTGACACAATAGCAGATGGAGTTCCAGATATCGGTTGATGATTGGTTCTAGAAGAACACGGTTAGAATTTGGAAGACAAAACACATGGTAATCTGCTAAATTGATGATACTTACAAAGTGGTCTTGCTTGGGCTCCCATTTAGAGATTGGCTTGGAAGCCAGGCCTAAGATGTTGCCCTTTGTATCTATGATACAAGCCCTGGCCGATCCTGTACCTACATCTACGCCTACGAAATACTCTTGCTTTATGTCTGACATTATTCAGCTATACAGAAAGTCAATTGATTGAAACAAAGAGCAATTAAAAACTTGAAAGGTTTTGAAAGGTTTGTTAGTCGGGTTTGTGCTTATAAAAGAAGAATGGAGAAGCAAGGAACAGGCGGGCAGCTATGCGGCTGAAGCGGGGGACAGTAAGCAAGCAGCAACTAAAGACAGCAAAGATAATCAACCAAGGGAAACCAAAAAAAATTATAATCTCAATTGTAGTAATAGATAGGCATTTATTCCGCATCAATTTAACATGCAAATAGGCTGATTCTACAAGATCTGACGACGGGTTCAGTTCCTGGAGGCTGTTACCCGGATGTAGCATTGTACCCCGGAATAATTGGATCAATCGGAAAAGTGGGAAATCAGGGGCAGGGTCAGGGTCAACGGTATATAGAAGCCATTATATATGATTATATGGATTAGAAAAAAAGATTAGAATAACATTGAATCTATATGTGTTTGTTATTCTCCAGTTATAGAGCAGAAAAGGGAGATGTAAATATAAATTGTTACATGTAGATAAGTCTCTTAGATCAGCTCTCCAGCTGTTATCTAAAATCCAACTACTGTCATGAAAAAGTATCCAACAGTGACCACTACACCATACACCAGTAAACTGGACAGAACACCTCGGCCAATGAAACTCTGCACCGTCAAATATGGCTTTCCGAGCTCATCAGTCATGCATATGGCTGTTACATTGGGGAACCCTGAGGTTGGAAGCCCCATGGCAGCAGATGCCATGAATGCACAAGCCATGACCAAAAGAACAGGCCGGGGTTCAGCCATCTGCTGACCCACACTTTCTATCAGTGGGAGACAAATCAAGGCTGCAACAGTGTGTGAAACGAATGTAGCAATGACGAGAACCATGAACCCGAAAATCAGTAGCACTCCAAACAGACCCATGCCATGGACTCGAACTTCAATGGCCGCAGCAATAGTGGCCAGCAGGCCAGAAGATGATACAGCTTTTCCGAGGGCCACACCACCCATGGCTAATGCGATGATGGTCCACAAAAAGTTATTGAAGTCTGCGGCTGAAAGAAGACCTGTACCAAAAAACACAACCACAGGGATCAGTGCTAGTACACCCATCTCGCCGACATACGGCTCTAGTTGATGAGAAAAACACCAAAGAATGATGGTTAAAATTGTCACTGAGCAGATAAACCACTGGATAAGGGTGAACCTCTCCTTGGTGCTATGAATATGATTGATAGAGGAATCCGGACCTTGCTTGTCCAGCTTGAAAGTAACAACCATTACAATCCAGATTAGCACCAATGAGATAGAGGAAACAGGAATGGATACCACAAACCACTGACCCCATGAAGGTGCAGGATCCATATTCTCGAGAGCAATTATATTTTGCGGACTGGCAATAGGGGATACCATTCCACCGACATTGGATGCCAGAGCAATGCCGAGCACTATGGCTTTGGCAAACCCAGACTCAGATGGAATGGTTCTAAGTAAAGGTTGTGCCAGTGAGAAACAAAGCACTGGGGCTGCGACGTTGGAAATCCACATACTGAGGAAAGTAGACACAAACATCAACGTGAGCAGGATGGTTCGTGGATTGGTGCCGGCACGTGCAAGAATCATTGTAGCGAGACTCTTGGCAATATGGTACTTACTGAGGACAGCAGCTAACGTAAAACCACCCAGAAGAATCATGATAACTGAGGAAAACATCTGTGCGAAAACGAACTTGGATGCTTCGGGAGCAGACATTCTGAGTCCAGTGTCTTCATTACGAGGGATTCGTAGAACTACCACCAAAAAAGGCACGAGTAAGGAAGTGACGAACAACGGCATTGTTTCAGTAGCCCAGAGCAAAGACGCTGCAACAACAACAGCCAGACAGTTCGACTGAGACGTCGAATCAAATACGGGAAATGCCAATAATGCGAAAAACACAAGAGTGATGAGTATGAACTTGAGAAATCCCGTGGAGAACAGTACCAAAGGTAACCTAAGCTTGGAACCAATCTGTACATATTCTAATTCATGTAACGATTTTTTTAACTGAGTGCCATGAGCCTTTCTTTCTATATCAATCATATCTCTCCACACAGTGTTCCTCTCCCACACAATGTGTTCCCTCAAATGCAGTTTCAGAGCTTTGGCCGCTTCAGGGACGTCATTCTTGGTCACTAGACGAGCGTATATCAAGATAGCCTCGTGAAGCTTTGAATCAAGCATAGTTTCGGTGGATTCCATAAAAGGATAACTCTTTGACACGACATCACTGAGGTACTTGACACGCAAGTCAGTAAGCATGATTTTGTCGAATTTTTTTAAGGCTTTCGAGAAACCAGTCTTGTTAAGTTGCGTATATGACTTTAGCTCACTTAGAGCGACATAGCTCGAGATGCATCGTCGTTTCAAAGTGATTTTCTGGTCCGACAGTAGCTGTGATTTCAGCAGCTTAGATGTATCTTCCTCATCATCAGAATCACCATCCCTATCTTGATAGTAAGTATATGTGAGTACTGGTGAACCTCCGGGAGCATTCTGAGCATCTTCTGCAGCATCTGCTTCTGAGGCTGAGACATGCGGAGCTAAGCTAGGATTCGTAGCGTATACAAGCGGTGATCCGACAGAACGGATCTCGTTTTCGAATTTAGCTAGATCTTGTACAAGCAGATCAAAGTCTTTGTAGATTCCAGGTTCAGTTTCACAGTAGAAACCACTGATTTTCTGCAGTTCCCTGTCCAAAAGTTTGGTAAAAACAGCAGACGGATCCACTGGAATCAAGCCTGTGGTTTCCTCACTTTGGCTACTACTACCAGCAGCAGCAGTATTATGAGATAAAAAGTCCTTTTCTAAAGAGTAGATCACCTTTTTCAGGTTTGAGTAGTCGATATACATGGCGCGCCATTCTGGCACGGCGTTAAACTGGATGGAATGATTGAACTTCATGGCGTCTGATTGCTTGTCTTTGTGCTTGTAGGTGGGTCTGTCTATAGTAGGGTTGTCCAGTACCTGTAGCTCAATACTTTGCATGAAACTGATTCAAGGCCACGGATTTGAAGAAAATGCAAGGATATCTAGGAAAATGAAGCTCGAACCAATGGCCGCGCGAGCGTTACGTGATTGCTTCTAAATGGCTGAAGGGAGGTAGAAAAGGTTTGAAGATTGGGAGATGCACATGTGAAGTGCGGCTGTGCATAAAAATGCGGCTGGGAATTACCCGGCACATAAAATAGATTCTGAATGAACTCCGATTTTGCTTATATAAAAGGCTCTTCAGTTGCTAGTATAACCTTTTTGATTTGATTAAATTAATATATACACAGAGGCAACATAATGACCGATAACAAAGAGGTGAGTCTAGTATATAATAGCATAAGGTCAGTATCCTTTTGTTAATATTGCATCTACTAACATTTTAAAGACCGAGGAAGATAAGTTTGTTCGGCTCTATGGTAAAATGCCATCGCGAACCGCCCTTTTGAACAAGAAGCTCAAAGATAGAAAATATTTCGATTCTGGAGATTATGCATTAAGTAAAGCAGGCCAAGCACCACAATCTCAAGTTGGCTCAGATCATCCAGAGCCTGAGGCTGTTCCTCACTGCATGAATACACCTCAACAGCAACCTCAGCAACCATCATCACCAGTTCACAAACAGTCGTCTTTAGTTGAATAAGATTGCCAAGAAGGTTATATAAATGATTTTTCTGACGTATAATAGTGCTTTACAATACTTTTCAGTTTCTCAGTGCTTGCCAATACTTTGCAACACTCATCAGCATTTTCCAATAATCATACGTCTTTTCATACACCCCCATTACACTGGTAGTCTATTCATTTTTTTTCCTTTTTTTCAGTAGTATAATAATGCATTCATCTTTTAAATCATATGTACACAGCTCATCCTTATTTCTTCCTTCTTGGTTTGACTTCATCCTCTTGAACCGCATGGATCTTTAATAGATTTGGTAGTGATGGGCTGTTGTATTGATAACCTTTCTGCCAGTCATATGACACGGAGTAAGCAAATATTCGGCCATCTCTATTGAATGCTCCAGATGTGACAGGGCCAGGTGCTGTAGTAGAAAACCGAAGCCGTGACTTCATATCTTTATCCCATATGTGGTAGCTTCCATCACCTCCACAAGTGACAAATGTGCCATAAGTAGGGTGGAAAAGCACCTTATTAACGGCATATATATTGCTTTCTGTACGATTCACCCCCACAGAGTTGTCTTGTCGATGACATCTGAAAGTATAGCCTTTACTGGCTTGATCTGTCTGATCTACGTACATGACAGCACATCTACCTTCAACAGACCCGACCAAGAACCCATCACCACCAAGATAACATGCAACAGTAGTTGTTTGCCATCTCAAAGAACTTGTAATGGTTTTAAATATGGTTTGTGGTGAATTCAGGTCGATAACACACATTTGTCTGCCAGCTACACCACATACAAGCAGAGATTTCTGACTATCCATGGTGTAAGCCCTTTCTGGCAATTGCACAGTAGCAAGAGGTTGGCTGCTGGGTTGCCTGATATCCCAGTATTTGATGGTTTTGTCCCATGATGACGATGCTACGAACGGACTGCCATTGATGTTGACGATTCTGACATCTTTAACTGCATTATCGTGAGCACCAATTTGCATGGATTGTCCAGATCCGAGGTCATAAACTCTTACTGCATTATCACAGCCTCCTGAAACGACTTTGCTTCCGTCGGCAAACCATTGGGCCGAAAGAACCGGCGCTTGATGCTCATATAATGCTCGGCCTTGAGGATCACCAGTAGCGTTGACCTCATAGATACGCACCTTGTTATCCCATGATCCAACGGCAATCAAGTCAGCTTGCGGAGAAAAAGAAATATCCGAAATGCTATCATCTGCAGCATTAGATAAAGTCTTATCATTATCGATGTTGATTTTCGACTGAGGGTTTGTACTCATTTTGCGAGGCTTCTCTTTTGCTTGTGTGTGAGTGGGAGTGAAATGTTCAAATGTTGGATGCGAGTAGGGCTCGGGGGAAACGAAAAAAAAACAGGGGTATTGAATCACGTGACAACCCATTTTTATACAGACGGACCCCAAAAAGCGTGGTTTTTATATTAAAAGTCAGTCCAATATATATTAATATACTTAAAGAGGTCAAAAACAAACATATCAAACAAATATTAGACAGTGGACGTTATTGGTCCTAGATCAACCCAGCTTCTCACTAGAGTTACAACAGGAGGAATAACCGACAGAATAACCATCACAATACCATATAAAAAGAAAGTTAAGCTGCTTAAAGCACTGGCACGTGGATCAATATTCAACAAATGTGCGGAACCAATTGCTGATGAAACAATTCCCATGCTGACTCCTCTAGTAACGTAATCATCCTCTCGTACCCTCAAACCAAACTTGTTAAACAATGGATAAGCTATCAATACTCCTGCAATACCCGATAATACCGCTACCACAGAGACTAAAGATGTTGATCCTTGCATATCTTCAATGATAGGCAGGGCTAGTCCTAGAGTGACACTTCGTGCCATGAAAGCTAGAGCTCTTGTAGGGGCCACTCCGCAATAATAGCTTATAGGAGGATATCCAAAGAACGAGATCAGTCCAAAGAACACGCTTGGAATACTCAGGACCCAGAAAAACCGCCGTAATTCAGCCCTATATCGAAACATGGGCACAGCCAACGATACAATGCTACAGTCCAGTAAAGTAGACAGAACATCACCTGCTCCAGGAAGAACTCCCTTCTCATCACTGTCAAATAAGGTCAGATAGTTTCGGCCAGTTTTGTATGCTCGGAAGGCATCTAATGGTGCTTTGCCGTTGAGCAGAGCAAACACAGAAATGAAAAACATCGACAAGCCACCGCTAACAAGAATAGGATGTAAAACCTTCCTGAAAGAAACTGGAATCAGTAATGCAGATCGATAACACAATGTTATTATGCCTAGATGCAGAGGCATAGTATATCCTGTTGTGAAATATACAATCTGTCCTGTAAGCATCATGATCATATAAATGGCCCAATCAAAAAAGACTACCACAACTGAAGCAATCCTGGCAGAGAAGCCTGTAAGCTCCTCTTCAGTATGTACAGATTCATTATCAAGTCCCGTTGTAGACGTTGATTCACGTGACGCAACTGATGCTAAGCCGATATTCTCGGATTCAGGATCATAACTTTCTTTGGGCGATTCAGCAGAGGATCTATTGATAGAGTCTTGAGAAGCATCAAACATCTCGACAATTCCTTCCGAATTCGATGCGGTACTTCCCTCGCGAGATCTTTGTTGGCTTCCTGGATCAGGACCACCAGATGTCTGAGCAGGCTGAGGAAACGCTGGTATATCGACAGAATGCGGCATACTCAAGTGATGAGTATGATTCCAATAACTTTCGGATCGCATGGATATAGCATTCGTATATACTCTTTGAAGTTCAGCTCCTTGTTGTTCTGCCTGCTCTCTGAAATCTTCCATTTGAATCTGTTCTTCCATAGAAGGAGCACCATCATTCATATCTTTATCATGATGTGATTTCCTAATAGTACCAGTAATCAACTGTAAGCCGCGAACAAAATAAATTGATCCGACAAACATTATGCAAAAACCTATAACAAATACTGCAGTTATTTCGAATGCTTCTGCAACAGTAACATGTGATGCTAACGGTAACAAAGTAAACGACGGAGTAAAGAATATATTAATCCATCGAAGTCCCCAGCCACAAGGAATGTCAACATATGTGAGCACTTTGTTTGCTCTCTTAGTACCAAATATTTGTTCGATGATGATCATGGCGAAAAACAGGATCAACATACCCATGACAGAGGCAGGCAAGTTGACATGGGCAACAGATTTGAACAGCTTATTAAGCCCATATAAAGGAATAATCATGGCCATCAAACCTAAAGGTAATATGACGTATTTCTCTTTGATATGAGGCAATGAATGTTTCAGTGCAATCTCAAGTCCTTGTTTCAACTGAATAGTAGTTGATCTGATAGCCACACTCGGCGAAGATCTGATAGAAGGTCCTATAGAAGATGGCATATTATGGATTTTACAATTATGACTGGATAGAATTTCAAGATAGCAACTTGCTGCTGCAAATATTTGCGACACTCGCCAGGTTATATATCCTTAACTCCGAATCCGGGTTCTTTAAACTCCAACCGAATATCTCAAAAAAGTAGGTTGCACTCGGCAAATCTTAAAATTTTACCGATAAGGTTTACTGCTATTTATTTAATTTAGTATTAAAACTTCTCGTATAGTAAAGCAAGTGTACCTGGGTTACTAATCACTGGTTAATCGTGATTTTTGAGAGATGGTTTAAAGTTAAGATTGCCGTCAGATCTGGCGGGAATTTTACGGTAGATCACCAGTCAGCTTGAGTAGGCAAGAGACAGTGATTCGAACGGTAGAAAAATGGCGGAAAAAGTTTTAGTATTCGTCTGAAGTGTTTTATTACTATGGATTGAATACATAGGAGGAATTTCTTGGCAAAAATATAATCCAATGTTGCGCTGTTACTGCTGAAATATCGCTCAGATTAGCGAGTAGCGAGTGACCAAAGCCAAGGAAGTTACTATCAGCTTATCAGCAGCCAAGCAGCAGCCAAGTAGCATTTTTCGGCAGCAACCTTGACATTGAGCTTTGAAAAAGTCAAATACGTTTATAATAGTGGGTTAATTCATTCCTGTCTAATTGTTTCAATAAGAAGGACAATTTAGCCCTCTATTGATTGCATCTCTTATCGGTTTTACCCCAACTTTAGTAGGTCTGGGTGGGGCCCGGGTGGGGCCCGGGTAGGTCTGGGTAGGTTTAGGCTGTGACTTGGGTAGAACTCGGGTCAACCTGGGGGAAACTCGGGTCAAACTTAAGTAAGATTGTAATCTTTGGTGGAGGAGGACGAGGAGGAGGAAGAAGGTAGAATTTCAATAGGGCTTGGCGAAGGAACTGCCTTTTTTCACTCAAATATAAATTACCATTACCAAAAACTCTTTTAACGTAATATAAGCTAATTTAACCTGAAAATAGAATCTAAAGTGTTACAGGCTATACAATAGTAGGGCACGAGAAGCTTATGTTACCCGGAAGCAATCCCAGATCATCAACATCTTCAGCCAAAAACTCTCACAACAGGCACAGTGCTTTGGGACACACCGAAACAAGCTTTCAACAAGCAACTTGGCCTCACATACCAACAACCGCTCTGGACAGTAGTTGATTGATATGGCCGACGTGACAATCAAACACGAGGAAGACTCTGGTTTTGAAGACGATGTTTCATTATCTTCCAGTCCTTCTCCTATAGACAAGCTGGAGGATGATGAAGGTGGTTTGAATGATGGAAATGGCATCGGAAAAGACGGTCAAACTGAAGATAATCAGGGTGGAGATGAAGACGAAGATGATGACGATGATGACAAATATGAGGACTCCATTGATTTGGATACATCTCAGGAAGGAACAAAGGTATGGCTTGTAAGGCTACCTAAATTCTTGATGGAAAAATGGAAGAATATCGACCCGATATCTGGCGAGGAGCTGGGTAAAGTCAGAATTTGTAATCAGCCTAGAGGAGCCGATCCTTGGAAAGTACAATTGGTATTAAATGATACCCCTGAAGTGGCAGATATCCCCCATTCGTACGATATTTCCTTGGTCAACAAGTCTTTGGAGAATACATATGTGTTTACAGAAGAAGATTGGAAAACCAAGAATGTCAGACGAACACCAATGCATAGACTGGCAGATGATGCTGAAGAACTGTTGAAAGAGGATCAAAATGGAGCTGGTAGCAGCAAAGCACCCTTTAAAAACAAGTACAAGTACGGCAACCAAAGATTTTCTCCATATGTAAGAACAATCTCCAAGAAAACTGCATTGGTAGGCACAGCGTGTCATGAATGTCTTGTTATGCCTAGTCTCAAAGATCCAAACTATTCAAACGTTGTCAAGCAAAGAAAAGAGATGGAGCATGCGTCTGAAAGATCAAAAGTCACATTCCTGGACGAATTACCAGGTGTCAGCGCATCTAGCTTTGGCCCTGGGTTCAAAGGAAGCACCAGTGCATTTATTAAAGCACAGAAGAAAGACATTTACAAAAATGGAGACGGTAAGGCTACCAGAATACCAAGAAATGAGCTTTTGGATCTGTTGTTTAAGTTGTTTGAAGAGTATGATTACTGGAGCTTGAAAGGGCTCAGAGAAAGAACCAAGCAGCCTGAAACATATCTCAAGGAAGTGCTCGATACTATGGCTCTTTTGATCAAAAAAGGGCCTTATGCGATGAAATATACACTCAAGCCAGAATTCAAACAGATCAAAGGTATGGGAAGTTCATTGTCTGCATATATGGAACAGAGTGGAAGAGCAACCCAAGACACACCAGTACCAGAGCAAAGCGGAGAAGCCGTTGATAATAGTAATGCCGGAGACGTGAATCCTGGTGAAGATGATTATGAAGATGATGATATGGAGATGGAGCAGGTCCTTTGATAGACTCCAGGAAAAAGAGACAAATGACAAGAGTGACTAATATATATAGAAACGAGAACAAGGACCGCGTATGATCAGGTGAAATCAGATAACACGAAATATTCATGACATTGGCATTGGCAGCAATAAAACTACCAGAAACACCCCACCTTTAGAAAACATTGTACAGTTTTTCAATTGTGCTCCTATAAAAATAATATTTAAGTTTTTACCATGTTATATCAAAAGTGAAACCCTTGATAGAGTTTGGCATGAATCTGCTGATTGGCACGCGAGTCTTGGAAGTTCAATGCTCCAGTATTAGATACTAACGTGTGCTCAACACAACACATTCTAAAGAATATTCTAACATATAAATACAACAACATACTGCTTGCAGTCATTACTAAATAAACAAAATCAATCTATAACTATGGAAACTTGCAGTAATCGGCTTATAAGCTCGGCGTGCGGCTGACTTTCAGAGTTTGGGATCGAGGGAGGCTGGGTTAAAGAAGGGGCTGTGCTGAAATATACGCGGCCCGGGTTCCAACTCCCACAAGCCTATTAAAAGATGTGGTGGCACCTCTCCTTGCCGTTTTACTCTTCTTCACTTACCCCTGTGAGATTATCAACGAATAAAACATCAAAATGGAAGGTAAGTTTGGAGAAATCAAGCCTGGTTTGAATGATAATTGTCAGGAAATATTAAATCTTGGATGGATGGATGGATGGATTGATTGATGGATTGTCTGGTATTGTATCTGAACGGATAAATTCCGTTTTGCGGACTTTATGGTGCAGTTACAAAGAGATAAGCTCGAAATCCTATTATAACTATGGCTTGAGTGACCAACTTTGAAATTTCCAGACTGATTGAAGTTTGACTTTCTCGTCTGTCTTTGAATCGAAAAGATGACTCCTTAAAAATTGTCTCTTCGTTTTTTCCGAATGCTGCTTTATATGCGAGGTTGGTCAACTTATGTCGGAACGCTTTTTGGTGGTGGTGGTGTTGGTTGCGGAGCCGGCGGCTCTAGCTTCTTTGTGTGCGTGGCGCATTGCCGTAATGGGTGAAATTTTTCACCCAACTCAGTTGGTTGAGCAGCAGCACCACCACAACCACACTTGGCACAAAGCAGCAACAACATCACTATGCCACAAGAGGTTTAAAGAAAAATCAACAATCAATCTATCAATCTATGTTATTATTTTGTCAATTCTGTTGTGTAATTTCACAGCCCAGGTTTTTACATGCCTTAGTTATGTTCCTTTACTAACTCCCCATCTAGAAGAAGTAGTAGCCCTCGTTATCGATAACGGTTCCGGTATGTGCAAAGCCGGTTTCGCCGGTGATGATGCCCCCCGAGCAGTTTTTCCTTCAATTGTCGGTCGAGCTAGACACCCTGGTATGATGGTCGGCATGAACCAGAAGGACTCTTATGTTGGTGATGAAGCCCAATCTAAGCGAGGTATCCTTACTTTGAAGTACCCCATTGAACACGGTGTTGTTACCAACTGGGATGATATGGAAAAGATCTGGCACCACACCTTCTACAATGAGCTTCGAGAAGCCCCCGAGGAACACCCTGTCCTTTTGACTGAAGCTCCTTCCAACCCTAAGTCCAACCGAGAAAAGATGACCCAAATTATCTTCGAGACTTTCAATGTCCCCGCATTTTACGTTTCTATCCAGGCTGTCTTGTCCTTGTACGCCTCTGGTCGAACCACTGGTATCGTTTTGGACTCTGGTGATGGTGTTACCCACGTTGTCCCTATCTACGCTGGTTTCTCTTTGCCTCACGCTATCATGAGAATCAACTTGGCTGGCCGAGATTTGACTGAATACTTGGTCAAGTTGTTCACCGAGCGAGGTTACTCTTTCACCACTACTGCTGAACGAGAAATTGTTCGAGAGATCAAGGAGAAGCTTTGTTACGTGGCTCTTGACTTTGAACAAGAATTGCAGACTGCATCCTTGTCCTCTAGTTTGGAGAAGAGTTACGAACTTCCTGATGGTCATGTTATTACCATCGGTAACGAACGATTCAGAGCTCCTGAAGCTTTGTTCCACCCCTCCTTGCTCGGTAGAGAAGATGCTGGTATCCATGAGACCACCTTCAACTCTATCATGGCTTGTGATGTCGATGTACGAAAGGATTTGTACATGAACATTGTCATGTCTGGTGGTACCACCATGTACCCTGGTATTGCTGAGAGAATGCAGAAGGAAATCACTGCCTTGGCTCCTTCTTCTATGAAGATCAAGATTGCTGCCCCTCCCGAGAGAAAGTTCTCTGTCTGGATTGGTGGTTCCATTTTGGCTTCCCTTGGTACTTTCCAACAGATGTGGATCTCAAAGCAGGAGTACGACGAATTTGGTCCTTCTATTGTCCACCGAAAGTGTTTGTAAGCAATTACTTTTTGTATTTGATTACTTTGAAAACACTTTTGATGGTATTTTAGGATTTTGTACGTTGATTATGCTCGCCAATATATTACTGGCCCCGAATAGAGAAATGCCTTTATTCTAACAAAAACGAAACTTGTCTTCCATTGTATGGCCAGTAAATATTTTCCGTATTTTAACAATGTAGATTGCTAGATAGGTTTTCAATATTATATTATGTGATTTATTTTTTTTATTTATATTTTTAATGGCCTATGACGATTTGTAGAACTGATTTGGATAATCTGGATCAACTGTATCTAACGGCTGATAAGCCCAACCACTGAATTTTCTGAATCTAGGAGAACTTGAAGCTGTAGGAATATCTTCATTGTTATCATGAATGTTCTGAGTAAGCATATCGTAATATGAATATTCTCTTCCTATGATTGACCAGAATGAGAAACGTTTACTAGGGGATGTAGGCGATAATTGAACTTCGTCTTGACGAGCAAAGTCAGCATCAGAAGGAGACACATTTTGTGGTTTCGATATGTCTGCGTTATTATTTTTCTGGAAACATTCGGGGTTTTGCAATTTCATAGGAGTGTAGCCGACGTATTTAAACATGGTGATATGATATCTTGTAGATTGTATGAGAGCCGATGGTGTGAGAGCCGATTGTATTTACAGCCAAGGCATGGTATGGTACAGAGTATTTATATTCAATTCAATTCATAAAATAAATTCATTATAATGAAATGATATATATGATAAGGATATAGTCGATTTAGATATGTTTCTGGTGTTTATTATTCATTGTATAGCCGGGTTAGAATTTTAGCTAACCGTTTCGAGATAATCCAATCTTAAATAAGCGTTACACAGCCGAGTTTAAAAGAAGATGCTAACAAACAACCGTCAATGTACAGCCCTATTAAACAGATATCATTAAACTTAACCAAAAGGAGAAATGAAAGAGGCTTAGCGCAGTTACTTAATTTATAGTTTCTTTATACACAGACTCGAAGCTCAGTAATCAGGGACCTTTCTTTAGTGGCATGCAGGTACGCCGCTAATATGAGCCGCACCGGACCCTGATCGACAGAACCAATTGGTATGATAAGACGTTGATTAGATAAAAATTCGACATGACTGGCAATGTTATTTCAGAAAAACAATATTGCCTAGTGATAGTAGGCAATTATTGCAAATAAAACTGTGGACTGGGTTGTCCTAGCTATGGTCTTGTTTCTACTATAGGAATATTTCCACAACGGAGCTATGATAAAGCACACAAACACTAACCAACCGACATGAACTATCAATTACCACCGAGATAAACACAATTGGCTGGGTGGTTTATTTATCACAATCGAATATGCATAATTAGAACGCCCCACCTCCTGTGATGTTCGTTGGTTGGTTGGTTGGTCATAACCTGGGTTCATGCCCTATAAGGAACAGCATGCTCGCTTTGCTTACTTCTATTGGCTGAGAGTCTATGTCCACCCGACGGTCTTCAACGCACCCACGCTTGCACGCCCACAGAGAACCAACACAAATGAAAACGCCATACACAAAGAAGCAACATCTAGAAACTGGGATGGATTATTTGTAGAAGTTAGACTCCTAGCTACTACATTATAATTTTTTTTTCACGCTCGCTATTGATCAACTGAAATCGGATTGAAACCAGCACCCCCCACTTTTCTGATATTATAAAGGTCTGTGTGTTTTATATTCTATTGCTTATTACACCACAGGATTCTCTCAAGTGATAATTATCAGAACGAACCACTTTTAACTGGTTTCTAGTGAGCAAAGATAAGTTCTAGCAGCCAAGGGGAATTACTACTGTAAACAACGGTTTGAGATCTCCGAAAGAATTCAGATTTCTTTTTGATTTATTTTTCTGCATTTAAGGGCTGATCAACTTTCACTATATTTCGTTATACAGACGTAAGAAAAACCCAGCTCTTGACATGCTCTTGTGTTGATCAACAACTTTGACCACCACATTGTGTTTTCCTGTGTTTTCCTGTCTTTTAATTACATACCGCCTGTTTTATTTATATCTGTGTTATCGTGATGCCATTTGGCAAGGTCAAGGAATCTCTTGTTGACGAGCAACAGCAGCAATTAAAGACAGAGGCTGTGGCTGAGGCTCAGGCTCAGACTCAGGCTGTGGCACAGGCATATTCTCAGGGTTCACCATCGGAACAATCTCCCTTGAAACCCCCTGCATATGACCCTGATTCGATACCTTATAGGCCACATATAACAGCTGATACCATCCAGACTTCGCCTGAAAATGCAAAGGAAGCGAATTTTGGCACAGATGCAGATGTTGGTGATATTTCAGATTCTGTTGATTTGATTACTGAAGATCAAGCTACTAGTCATGTGATAAACACTAAAAGCCCTCCTCCAAATGCAGATTACCAATCATCAGCACCAATAAAATGTCTTCCTAGGGATTACTTTGATTGTCCCATGGCAGATTTGGCAATATTGGTTTCGTCAATGTTACAAGAACTAGTGACATTTAACGACGCTTTACCTTTCAATGCGGAAGAATTGACCCGATTTCATTCGAGATCTGTACCAGGTATCTCTGTACAAGATTATATTGTACGAGTTATAAAGTACTGTTCACTGGAAAAGTCAATATTGATAACGATTGTTTATTTCATTGATTTGTTGTCCAAGTCATATAGTCTGTTCAGCATCAACAGCCTTACCGTGCATAGATTCATCATTACAGCAGCCACAGTAGCTACTAAAGGTTTATGTGATTCATTTTGTACTAATTCGCATTATGCAAGAGTTGGTGGTCTTTCTAAAGTCGAACTTAACTTGTTGGAGGTGGAGTTCCTAACAAGAGTCGATTATAGAATAGTACCTAAAGGCCAGGTTCTCTATAGTTACTACGAAAGAATGGTGATTCGAATGGAAGGCGTATATACTCTTGAACCTATATCACATGACCAGTCGAAGTCAAAGTCTACAATATCAGAGTTTGTCCGACAAAAGGTGTCAAATAATGATACAAAAATCTCACAAACCCATACAACATGGAGAGATAATGGACATGCAACGAATTCAATCGAATCGGAAAAGAAAAAAAGAGGATCGGCTTTTAAAGGAGCTCGAATGAGTCTCACCAAATTGTTGACACCGTCGGATAAACGCAAGCCCGAGAAACCCTCACTCAAAAGACCATCTATATCTACAGTTCATGAAGAAAAACCTATTGATCCTCACGGGATTATTGACGGAGTTTCAGCCATGAAAGTAGCTGGTACTCCTATTGCATTTAGAACCATGTATCCTGGTGGTGAGCCCACGTCTATTCCTACTGATATAGGTAACGGTGAACATGTCGGAGATTATAATCAAAACAATGATGATGAACATGATCAGAACTCGTTAATTCGTACTACATCATCCAAAAAGATCAAGCCTTCACCTCGGATATAATTTGTGATCAAAATTGGTGATTTGTGATTTGTGGGGGGATTCTCGTTTATAGTGATGATTTGTGTGCTCACTCATTTTACATTGCAACAAACGTAATGTCCTTACGAAATTATATGATACTAAAATAGAGTACATTATATTATATTGTAGATAATTCATGTTATAATATATATATTAATATTTTTCCATATTGTAAGGTTTTTATGCCCTCCAAATATTAGGTAGTCCATGTGCTGCTTAGCTGCTTTGTCCTGCTTTCTCCTGCTTAGTCCCTTGGTCCCTGCTTAGACTTAAACTTGATTTAAGCAGACAATTTACATACTTCAGTAATATTCATTTTTATTATCTATAATAGACAAAAGTTATTGATAAAAGTTATGACCAAATAATCCTTGACCAAATCTTTCGTATCCTAACAAATCATTTTTATTAGATTGTACTATATCTGTGCTTACACCTCTGCCCTGTCTATCTGCCTATTTCTTTCACGTTCTTTTTTTTCACCGCGTAAAGTGAAATTGCACCTGGGCCGCGATTTTTTATTTTAACTCGGATCCCGATAATACCCGAGTCAGATTAACCCAGTAACAGGGTTCCAAGGGACAACTAACTCTACAATCAAAATTATCGTCACAACTATACTTTCCACTTTATACTTTATAATTTCACTTTTAGCATTTATTTGTTATTCAGATCCTTGGATTGTTCTTCTTTCTTGTTCTATTCAACTACCGGCTCGGTTGATATTTCACCCATTGTCGTCGTATAGCTCTGATAAGCCAGCCGTTCTTGGGCCCCGTGTAAAAATTCCAAAAGAAAGCACATCTCACTCGGTGCTTACGACTCTGGGCTTGATCAGAAATTTATATCTACAAAACTCTTCCCTTCCTTGATCACTGTGCTTTTCTTTTTCAAATCTTTCAGTTTGTTCGGGTTGTGTGGATTAGTTGGCAATAATATTTTTTGGTGATCATGCTATCAAGAACTGTATGCTCATCGATTAAGACTGGCGTCACGACCGGCGTCAAGACCGGTGCCATAGCTGTTGCTATAGTAACTCTTAGTTCTGCACGACAAATTTCAAACAGTACCAAACTAAATAATCAAAGTGCCCTGCCTCCTCTAGATACTTATCTCAGAAGACATAATGGTAGTTCAGATAATGCTACTATCGACAAGATGCTCAAAACTGTGGATGCATCTTCTGTTGATAGCTTTGTAGAAACTGTTATCCCTAAAGACGTTCTTGTGAAGAGACCTTTGGCTATTGAACCTACAAATGGCTTTTCGGAAACCGAATTGTTGCAGCGTTTGAAAGAAATCGCGTCTAAAAACAAGTTATATCGATCATATATCGGTAAAGGCTATTATGGTACCAATGTCCCTGGAGTCATCCAACGAAATGTCCTGGAATGCCCTGAATGGTATACTTCTTATACACCTTATCAACCTGAGATTTCTCAAGGTCGTTTGGAGTCGTTGATCAATTTCCAGACCGTGATTTCTGACCTTACTGGCATGGAGATTGCTAATGCCTCTTTATTGGACGAAGGAACTGCTGCTGCCGAAGCTATGATCATGAGTTTTCACTCTGTAAAAGGTAAAGCTAATAGATCAACTTTCTATGTTGATTCTAGTGTCCATACCCAAACTGTGTCTGTTATTAAATCCCGTGCTGTGCCGTTAGGTATCATCGTCAAAGAAGGTTTGCCTAAAAATGACGCTGATTACTCACGATCTTGTGGTGTACTTGTACAATACCCTTCCACTGATGGCAGTATTACTGACTGGAAAAAACTGGCTGATACTGTCCATGAACATGGTGCCATGCTTAGTGTCGCTACTGATCTCTTGGCCCTGACTGTCTTAGAACCTCCAGGATCATTTGGCGCTGACATTACTCTCGGTAACTCTCAGCGATTCGGTGTACCATTTGGATACGGTGGTCCTCATGCTGCTTTCTTTGCTGTTGCAGATGCTGGTAAAAGGAAAATGCCTGGTCGACTTGTGGGTAAGAGCAAAGATAGACTTGGAGACCCTGCTTACCGACTTGCCTTGCAGACCAGAGAACAACACATCAGACGAGAAAATGCTACTTCTAATATTTGTACTGCTCAAGCATTACTCGCAAACATGTCTGCTATGTATGCTGTTTATCATGGCCCGGAAGGATTGAAGGCAATAGCCAACCGTGTCCATTCATTGACTTCTGTGTTAGCTTCTGCTATTAAAAATAGTGATTACCAACTGATAAATGATACTTGGTTTGATACATTAACCGTCAATGTTGGAGATGCTGATAAATTTCTAGCTCAGGCCCGAGATCAGTTCAAGATCAATCTTGCTAAGGTAGACTCTTCAACTGTCTCTTTATCGTTGGATGAGACTGTCACAGCCAAAGATCTCCAAGATCTCATTGAATTGTTTTCTGGTAGCTCTGCCAATCTTTCTGTGGAGTCTGTGCCTTTACTTTCTTACTCAGGTGTTCAGGCACGAGCCGAATCATCCAAGTTCCTGCAGTATCCTGTTTTCAACGACTATCATACTGAAACTGACATGCTCAGATATATCCACCATCTTCAAACCAAGGATTTGTCTTTGGCTAACTCCATGATTCCTCTAGGTAGTTGCACTATGAAACTCAATGCTACTACTGAAATGACTCCTATTACTTGGCCCGAGTTTTCTCAGATTCATCCTTTTGTACCGCTAGACCAAGCTGAAGGTTATAAAGAGCTTACCAACGAACTAGAGACCGATTTGTCCGATATTACTGGTTTCGATGCGGTATCCTTGCAGCCTAATAGTGGTGCACAAGGCGAATACACTGGTTTAAGGGTTATAAGAGCTTACTTGGAATCTACTGGACAAGGTCATAGAAATATTTGTTTGATTCCCGTTTCTGCTCACGGTACTAACCCAGCTTCTGCTGCCATGTCTGGCATGAAAGTCGTTGCTATTAAATGCACCACTGATGGTCAACTTGATCTGGCAGATCTCGAAAAGAAGGTTGAGAAGCACCACGATAATGTTGCTGCAATTATGATCACTTATCCTTCTACTTTCGGTGCTTTTGAGCCCACCGTGAAGAAGGCTATTGAAATGGTCCATAATGCTGGTGGCCAAGTCTACATGGATGGAGCCAATATGAATGCTCAGATCGGCTTAACAAGTCCAGGTGACATTGGAGCCGATGTGTGCCACCTGAACTTACACAAGACATTCTGTATTCCTCATGGAGGTGGTGGCCCTGGTGTTGGCCCTATTGGTGTTAAGAACCATTTAACTGCCTTTTTGCCTGGTCATCCTGTCGTTTCAATGGAAAAGAGCACTGCTAATTCCATTGAACCTATTTCTGCTGCTCCTTGGGGATCTGCCGGTATCTTGCCAATTCCATGGGCTTATATCAAGATGATGGGTGGTTCAGGTTTGAAGAAAGCCACCGAATTAGCTCTCTTGAACGCCAACTACATGAAGGAAAGATTAAGCGGCCACTATGATATTCTGTATACGAATGATAAAGGCCGATGTGCTCATGAATTTATTATCGATGCAAGAGGTTTCAAAGCTACTTCTGGAGTTGAAGCAATTGATATTGCCAAGCGATTGCAGGATTATGGCTTCCATGCTCCTACAATGTCTTGGCCCGTTGCTAATACCCTTATGGTCGAGCCTACTGAAAGTGAAAGTATTGATGAGTTAGACCGATTCTGCAATGCTTTAATTTCAATTCGACAGGAGATTGCTGAAATCGAAAACGGCAATGTACCTAAGGTGAATAATCTCTTGAAGAACTCACCGCATTCAGCTAAAGATCTTCTAGAATCTGAATGGGATAGACCATATACTAGAAAACAAGCTGCTTATCCTTTACCTTATTTACAAGAGCGAAAATTCTGGCCTTCAGTTACTCGACTTGATGATACTTTTGGTGACCTCAACCTCTTCTGTACTTGTGACCCTCTCACTGAGGACGAAGCCTAGATGTTTTGACATGAGTTACTAGCAACCCATGTCTCGACGTGACATTTTCAACATTTTGCATTGCATTTTTTATTCTAAGAATCAATCATATATAAAGGTTCAACACCTGCTGCTACTGATGCTGCTGCTGCCAATATTAATATAATTCACATTGTGTGGTTTACTAAAGAGTATATTACAAAAACAACAAAGGTAAATTACAAACTAATATCTGAAACAAACAAATAGATATAGAATAAATACTCCCATTAGAATCGAAAAAAAGGAGCTTAAATAGTCTTGGACGGTTGCTCTTCATTATTACGTTGTTGATCGGCAGTAGCTGCATCAGCTGCTTGAGGAGACCAACCTGCAATAGCACCTCCAACAACGGTCGGAACCATAGCCAAAATACCCAACGTTGGTGAAACTGGTCTTGCCCTTGAATCTGCGATTGAACCATGTCTCCTACCTCCGCTTGATCCAGCAGGAAGAGTAAGATACGGCCCCGAAGATGTTGTATCAGCAGATCCGCTAGTCAAATGGGCAGTGTCAACTCCAGTAGAAAGATAATTTGTGGTAGTACCAGCAGAGGTGTCTATACCTCCAAAAGATGTTGATCTTAAGGTACTAACTGGTGACTGCGACTGATCACTAGATCCGCTGAATGGAGATAAAGATCCTCTGATCGAAGAATAAATATGCTGTGGTCGGAAATTAAGATTTGATAGTCGTCCACCACGGATCTTCTTCAAGAATTGTAAATCGTCACGAACCATCTCAATGCCTTCATTCCATTTATAGTCGTGCACTCCCATAACTGATTCTTCGTCATGAATTTCAATGTCAGGCGTAGACTTGCTTCCCTTGAGATGAGTGAGTCGATAAATAGCAGCATCCATCCACTTGGGATAAAGTCTTCGCACAAAGCTGTCAGGAACTAACCTGAGAAGCATACCACAAGGAATAGATAGAACACCACAGATCAGAGCAGTACCCCACATGGCACCAGTTTGTCGGTTGATACTGAATGCTGCACCACCTACAAACATGATAAGGATTTGACACCCTCCAATGATGAAAGCAATAGCAATAAAGAAGTAATTCTTTAAAATGCCTTCAAAGATGTTTTGCCTGTTGTCTAGTCGACGATTGACAAACATATTGAAAAACTGGAGCCACACAAAAGTATTAAATACCATAGCACTTAGCTCCTCATCATGAACTCCAGCAGTGTCTGATGGATAGAAAATCTGTTTACCAGCAAAATGAAGCACAAATGTGATAATTAACTGCAGAATTGCTTGTCCAAGAATCATTTTCCACATAGTAACCGATATCAATGACGAGCCTCTGGGCTCCGGTTTCCTCAAAAGAACTGATTTAGCAGGGGGATCAGTAGCAAGTGCTAATGCAGCAAAAGTGTCCATGATTAGGTTAACCCACAAAAGTTGCACAGCTGTAAGTACAGACTCGTTAGAGGAACTGGCAACAGCGGAGACAAATGTCAGCAATACTGCGGTAACATTAACAGTCAATTGGAACTGTAAAAACTTCTTAACGGCATCGTTAACTGTTCGACCCCACATCATAGCTTTGACAATACTACCGAAGTTATCATCCATTAGGATAATTTCGGAAGCTTCCTTAGCGACTTCTGTACCGGCAATACCCATAGAGAAACCGATATCGGCAGCTTTTAAAGCAGGAACATCATTAATACCATCACCAGTAACAGCTACTACTTCACCATTATCCTTCAAATATTTGACAAGCTTCTTCTTATCCTGAGGAGAGGATCTGGCCAAAACTCGAAGTCTAGGAACGATTCTTGCCATTTCAAAAACATCCAACTTTCTAAATTCAGGACCTTCCATTGCAATTTCGGATTCTCCATTTATAAGGTCATTGGTTAATATATGACATTCTCGTGCAATGGCTTTGGCGGTATTAATATTATCACCAGTGACCATTCGGACAACGACTCCTGCAGTTTTACAAGCCTCAACGGCATTGGTTACACCAGGACGAAGAGGATCCATAATACCAATGAGACTGAAGAAAGTGCAATCAGTAAGAAGAGCAGCCTCCAAACCAGAACTATCACTGCGTGCGGCAATCGCTTGATACTTTTCAGCACTGATATCCTTAAAGACCAAACCAATTGTTCGCAAAGACTCAGATGCATATGTGTTGATTCGATCGGTGAGATGTGTTTTCATGCTGTCATCTAAAGGCAATAGCTCTCTAGTAACAGGATCGAACACTTGCGAGCACTTGTTAAGAACTACTTCGGAAGCACCTTTCAAAAGTACACGATATGTTTTTGACTGTTCATCATCACATACCACCGTCATCATATACTTCTTCTTTGAATCGAAAGGAAACACTTGGATAATATGAGCATTCTCTCTATATGCCGAGATATGTGATAAAGAAAGGTAATCTCTGGCAAAAGTTAACATAGCTACCTCAGTCTTAGATCCAACAAAAGGTTCTCTATCATCAGGTTTGGACTCAAAAGCAGACGAATTAAGAGAGATAGATTCCATCAAGATGGTCTTGCTTTCTTCAGGTAAGCTATTTAACAGTTCTTCAGGAGTAACAGCAGTACCTTCTGCATTTTCTGTCAAAGGACTGTCACCATCGATGCTAGCTCTACCACTGGCGGCAGTATGAGTCTGGAATTCACCTTGTGTATTTACCTTGAACTGCGACTGATATCCAAGAGTTCCAGCAACAACAGTCATTTTATTTTGTGTAAGTGTACCAGTTTTATCTGAGCAAACACTGGTCGCGTTACCCATAGTTTCACATGATTTGAGAACTCGTACTAGGTTATTATCTTTAAGCATTCTAGTAGTTGCAAATGCCAAAGCAAGAGTAACAGCCAATGGCAAACCTTCCGGTACAGCTACCACAACAATTGTGATAGAAGTAATTAAAACTGTCATGAAATCTTCACCCTTCTCAGGGCCAGTCTTTCGGGAGCCTTTCAAGTCGACAAAGAATCGAATCATTAGAGCCGTGAACAAAACAGCAGCAGCAAGCAAACCAAACTTGGCAATACCTTCAGCAATTCTATCTAATTTAGCTTGCAAAGGAGTAGCTTCAGGGTCTTCTTGTAAAGAAAGCATTGTTCTGCCATGCATTGAGTTTGTGCCAATGGCTATAACTAAATAGACACCAGTACCTTCCAAGACACGAGCGCCAGAGAGCATAAAAGCATCCAGTTGTTTGGCTTGAGGATTTAAAAATTGATCCTTAGAAGCAATCTCGGCTACCTCAGACGCTGCATGCTTCTTGATAGTATCAGATTCACCGCTGGCAGAAGATTCGTCGCAGATGACATCATAGCCGCTGACTAGAACACCATCAGCAGGGATCATTTCACCAGGTTCAGCAATCAACAGGTCACCGACAACAATACTAAAAACAGACACTTCAGTTGGCAAACCATTACGTATGACTTTCACATTTCGATCATCTTTCTTCTTGTTGAGTTTGACAAACTGCCTTTCTTTCTGCCAATCATTAACCGATCCAACCATTACAACAATGACAACAGCTACAATAATAGCCACACCTTCAACCCAGTCAACTTTTGGCAATTTATGACCTTCACTATCATATTCTGGAGGCTGACCAAATGTTTCGTAAAGACCTAATGCAAGACTTACAACGGCAGCGATTGAAAGAATGATCAATACTTTATCTTGAAAAGCAATCCACATTAATTGAAACAAGGATTTTGGCTTTCTTTCTGGTAATATATTTTTACCATATAATGATAGCCGTGAATGCATTTCTTGTTCATTGTTCAAATTAGCATCTGATAATCCATGTTTCATATCAGTATGTAAACTTGTACATAGCTGTTGAATACCCCCCATTTCAGCCAATACATGGGCATTTTTTGGGTCTACCAGACATTCCAATTGTCTAGCAGTGTATTTGAAATCAGTACCTTCGGTGGTTAAAGGAGGTTCATAAGCTTTAATTTGTGCTTCGACCTTTTTTTCTTTCTTTGTTAAGGCTTCATCTGGTTTTTTAGGACGAGGTTTCAACGCCTCTTCAAGTAAGATTTTGGCATCTTGAGCAAAGTCCTTTTGTTGAAAATCAGAACTCAGTTTTTCTGGAGGAGGACCTGAGGAATTGAACTAAAAAAAAAAGTTAGAATTCGCAATCGAAGAATCGTATCGACGAATGTTGTTATACTTACATCAGTTTCCACAGTTATAGTGGGCTTCTCTTGGCTCATATTGTTGATCCCGAACTTGAGGCAATTGCACAAGAGTCGGGCCGTAAAAAGCTGAGGTATAAAGAATTCGAAAGCACGTGAATTCGAATCAGGTGATCAAGACTGGTTGATTTGGTAATGAGAAGCTGAGGATAAAATATGGATCGTATGATACATGTATCTTGTATATCAATCAGACAGATGGTTGAAGATAAGATCTCTTACAGGAACCAGGGGAAATTAGGAGCAAACTGACTGTCAAACCAAATGAATCTTTGGAGCAAAAAATGGATAGTAAATACTATACAGATAAATCGCAACGACTTTTCTTAAAAATAGCAGCAATATAATAGTCAAAAATTGTTTGCCCTATGTGTTGCAATATAAGTCGTGGAGACAGGGAAACCTTATTGAGAAAGATGGTAGTATAGCAGACGAAAATAGACTACCCTGAAAGAATCTTTCTGATGCGACTGAGCGATATAATTCAACTCTTACACTGAAATATCAGGATTGATAATACACTACAAACAGTACCGTAAAATAGAAACTCAGTTTCTTGCAAAAGTGTTGGTGGAAAGTTGAGTTCTTTCCAAAACAAATGTGTGAGAGATCTTTATAGGCGGGACCTAGGAGATGGCAGGTTTGTTTCTAAGGAAATATAAAATCCCGATGAGAGTCTTAATAATATAGAAAACAACTGCAATTAAGCAAAGCAAACAATCCTTATATGCTGTCTAAAAACTTTAGAGGATTTGATAAGTGGTTTTATTTTTCTACAACAATTTTTTTTTCTTCTTTTCTAAGTACCGAACGCCCTTAGCCGGGTTGCTGCTGCTACCTCTCTCTCTTCAAGTAATGCCAAGCCTAACTGCCCGATGTTCAAAGGGCGAAGGTAACTTTCCTCTCAAAGGGGAAAATTCAGCTCATAGCCCAGATTACCCAGGAATATCCGGGGCTGTACAACCTAGGCATTTGACAGTAAACAACAAATCATTGGTTAATTTTATATAGATTAGCAGATAGACAGCAGTCGGTTTCCTAATGAATTTTTTTTTTAAAATGGCTTACTCCTTTCCTGACCTCATATTATGCATGGAACCCACAATTGCGATTTTTTCATAGTGCCGTTTGCACAGCCCCTTTTACCTCAGTGCACAAGCGAGCTAGCCTGTTATGAATCCCGTATAGAGATAAGATATATGGTAGAAAACAAACAAACAAAACAGAGAAAATCAAAGGATCTTTATATTTTAACTTTAACAACTGTATATATATTATTGCCATTGTTGTATTTCGTGGACATGGTACGGTAGTCCCGTCGTATCATCTTCCCTTGGGCTTTTGTTTTGGCTTTACCTTGGCTTGCCTTCACCTTCCCTTGCCTTTACCTTTTGACTTGCACCAAATCTAATCTTAAGCTGAACAAGACGATCAGTTACAAGAGCCGCACGTATATCTTAAAACAGTATGTTGATGCGACAATCAGCATATTCACATTTCTCACCTCAACCCACCATGATTAAGCTTAAGCTGATTGGCTTTTATCGGGAATATATATCTATTAGTTTGACTGTAAAAACCCTGACACTTAAAGTTGTATCAACATACTTTATCTCATCAAAAAGTCAGTAAACTATTTCCCATTAAAATATATTTTAGACGAAACTATATAGCAACATAAATACTTATATCACCTCCTGCATTGATCTACGTAATAGTAATACCAATTTGATCCGTTTAATTAACACTGCCTGACCGCAGTCATTATGCCCCGCCCTCTCTCTTGGCATATTCTTCTTGCATACGTTCTTCGTAGAGTTGCAATGCCTCTTCTCGAGACAGCTCTGGGCTGGTACTACTGTTACCAAATACTGATGCTCTCAATTCATAGATACCAGCTGATGTAGAACCGCCACTACTAGAACTCAAGTCAGAATCATCCTGCTCTTGATTACTGCTACTCTGTGATTTACCATTGGATTGCTTGGAATCTCCAGTAAATAGTTTCTCTGATATTCCCATTATTGTTGGTTATAATCTGTCGATGTTATTCGGTGGCAAGGAAGACGAAAGATTTATGGTTGATGATCTTGCCTTGCCATTGACTGAGGTTCAATTTGGGTGTAAATTGGATACACTCACCTAAAACGGTGGTCAACTCGTCAACATACAAAAATCAACCGACAATTATAATAATATATTTCTATAGAAATTGCTGCTTTTATCGTCGTTCAACTAAAACAAAATGCATTGCAAAATAACCTGCCACCAAGAAGACAGCAAAAAATATGCTTAATCCAACCACATCATCCCACATAGCTCCACTATCAAAACCAAATGTAGAAAGAATGGTAGCTCCAGGAACCTCAATACTAAGCCCAAACTTCTTTTCTGTAAGAGTGAGATACTTCACTTCATTCACAGCCAAAGCTTCGTATGCATAATGAAAAATAGACAAGTATTTGAACCATACTGTGCCTGGTGGCATGGAATCCTGATTCAAGAATAGACCTGCGAAAAGAAGACTAAATAGCATCATAAGGCATCCTACCAAACTTGCTACACCAGCATCTCTGATCAATATACCAATTACTAGGCAGACAGATGCTGCTGTCAGGTTGAATAGGATGAGAATCAATAAAAATATCCAAAAGGCACCACTCTCCGTAGAAAGACCTACCAAAGGGTAAACAATCAGAGCCAAAAGAATAGGAGGGAACATTCTTAAAGGTATAATGTCAAATATTACCTTTGATGTATAATATGCAATGGGGTGATAGTAATCGTTTGCTCTCTCCCGAACGAATATGACCCGTTCATCTGCGAATAAGTTTAGCGTAGTTAAGGTCGAAAAGCCAAACAATGCCAATAGGAAGAAGAAGAGCCCAAGTCTGTTTTGGAATCCGCTAATATCATTAGCAACATTATAATATAGCACACCACAAAATACTGCCAAAAGGACAGAAATCACGTAATGCGTGAATAACAACATGGGATTTCGATAGAAGTTCTTGAAAGTCCTGTCTGATAACACTGTAAACTGTTTAATGAGTCCTGCTTTTTTAAGGTAGACTTTAGATTCTTGCTCATCTTCAACAGTCGAACTTGAACTACTACTACTGCCTTCAGAGCTATATTCATTAATAGCGTCCGTTATTTTCCTCAGCTCCTCTTCAGCTTTTATACTATTCTTATAGAGATCAACCAGAGTAATAAGTCGAACTGTATCTTGGGTAGAAGTCTCTGAAATTCCCATAGGACGTACCAATCGTTTTCTAGGCTTTGCATCACCCAAATCTTGTTGGTGAGACTGTAAATGTCTCCACTCTCTTGTGGGATCATTCTCTTGACTATTAGTTCGAGGTATCTGATGTATGTCATCATCCTCATCAGCGTCGCGAATATCACTAGCTACACCAGTGGAGAATGAATGAGAATCATCTCCAGATGGTGTAGTATTAGCACTAGCCTGCATTGTCATATCTACCAGGTAATCTGCGACGTTGTATCCTGGAGGACATTCATAACCTACATCACCAAAAAAGGATGATGCATCACTTAGATCACCGGAATAAACTAAGCGACCTTTAGCTAAAAGTAACAGCTTGTCGAAAAGTGCGACAATATTAGATCTAGGTTGATGGATAGTGAATATAACTGTACGGTTGTAATTTCTCGCCAAATGAACGAGACTCTCGACAACATTGAAAGCATTGAACGCATCTAATCCAGATGTAGGCTCATCCAAAAAGAGGATTGATGGACTGGTGACCAACTCACATGCAATTGCAACCCGTCTCTTTTCTCCTCCAGATATTCCTCTGTTGGTTTCATCACCAATCAATCGATCCTTTAGACTTAGAATTCCGAGCTCACTCATTGTTTCTAGAACTCGTAATTTCTTAGCGTCATCACTGACGGATCGCGGTAATCTAAGCAATGCAGAAATCAAGATAGTTTCATAAACCGTTAGAGTAGGCATCATCAAATCCTCCTGATCTACAAAACCGGTCAAAAGCCTGTACCTGGAAATATCAGTCACTTCTTTTCCATTGATATAAATAGTACCGGATACTTTGCCCCTCTTTTGCTTTTTGGCCAAAATATCCAACAATGTCGTCTTTCCCGCTCCAGATCCACCTAATATGGCCATTGTTTCTCCAGCTTTACACGATCCAAATACATCTTGTAAGATCGCTGCACCTTTATTTGATGTATAGTTGATGTTTGAAAAGTATAAATTAGCAGGTTTGTGGCTAGTTAGTACCTTGGAAGCATCACTATTGTCTGAGGGTAAACGAATGTTTCCTACATTCTGGTCTTTCTCATTCTTTCGGACAAAATATTGAAATAAGGCAAGGCCTGCAAACACAAAAACAAATGCGCTGGCCAAAGCTGCAATAACGAATCCACGATTGGTCTCCTTGATAGGCAATTGATATCCTGGAAGCTCGGTGTAATGCAAACATTCACTAGATAGACAGTCCAATGTAATCGAAGTATCGCCAAAGACTGACTTAATGAGGTCGTTCATAGCTGGTTCGGAAAACATGCAGTTATTTGTCACTAGATCGCATTCAAAGTCACCTGGACCTTTAACTGTTTCAGTCAAGAAATCAGAAATATCAATGGAACCACTTTCACCACATAGCATTCTGTCCGGGACACAAGCACATTGAATCTCTTCACAATGATATTGTGTGACATTGCCTCTATGTCCAGATAAAGGTCCTACTTTAAAGTCACATTTGTTTAATCCACAGAAAAAGCTCTCTTTTTCATCGACCCAGAATTGAAAGTCACAAGCATCAGCTGTTCTATTACAACTAAAAGTCACTTGAGGAATCTTTCCGTTCAAAATATCCAGTATTTTTCTGTTTGTTACATCACACATTTGATAGTTCTGGTTTACAAGCAAGCCACCTTTGTAACATGTACCTTGCTCATCACCTGGCATGAATGCGTCACAACTTTGATCATCTGTACACATATTACAATTGATTCCTTCCCATCCTCCAGTACAATCACATTCTGTTCCATTTCTCACAGGTCGGTTGCTACCGCTGCCCAGGTTTCCACATACAGGCAATGAGCAATCATCCCCACCGAATCCCTCAGGACAATCACATCTACCAGTGAATTCATTGCAATGACCAAACTGTTTGCAAGAAAATGCAGGTAGCATACAATTGAAGCATGGAGGACATTCATCGCTTGGTTTCTTTGGCCGGGGAATGCTCGAAAGATCCAATCCAAAGTTCATTACTTTAAAGATATCTCCACCGGCGGACTCCATAAATGAAGCTTCGGCAGATTCAGCAACTGTACCAAAAACAAATACAACCCATAGCATCAAGTAAGTACAAATCATTTTCATCTTTCAAATCTAGCAGATATCCAATTTCAACACACGACGCTAAATTTCCACAAATATCTTGGTTGGTTAGTCGTTGTTTGTTTGTTGTTGTTGTTGCCCTTCGCCGCCGCTTGATATGTAAGTTGCCAACTTGGATATCTTGAAAGCCAAGCCATGGGATTTATATGGGGAAGATCAGCAGGCACAACTACATCAATAACTAAGAGGAATTATAAAATAGAATATGTTTTGAAATGTATAAATTGATATAAATAGGTTAAGATATTTAGCATAGCAGTAAAACAAGTACTCCCTTTCCTTTTCTCTTTACTCCCTTTCTCTCGACTCAGCTAAATTGAATGGTGATGATGATGACTTCCAGCTCAGGCCAGCGGCTCCCTACGGCCACAATACGATATAGGATAAAGCTATATAGGCCCCTCGCCGATTTCCAGGCACATAAAATATATTCAGACTGACTGACGGCCACCTGCTGCCTTCACTGCAAGCCAAATGATTGTCTATGATTCTCCAGCTTCACCTCTCTTTTCAGTCCATTCTCCTTTACCACTCTGCCTAGGTAAATCGGTAGAAGTCTTGGTAGGGGGTGCTTGGACATTATAAGACTCAAGTTCTGCATATTCTAATTGATCTTGATACTCTAGTAAGTCTCGTTGACTTGGATCCAGGGTTTGGCGAGATTGAACAGTCAGCAGAGTCAACAGAGTCATTAGCATGTCTTCACTAATTCTATCCCGTGCTAATGCTTTTTTTTCATCTCGTACATATCTTTTAGTGACATCTTTGGCACCTTCATTGGAGAATGCAATCACATATGACATCTTCTTACCCCAGCCATTAGCATAGAGTGTAGGATTATCCCATGCTTCTTCACATGCATCACAATGAACCCAACGTTCTTGCTTCTCAGAATAAACCTCTGTCCATACATGATCTTCTGCGTTCCATATATATCTGACTCTTGATCCAAGAGCTCGACAGAGGAAACTGAACGTCTTAATGTTAGTGAACTGTCGACTATTACAACCATTCTAATGAATCCAGACGTAATACTCACATGAGCCCATTCTCCACATCTTCCTTTACGATACCGTAAAAGTGTCTTGATGTCATTATATCTAGGGAATCGCTCAATATGCCCACATTGAACACATTTATGTAACTCGACTCTACCAGCGCCACCTTTACGTTCCTCCTCATTAGGATTTGTACCACCAATACTATCTGTCTTCCCCTAGAATCAATAAAAAAAGTTAGTTGTGTTTAATGACATATGTTCGTATATCATACTCACTCCGCAAATGCTACAAGGCAAGGTATTCACCCATACAAAGAAATCATGCTTAAACCATTTCAACAATTCCATTATAAGATAATCCTGAAATCCCCAATTTCCTTGTTTAGCCTCTCGTTTCTCTGCAGCTTCATATAATTCTGCCAAAGGTAGAGTCTCTAGAGCAAAGTCCAACAGGTCCGAGTCTTCAAATTCATATGGTACTCTTGAAGTATTGATTAAAGCACTAGCAGTAGGATTATGAGACGCCAAATACTTCAAATTTGAGTCCATTATATGAAAACCCAGTGTTTGCCACTATATATATACTGTATGTTTTTGATATTGATAAATGAGAAGGTTCTAATAGTGCTCTGATATGATGCTCGGCGCTTATCAACTAATACACATAAGCTAGGATACTACACTACAAAATAATAGAATTTGCTAAGACAATTGATCCTTGAATCTAACTTCAAAGATATAAAGACTTTCTCTTAAACTACAAGATTTCCAACACAAAGTCGTTCAAATATCAGATCAAGTTGGCATCTCCCAAAGTTTCTACTACGTTCACTAAATAGCGACAAGCTTTGAGCTGTTGACATTTTAAAACTACATACTCATCTTTATATTTGTATATAGACCGAACCTATCAGGATTTTACTATAGTATTTCCGATAGATAATGGCTGCTAGTCAGGCTGTTAATGGTACTGGTGTTGTACAATATGCCTTTGTTTCCAGTACCGATACGGGTTCTGGTATATCATCGAAACCTGTAATCACGTTGAATGGAGAAGCCGGGGCCGCGGATCTTCACGATGTGGATGCATATTTAGAGATCAAATATTCGCGGCGTTCTACTAAGAAATCTTTATTGCATCAAGCTCAAGGTTACAAGGGTATCGAAATAATTTGTAAGTATAGCCTCTATTCGGTTGTTTATTGATATTGATATACTAACCATTCAGTAATCGATACCAAATTACTCAATGAGTTATTACAATTATTCGCATCTATAAAAACACAAGATAAAGGTCTCGCACTTGGAATTAAACTAGACTCTAAAATGCTAACGTCTAATAACATAGACTTGATAATTGAGTGCCAAGCACTGGAATTTTTGCATGTCAAATATGCCGATAATCGTAATCTGGAGAAAAACCACAAACTACACAAGCATTTTGTTTCCAAAACATTGGCAAATGATTGTGATATACTTTTCCATCGTAAACCAAAGGTTTCTTTTACTTTGGAGGAATCATCTGAGCCTTCTAAGCTAATAAGACGAAGCTCATTACAGCGATATGCTTCTGAAAAAGCTCATAAAAGTGCTACTGACTTACTTCAAACCAGCCAGAAACTGACTGTTAACGAGTTGAAACGATCCAGTAGATCTTTTACCTCGTTTATTCTACCATTACAGGATTCCATGGCCCCTGTGCAATTCGATTTACCTTCAGACTTGGACTTGGATAAGTTCATTCCTGACGATGAGATCCATAACAGAACACATACCCCTGATTCCATGTATAGGTTTGCATTATGTCTGTTGATTTCTACCTGGGTTGTTTTCATCGTTATAATGGGTGAGCTTCTCGGGTTATGGGGTTATATCTTTGGTTATGGTGTGAAAATCACAAGTTACGAGGATTACGAAGACGAAACGGGTTTCCCTATCCCAGATTATTATATTACCATGGCATTGTTGGCATCTGTATTACTGTGGATATGGTGCATTGCGTCCTGGGTCGGCATGAAATTCTTTCGTCATAGTAAAGGTGGTGAAGAGTCTATTAGAGGCGACTAAAAAGACGAAACAAAACATTGCATATTGTATTTTACAACTCATCTTTGGCAAGCTCTGCAGATCCGAGCTCTAGATATTCTGCAAGGAAGACAGTCATCAGTGTGGACCATTCATATATGGTTTTTTGGTCCAGATGCTCAGCATTATCATCTATTGTATGCCATTGCGGCGGGAAATAGCTGGGGATGACATGAAGTACAGGAACTCCTCTTCTTACAAAAGGTGTGTGATCATCGCTGATTACTCCTGAATAAACAAATTGTTCCGGACTGGGGAAAAAGGTGTTGTGGGCTTCCTCCAAGTAAGAAACCGCATTCTGGTTGATTTTTCGTTCAATTTCAGCAAACTTTTGGTGCAAATAATGAGTCTCCTCAAAGTAGCTGGCAATAAACGGATTAGCTGCACCAATAATATCAAAAAGAATTAGATTCTCGATGTTTTTAATCATATTGGCTCTTTGCCAAATGTTGGCTAGATGTCTAGCCCCGTAGATTGAATCCCTGTCACTCCAGGATACCAACGCCTCTTCACCGTCGAAAAAGATCACTTGTATAGCAGTATCTGGTTCATAATGGCCAGATTCCCAGCTCTTGGTAATCATGTCTTCTAGAACAGTGATTGTATGAAGAAGTAACGCACATGGAACTGCACTATCAATGGCACCAACAAAACCCTCGGGCTCTCTTTTGCTATCAAAATGTGCAGCTAATATCAGTCTCTTTGAAGTATCAGGATCGTAGTTTGGAGGTTCTCGAGTAAAAAGAAGACTATTGAAATCAACATAATCCTCGTCATCCAATGGAGTAGGAGCATCAAAATGATCCACTTCTATTTTCCAAGTACCTAACTGTTCGAATACATTTGTAATAAATTCTCTAACTTTCTTTGAGCCTTCTGTACCAGGTACTCTTGGTATTAATATCGGTTGAATCAAGCCGTTCTCATTGTATATATCCAAAGGTCCTTCGGGTTGAATTTTCGAGATAAGCCCCTTAAATTGCACCTTAGTCAATTCTTTGTAAGCGACAACTGGTGAAATCAGATATAAAATACATGCTGTTAAAATCAGAAAGCTATTACTATGTACTACTAACATTGATGGTGATTTGTTTTCGTGATTGGATTTCAAACAAGTGTTGGTAAACGCTATGGGATTATGCTGGGATCAACTTCAATCAAGAAAGCAGGCCGAGATCTAATCAACATCACATTGCGTTGCTATAAACAAAGCGCCACCAGCATCTTCTTTTTTTTTTGTACAAGGCAATTGGATGCCACAGACACCGCCTCATAGTCGTTCCACTAGTGTGTGGTCTGTGGATTTCTTACGTCGCCCAGAAAACGCCAATACTAATGCCAATGCCACCACCAATTCTATGCCCACCAGTATGAATGGATCTCCAACTCAAAGGACAGGTGAGACAGATAAAGCCAAAGATGATTCATATTTTATCTCGTTCCCAGAAGAAGGGTTTTCAGATCCAAAAGGAGATCAACCTGGTATCTTCAATTATTTCTCCAATAAAGTATTGGAGGCTGCGAATTCCGTGATGCAACGAGCAGCGAGTTCCGGTACCACGGTCAGCGCGGATTCAATCAGACCGACTGATAATCGTGGCAGGGATTCCATGGAGACATCTCCTGAACCTATGATGATTCCTACTCCAAGTACTCCAGAATCTCCAAGCTTCAATACCAGTACTGATAGTCCAGATAATCGCAGTCAACATATTAATACGGGGTCTCCTTTACGATATATGCAAGAGCCGAGTTTGTCAGCGTCTAATATCCACAAAGCAAAAGCTACTGGCGGGATAACTATACCACCGAATGCTAATGTTAATAATTCCAGACAGCTTTCCAGGTCTGCTAGTGTCAATACTGTTTATTCTATCAATCCTTTGAATCATTTGCCTGGTTATTCCTTAGGTAATGATGACAACAGTGATACTGAAAGCATCATGTCTGTTATTCCTAGTGAATTGTCATCAATACGAGCTGTCGATACTTTATCCGTTCTGTCGAACAACGACCAGTGGAGCTTGGACTCTAAGATTTCACCGCTGCATTCAGGGGGTTTAGGCAAGGAGTTCTGGATGAAAGATGAGAATGCCAACGAATGTTTCAACTGTGGTAATCAGTTCACAACCTGGAGACGAAAGCATCACTGTAGAATATGTGGCCAGATTTTCTGCTCGAACTGTGCTAAGCTTGTCAGTGGTGAAAAGTATCAATATAATGGCCGTATGAGAATATGTTCTCCCTGTTTGCACTCTTTGGATCGAATTGATCACTCCGACACATCTATGCATCTTCCGAGTCCCACAATTCCTAATTCTACTCAATTTGGTTCTGAGTTGTCCGGTGTACCGGAAATTGACGATGCAGGGGGATCATCGACCCCTGTATCCACAAATCCGGGAAACATTAGAATATCCTATAATGTTGAACCTATACCTACCCCTAAAATGGCTATAGCTGCTAGGAGGAAAGGTGAACATGTTGAGATTACACCGCCTCATAATGAGTTTGGTTCATCTCCTAGACAACCTGGTAATAGACGAAATACTGTTCTTGGTGGTACCAATGGTCGATTCAGAGCTAGAGCAAATACAATCGACGGTATGATGAGAACAAATCCTCGGTCCAACAGATTCAGTGTCATCTCTTCACATGACCTATTACAAAATGAAAACTCTATTTATTCTGATGACGATATGTCGGAAGAAGATACGAGCTCGGAGGATGAGCAGGCTATGAATGTCTTCTCCGCTCTGCATGGTTATGGCCCTGCTACTGGTTACTCAGAAAGTCCTGCAGATGGCAAGAGAATTGGAAATCTTGCTGATGAAGGCAAGAAGTCTATAGAGTTCAATGTTTCGGGCTCAGATATAACAAGACGGCCTCGTAGTCGTACTGTTGGTGGTCGGCCGAACGATATGGCCATAAATCAGAGACGACGAAGTATGCCCCCGAACGCGAAAGCTCGAAGATCTCTAATCCATGTCAAGAAATCTACTTCCTCGGCAAGATTGGATGAATCTCTCTTGTCGAAGAAATCGTTCAAGACTCAAAGTGCTGGTCAGAACTATACAGCTGGTGCCACAAATTCGACCCCTGTCTCGAGTATAGATCTTAATAAGGCATCTATCCAGCATCTTCATCTTTATTTAACTCAACTGTTGAAGGACTATTCTTTGGAAACTGAATGGGATAAGATTCTTACACCGTCTTTACTTCAATGCTCGGATAGTATTGATCTTGACATTAGAGGTGGTGATAGTATTGATATCCGTCATTATGTCAAGCTTAAGCGTATACCTGGTGGGAAACGTAATGACTCCAAATATCTTGACGGAATTGTATTTTCTAAAACTTTGGCTCTTAAAAGTATGCCTAGGGATATTAATGACCCGAAGATCTTGTTGGTGACATTTCCTATTGAATATAATAAATCAGGTCAACATTACATGAGTCTGGAGCCAGTACTAGCACAGGAAAGAGAATATCTTAAGAATCTTGTTCGAAGAATCATCCACTTGAAGCCAGACGTTTTGATCAGTTCTGAGAGGATCAGTGGTATCGCAGTAAAACTACTTGCTGAAGCTGGAATAGCGGTGCTTGTCAATGTCAAAGATCAGGTGATTGCTCGAGTTGCGAGATACACGAAAGCAGACGTTATTTCTTATATTGATAAGCTGGCTTTGAATCCTCAACTTGGAGAGTGCAAGAAGTTTGAAGTCAAATCTTCCAGGCACAAAAACACCGTGAAAACCTGTGTTTGGTTATCAGGTATTCCAAAGGAACTGGGATGTACAATAGTTCTACGCGGTTCTGATGCTTCATCGCTGCATAAAGTTAAGGAAGTTGCGGAATTCATGATCTATGTGGTCTTTAATCTGAAGTTGGAGACTTCGCTGATGAGAGATCAATTTGTGTCCATCCCCATGGAAGATACTAGTATTTCAAGAATACCTAATGCTGGAGATGATAATGACACTACTTATTTTAGTGAAATAATGGAAGTACAAAGTAAGCAGGTATTTTCATCGTCTCCATTTGTGCATTATACTGCTCCATATCTCCTTCGACAAGCCCGTGCGGCAGATTCTCAATACGAGAAGATGAAGTTGGAACATAAGCAGTTGAAACTTGAATGTGATAGTAACCTGCCTGATGTCTTGAAAAAACTCGATTTGGATGGTATCAACTTCGATGAACTTCCAAAGAGTAAAGAAGTGACCAATCAAATGATAGATATTGTGATGAAGGAACAGCTTGAGCAGCTTCGACAGAAGTGTGAGTCTCAAAAGAGACTGTGGGAACAGGCATATTCACAGAATCCGTTTATGTTTAGTCCAATGAACCATCAAAGTATTCTCTTTCTGTATTCTGAGGTCAATGCTGAAACTAGGAATCCATGTTCAGGGCCCGATATTCTTGGTATGGAGTTTTATGGAGACAGTGATATGACACTCGGACAGTTTGTGGAACAGAGCTGTGAAACTTCGCATGATCCATGTCAGGACTGCTCCAAACCTTTCTATGAGCATTATCGAAATTATGTCAACGGTGATGGTAGGCTCAGTTTTGTAGTTCAAGACTTTCAATGTCGTCTACCTGGTTTGGAAAATACCATACTCATGTGGAGCTATTGCAAGATATGTAAAGAGACCATGCCTGTGGTCCCCATGTCATCAGCTACCTGGAAGTACTCATTTGGCAAGTATCTTGAATTATCCTTCTGGAGCACTCCTCTTTCTTTGCGAGCAGGAATGTGTCCGCATGATATATATCGTGACCATGTGCGATACTTTGGGCTGCATAATATGGCAGTAAGGGTCGATTTTGATGTCATTGATCTGTTAGAAGTTCTAGCACCACAATCAAAGCTCGCTTGGAGTCCTCATGCTCTGATCAAATTCAAAGTCGAAGGGTATTACGATATCAAAACCAAAATCAACAAGTTCTGGGATAGTGTTAATGATAGACTCAGTAAGGTTATTTTAGACTCTTTGACAGTTGATAAGTATGAGGAGTGTGCTGCCAAACTGCAAGAGCTAAAAGAGCGAGTGGTGATAGAACGGGAGAGCGCTCTCGAAAGCTTGTCGGAAATATTTTTGGAGACCAGGCTTCGGGATTCTTTGAAGATGAATGCGGTTCTCAGGGATGTTCAAAAACTGGTTCTTCAATGGGATAAAGAGTTCCTAGATTTTGAAAGTCGTTACTTGCCTAGTGATCGAGATATTGCTAGGTACACAGCACAGCAGCTGAAAAAGATATTCCTCACAGATGAAGAGAAGGAAAAGGAGAAGGAAAAGGAAAAGGAAAAGGAAAAGGAAAAGGAAAAGGAAAAGCAAAAGGAGAAGGAAAAGGAAAAGGAAAAGGAAAAGGAAAAGGAAAAGGAAAAGGAAAAGGAAAAGGAAAAGGAAAAGGAAAAGGAAAAGGAGAAGGAAAAGGAGAAGGAGAAAGAAAAAGAAAAAGAGAAGGAAAAAGAGAAGGAAAAAGAGAAGGAAAAAGAGAAGGACGAAGAGAAAGAGAAGCTGAATAGTACCGAACAAGACAAAAAGGAGATAGCTGTGGATGAGAAGATAGCTCCTACTGTTGCTCAAGATCAAGATGCTGGTGTTGCTCAAGTAAACGATAACAATATCATCTCCGAAGCTAAAATTCAACCGATCAAAATAGAAGCTTCAAGATCATCTTCAGGTGCTTCTTCTGTAAACGGTCCTCCGACCGGCCCAGTGAAAGAAATGGTTAGTAGAATTGGTCGTCCTTCAACCCGTGCAGATATGGTGTCAAGCAGAGTGAAGGCTAAAGATGATGCCTCTAATGATAAAATATCCAATCAGTTGAATTTTCCTTCCAATTCTATCAAGCAAAGGTTTGGTAACTCGAAAGAGTTTGAAGCGCGTTTTGGGATTGATGATGATCCTTCAACAGCTGGTAATAGCAATAAAGTTGCTTCGTTGGCTAGGCACTTTGATCAGTTGTCCTTCGAACTTGAGAAAGAGAGGGCTAAGGAAAGGCGTAGATTGCATAACTCAAGATACCGAGCTCAACCTATTACATCTATGCAACCAACGGTGGAAGTATTTAAGAATCTTGAGGATGCTGTTGTGATTGAGTCTGATGATGAATCTGCTTTGAGTGAAACCGATGATGGCACACTAGGAGGTTCTCATAGCAATGATGTACCTGGCGGTGTCTCTTCACCTGCAGAGTCGTCGAAGACTGAACCTGGTGAGCAGCGCAAGTTAGTAGCCAAAACGGCTGCAGATCAGACTATTGACGGTACCGCTACACCTCATGATCGTGATCATACGACAATTCAAACACTTATGCAGTCATTGTCAGGCTTTTGGAATGATCGTTCCTCAGCGGGTTGGATACCACTTGATTATCCCTTGTCTGAATCGGATCACTTGCTAGCAGATTCTATGATTGTGGGTCGTGAAGATGAGCCGAGTTCTTTGATAGCTTTGTGTCTTAGCACTCCAGACTATATTGAAAGGATTTCAGGGAAACTAAGCAGTGCTGATCGCAACCAAGTGGATGGAGTTACGCCTAACCCTATCCTCATGATGGAGTTGGAGCAATGGATGCTGAAAAAGACTGGCACTCATTTGAAATACCAGTTTGAGCAGGGTAGAGGTCGTTTGTCTTGCAAGGTGTTTTATGCGGAGCAATTTGAAGCATTCAGAAAGCAATGCGGCTGCGATGAGACTTATGTTTCATCTCTTTCAAGATGTGTCAAGTGGGACTCCAGTGGTGGTAAGTCAGGGTCAGCGTTTTTGAAGACATGGGATGATCGACTGGTTGTTAAAGAGCTCTCTCAGACTGAACTTGATGCATTTGTTGAGTTTGCACCTTCTTATTTCGAATATATGGCTCAAGCATTTTTCCATGATTTGCCTACTGTTCTTGCTAAGATCTTTGGCTTCTATCAGATTCAGGTGAAGAATCCCATCACTGGTAAATATGCTCGAATGGATCTTATTGTTATGGAAAATCTATTCTATAATAGAAAGATGTCTAGAATTTTTGATCTCAAAGGATCTATGAGAAATCGTCACGTTCAGCAAACTGGTAAAGAAAATGAGGTCCTATTGGATGAAAATATGATTGAATACATCTATGAATCACCTTTATTTGTCAGAGAGCAGTCTAAGAGATTGTTGAGAAGTTCTCTTTTCAACGACACACTCTTCTTAGCAAAAATGAATGTGATGGATTACTCTTTGGTCATAGGAATCGACGAAGACAAGCATCAACTTGTAGTGGGAATAATCGATTTTATTCGAACGTTCACATGGGATAAGAAGCTCGAAAGTTGGGTGAAAGAACGAGGTCTTGTTCGAGGAACTATTAAGGAGCCTACAGTGGTATCTCCAAGACAGTACAAGAATCGTTTCCGAGAAGCAATGGAAAGATACATTCTAATGGTACCGGACTGTTGGGCAATGGAGACATAATTTATCGTGTATAATTCTATTTACATTTATTTATATATTTACATTTATTTATAAATTTTCATTAATTTACATTTACTCTACTTTGATAACATGGTAACTAGATTTTCCGATTCTGATGAGAATAAGAGAATCATCTAGATGGTCATTTGTAATGGGCCCATCTTGAACGACTTGTCTCTCGAATCCATGGTATACTCCTCGACCTTTTATAAGTCTAGAAGCCTCTGACTTTGACTTTCCTGAGACTAAAGCCACGATATTCCTCCAGGGTTGGCCAATAACTTCGTTTTGCGAAAGCGTCTTGCAAAGACCAGCTTCAGTGAATGCAGTTATAATTTCTTCACTCGATGCTTGAATGGGTTGGAAATTATCGCTAGGAAACAGAAATGAAGAAATAAGTTGTGCACGTTGTCCTGCCCCTGATCCGTGAATTAGGTCAGTGACATCTGAAGCGAGTATTCTCTGAGCATATCTGGCTTCAGGGTTTTTGACATGTTGAGCTATGATATCACTGAGTTCCTGTAATGGAATCAAGGTGAATATTTTCAGATATTTTTCCACTGCTTCATCAGGAGTCCTAACAAAATATTGGTATAGATCATAAGGTTTTGTCTTGGTAGCAGACAACCAGATAGCATTGCCAGCTGATTTACCAAACTTTTCTCCTGATGGAGTCGTTAGTAATGGCACAGTAAGACCATATGCTTCATCAGTACGTTTTATACCCGATTTCAAACGTGATATCAAGTCGATTCCCGCAGTGATATTACCCCATTGGTCGTTTCCACCTACTTGAACAACACATGAATTGGCCCTATATAAATGCCAAAAATCGTAAGCTTGTAATATCTGGTATGTGAACTCATTAAATCCAAGCCCCTGTTCAGTACTAAGTCTATTCTTCACACTGTCACGAGCAATCATTTGGTTGATTCTTATATGTCTTCCATAGGTAGCCAAAAAATCCAGCATTTTAACATCTTTCCACCAGGAAGCATTATTGACAAAGCTGCAGTTACCTGTGGATTCCAATGCATATCCTCGACTGACAGCATACTCTTTTCCTTTTGAAAAAAAGTTTTTCATTTGTTGCTGTATGCCTTCAATGTTCTTCAACCGGGCTTCCTCCTCCATTTTGGCTCGTTCAGTTGATCTACCAGATGGATCACCAACCTGTCCTGTAGCACCGCCCACAAGTATAAAGGGATCATGCCCTCGGAGGAAAAAGTGCAGACAGACTATCAATGGTACAAGGTTTCCTACATGCAAGGAATCAGCTGAAGGATCTGCTCCTGAGTACAATGCAATTTTGGACAGTTCGAGTTTAGATTCTAAAGAAGCATTGGATATCTGAGCTACAAGCCCTCTAGATTGCAGATGAGACAGCAATGACTCACTATGTGTGTGTCTACATATCACTAATGATCTACCTATATTTAATAAATATCTAGTTCTTTTATTGCTGAGCAATCTACTGTTTAACATGGTTCAATGTTGTACACTAGTGAATTGGAAATCTCTCTGTCGCCGGATCTGAATGATTTGACATTTTCTTATATATCTTAGTAAGCTTCTTAGCGATGATTATGTAATCGCTGTTGGATATCATTTCTCCTTTGAACATCGACCACAGGCTCCTATGTTCCCTCTATCTGTATTAAATAAATATTAAAAGTGTTTCTAAATATTTTTACTTTATATTCTGATTCTCATTTCATGGCATTGGCTTTTGGGTTCCAGATCATGTTTACAATAACGTGTTGTCGATGTTCCTGATAGCGGAAATATAATGGTAGAAAAAAAGTTCCAAGTTCGATATCCATTGATCCCTCTATCTAAAACCTGTTCATGGCTCCTCTATATTGACTACAATTGTACGCATATTCTTTGTATTGTATATTTTTGGGCTATGAAGCTTTTGCATTTCATAACTAGGCAGGGCCGGAGATCCTGCTTGGTTTCTGCATATCCTTTGGTACCACCATGGACATTCTTCGATATACCACAGAAATTTCAACGAATACGGCATATCTCTAATAGTACAATACATTGCATAAAATCTCCGGAAGGAGTAAATATTAAGGCGGGTAAAAGTCTTGGAAAAGTGCCTCGGGAAGAGAAAAGCCAAGAATCAGATCCGTTGATCGGCGCTGGCTTACATTTAATGGATTATGTCAATAATGATGATTTGCCAATAAACATGCCTAAACAGATTGAAGGGTGGAAAAGGTTTTCTTATAAAGATGAAGAGGTACCAGAAGATATAAGGGAGAGCTTTCTGGCAGAAAAACAGCCCGATAATATCGTTGATACTTTAGAAGTGCTGACAGTTTTCGGAATCGTTCTAAATCAATACCGAGCTGGTAACATTGGAAAACACTATATGACAGATTTTGTGTCACGCATGTGCAGAAAATTACCTGAGTTGTCGCGGTTACCAAGTAGTTTTTCAGATATCATGAGGGATATTAAGAGATTGTCATTGAAAACGGATCAGAGCACAGAAGAATCCCCAATTGTATCATTGATTGAATCTAAAGGGTATAATAAAGGAGATTATCTTAAATGGATAAGGTGTGTTCAAGCAGTAAACCTCAGAGATGCATTTGAAGTAATGAACGAAGTCTCGATTGATTCTTGGCCGCCATTCCTAGTTCTCTTTACTCTACGAAGACGAGGTGATTGTCGATTGTCTGCTCATAAGTGTATACAACTTTTCCAGCATACATTTACACGTATGGGAAAGTTCTGGCAATTTGGTGCGTATCTGAGAACATTGCGAATAACTCAGCGATGGTTGGTTGAGTATACACCGGTTCTATCAAAGATATTTGTTTTGCATGCCGACCCCTCTTTAAAGTGTGGTTTCCATTACAACCAAATGCTCTGGCTTATATCCAAATTTGGCACGGGTTGGTCTTCAGCTCATGCTAACATTTTGCTAGATGCTCAGAGAATTGTTGTGGATGACATGAACAAGCTTGGTATAAACATAGATACAAAGGGATACTTGGCTTTGGCTTTCACTTCTAGGGATCTCCATCCAGAAGAAAGTAGAAGTATTATTGATCATGTGAAGAATCACTCTTATGAATACTCGCCTGAAGAACTTATTGTGTTGAATGAGAAGAGCCTTGAACGAGGTATAATTGGAAGATTCCCTTATAAACAAGGAGTTTATGCCATGGAGATCCTATTGGCTCGTGATCATACAGAAGCTCTGACTACTTTAAACAATCTCCCTCCGGAGAAACGGACTGCCACACTTTGGGCTTTGTTACTAAGCCAAACGATAAAACTGGCATTACTTTCTCCTGGAATAACAGAAGCAATCTGGCAAAAGATTAAAAGCGATAAGGTGGTTGTGAATTACTTTCTTGCTCGGAAACTTGTAGAAGGTTTCAAATCCAATGGCAAGATCAAAGAAGTCTACGAATACGTTACAAAATTTGGCAATCCAGAACAACTACCTAATTTCAATTATTTGGCTCAATACTTGATTGTCACCGAGGAACAAGATCTCTCGATAGTAAGAAATATCCTGGCTAACATGGACTTTATACCGATTGATGCATATGAAAAGCTGATGATGGCTGAACGAAGATTTGAACCAGATGCTGTGTGGAACACTTATCAACGATCAAGGGAAGATGGCTATGATCCCTCTGTCAGAATGCTGCAAACTCTTTGTATGACAGCTGCAGATACTTCCTTGAAATGGGGGGATTTATATGCTGCACAGAGAGCAGTGGTTGAAGTCAAGCACTGGGTCCGAGGCTCAAATATTCTGGATAGCTCAGATTTAACTGATCCATTGAAAGTATACCCTTCAGACAAGCTATTTTATCACTACATATTAATGCTTGCCAATGCTAATTATCGTGAGCTACTATCGGATGTACTTCCTTGGATGGCTCGTATAAGGTTTCAACCAAAAAAACTCACACTTTGTGCGTTAATTACGAATGCTCCTGATAAAGAATTTCTTATGAAGCATGCTTCTAAAGTACATGGAGAATGGCCAACAGAAGAAGAACTCGCATCATACCAGTTATACAATAACCTGGGCACACAATGAAAGACTACACTGTATATACTTTGTATATAAACAAATTTGCATTTTACTCTCTTTATATGTATTTATGCTATCTGTTTCTCTAGCTTTCCCACAGCTTCAACAAGATACTCTACATGATGATCAAATGAATCAGGTGCCAGTAATTTGAGAGATTGACCTAGCTGATACAAGTATTCTCGGTTCTCACCGCTAGGACCACGGCTCTCGAGAATATGCCGGGCTAATTGATCCGGATCTTGGGGTCCGACGAATGCTTCATTATCAGGTGTTCCGATATACACAAGACACTTCAAGGTATCAGAACCTAGCCGGGCAGATTCTATAGTATGCTCGCCTATGTGGAAATCAACTAGCTCTGTTGTATAACCGTTCTTCTCTCGATGATCTAAATATTGCATCGCTTTCGAGACGTCTTTGGCAGGTATTCTATAAGCAGCGCCCCAGGTTATATCATCACCAGAAGAAGGATGAGGATCATCTAAAGACAGCCAGAACTGCTTGTCTATAAGCGTTACAACTCTTCCTGGGTTATCTGGAGTTCCACGATGATCATTCGAGGACTGCCAGAATCGTCTTACATAGCCTTTTATATAGCCAGGAACTCTAAGATCATAATAAAGAGGAGGTTTGAATATCAAAGAGCCATATCCGAATATCCAGAGATCGGTTGGATGGTCAGGATCGAGGCCATCTTGTATATCGAATGCCATTGGTAACGTGATCTAAGGTCGGTCTAATCTATGTTAATGGTTCGACAGCTTTGTTAAGTAAAGTGTAATATGACAAATAGTCACTATAGTTTCATATATATTGGAGGGTGCTGGATATATGGTTTTTGAAAGCTTGAATAGTCCTGTCTGTCAAGAGTCAATATTCTATTTCAATGTTAGTGGCATGGTGTTAATATACAGGTGCTATTTAGCGAACATATATAACTCTCGTACCAACAATATTCAAATTCTCTATTTAATAAACTACAACCAACATATTTATATTTAAAACGTTCGTGCTATTCTTATGCCATCAGCAATATTCTGAAGCCTGGCATCTAATATATATCCTTGTGATTCAAGTTGAGTTAGCTCTTCAGGTAGTTTCTCTACAGGGACGGTAAATGTCTCAATGAATTCGTTTTCTTCTAGCTGAGGCTGTGGATTTTTATTTCTTGGATCCGTGAGATCAATCTTGACATGTACTAATTTCATATTGGTATTGCAAAACCCGGGATCATTGAACATGGTAGGGCTGGTATAAAAAGCAGTTCCTATGAATCCCGTTTCTTCAAGCAACTCTCGCTCTGCACATATTTCCGGGGTTTCATTAGCATCAACTAGCCCTGCTGGGATTTCAATACAAATACCTTCAACAGGTGCACGGAATTGTTTTTGTAGTAAGATTTCTTTACCTGAAGGCTTTTCTAAGATTGCTAGAATACCCACACCTAAAGGTTAGTTAATTCATAGTAAGTGAATGATTTCATTTATCTTATCTTAACCTACCGTCGATTGCACTCCCTATTGGACGAGTTTGTCTTGAACAGAATTCCCAATCACGATCTTTAGTTAGTTATTAGCTGATGTCCGTGGTCAATGTCCTTGGACGATGTTCTTAGACGATGTTCTTAGTCAGTGTCCTTGGTCAATGTCCTTGGTCAATCCTTGGTCAATGTCCTCGGTCAATCCTCAATGTCCTCGGTCAATCCTTGGTCAATGTCCTCGGTCAATCCTTGGTCAATCCTTGGTCAATATCAAGAACCACCAATACCATTAACCAATACCATGAACCACAACATTTAAATACACTACTCACGTTTAGAATTCGGGTCCATATACTTCACTTTACTCATCTTAAGTTAATACCACCAAAAATAGACAAATCAGCTACTTTTATAAGTGCTTTGCTATAGAAATACCTAGCTATTTTTTTTTCAATTGGTTCCTACCTACCTTCACCCATCGAGCATCGTCAGAATTCTAAAAGTTAATATGTAAATCTAAACAAAGTTGAATATAATTTATTACATACTAAAGGTTCAATACTTAAAACTTTTGCTTTGGAAAGATCCACCATTTTTCAAGCTTTTTTCTGTTTATTCACTTGTAAGTAGCAAGAATCCAAGTTAATGCGATAAGATAATAGCCTGACTTGATGTTGGCTATTGCCTTTTCTTTCCCAACCTTCCTCGAAGACTTTGGGTTGCCGAATCCAGCTTGATCCAACCCACTCTACGTGCAATGTCACAAAGCTCAGAATCCCTGAAAAATGCCATATTAGAGGAACTTTCTGCTTCTGGGAAGTATGACAGGTAAGTGACAGCAAAACAGGGCCTTTTTGTTGTTGTGGTTTGTCAACTTGTTTTTCTAATGTCAGTCTTCGTAGCGACCTTCGATCCAAACTTGTAAATGCCGGATGGTTTGATGAAGTCAACAGTTTGATCAATGGTAAGTAAAATATAGTTGTAGATGTGTTTTTAAGATGCGAAACTAATTCCAGGACATATTGCACAGGTAGATACACCCAATTTTGACGCTGTGTCTAAATCTATTGAGCCCCAGGCCATACGTAAGTAATGAGATAGAAGGAGAAATTGGTTGAAATTTGGCTGAAGTTTGGTCGAATTTTGGCAGGCATCAGCAGAAATCAATCTTGAAACCTCTTACAAGAATTCTAACTCTAGAAATGGTACCTGAGTCGGTCAAAAACGACCTGCTAAACCAGATCAAACAATATCTCGAATCTAACAGTACTGTGTAGAATTGAGTTATAATTTTGCATACAACCATAGAATATGTACCATAACCTATTTATAAGTTTATAAGATTTAAATATACATTTTGCCTGATTTTGATTGGTCTTGTCGTCTCTAATTCCCCTGATACCCTCACCCCAAACTTGGGATCTTCAACTTCAATAAAAGTCAGGGCAGGGCCAAGTATAGCTCATACAATTCACCAGCTCAAAAAAACATATCACAGCAATACGGCCATGAGCGTAAGTCTAATATATATCTAAACCATTATAAATGTACTAACATATAGTCTAAAGATAAGGAAAAGGAAAAAATCCAGCAATTGCGACAAATAACTGGCGTTTCTGCAAAAGAAGCCTCTAATCTACTATGGAAACATAATAGTAATCTGGAATTGGCATTAGATGAGGCCCTCAAACGAGGCCAAATCAACAAAGACAGTGCGGTTATTAAAATCTTTGATGATTACAAGGGTTTGTAGGAGAAAATCGACACTTAAAAACCCCTTTCTATTGTTGCTAACGTCATCTAGAAACACCTGATACCATAGGAATAGACGGTACAATTGCATATATTCAAGACCTGGGACTTGAGCTTGAGGACCCTGTAGTTCTTGCAATAGCAATGGAATTAGAAGCCAAGGAAATGGGACAGTTTAAACGTGAACCTTTTGTACGTAAATGGTCATTGATGTACGTTTCCTCGTTAGAAGAGATGAGAGCCGAAGTCAAGAACTTCAAGAACTTAATGGCCCATGACAGCTCGTATTTTGCTGACGTGTACAGATTTACATTTGCATTCAACCTGGTAGAAGGTCAGAGACTTTTGCGTAAGTATAAAAGGATATCCTATGTCCACCCCACAACTAACATCTAGCTATCGATACTGCCGTAGCTTATTGGAAGCTACTGCTATCAAAAGAAAGGTTTTCATTATTAGACCAATGGATAACATTTATCACTGAAAATTATAAGAAAAACATATCCAAAGATACTTGGAATATGTTGTTTGAGTTTTCTAAATATCTCTCTACTGATCCCAAACTGGACAACTATGATAGCGAAGGTGCATGGCCATCGGTGATCGACGACTTTGTAGAATTTCTCAAAAGTTTAAACTAGATTAGGTAATCCCAAAAAACACAACATTTATGTGGTATTTTATTGGTTTTTTTGTTTTGTTCTCCTCTCTTTCTCTATCTCTCTCTGCTGAGACTTTGATGTCTGTCCCAACACGTCAATATACGCTTCTTCACTTCTTACCATTCACTTTGTGAGGATCCCCACACTTCAACTTAGATTTATAGAACTCATCAGTCTGAGGTTACAAAATGAATAACGGACAGATGAATATGAGTCAACAGGGTCAAGACCAAGATCAGGGTCAAAACACTCCAGTTGCAAGACCTAGAACCATCAACTTACAGCCTGAACAGATCAACTCTTTGATGCAGCAATATCAACAGGAGATGCAGGCAGTTATTCAAGCAGGGCCTCAGACACAGGAGGGTCAGCAGCATTTGGCAATTGCTCAGAGAATCAAGCAGGTACTTCAACAGTATCAGGGACAGATCCAGAGAAGACAGGCCGCGCAGATGCAACAGCAACAGCAACAGCAACAGCAACAACAGCAACAGCAACAACAGCAACAGCAACAACAGCCTCAGTCTCAGCAGTCTCAACAGTCTCAAGCAAACTCTTCAATGAACATGACAACTAATATGTCTGCTCAACTGAATCAGAATCAGCAACAACCTGCCCAAAACCAAAACCAGAACCAACAGCAACATAATACGAGCCAAACTCAGGCTCAACAAAGGCAACAGCTACTCCAACAACAGCAGCTTCGTCAGAGACAACAGCAACAGCAATTTCAAAGCATGACTCCTCAACAACAGAGAATGTTCTTAACTCAGCAGCTAGAACAGGTTCGAACCTATCAGCGTGAGTTACAGACCCAATACGAAACATTAGAGAAAGCTTCCGGAGACCAATCCAATATGGACAATAATTTTCGTGCTCGTCTTAGACAACAGGAGCAGATTCTTAGAAGTCGTCGAGATCAGGCCAGGACGAGGGAGCTCCAGCTGGTCCAACAGATCCAGACTCTCACCACTAGGATGCAACAACAGCAGCAACAGCAGCAGCAGCAACATCAGCAACAACAGTCACCTGACCCTAATTTAAGCCAGTCATTTACATCCAACCAGCAAAATGGTATCGGATTTCCTCTGCCACAACAGCAGCAGCAGCAACAGCAACAACAACAACAACAAGCACGTGCTCAGGCACAGGCTCAGGCACAGGCCCAAGCCCAAGCCCAAGCTCAAGCTCAAGCCCAAGCCCAAGCCCAAGCACAGGCTCAGTTCAAAGCCACCCAGAATCAAAGACAGCCCATGGCACAGCAGGCACAGCCTTTGATGCAAAGTCAGATGAACCAGATTCCTACACCTGGCCCATCGGTTAGCACTCCTCACGCATTAAACACAGCTGCTGTTCAAAACCAACAGGCACAGCAGCGAGCAGCAATGCTAAGCCAGGCCCAGATTTCACGAAGTTCTACTGCAATGCCGTCTGCTGGACAGGCTGTGCATTCAACACCGCAACCTGACTCTCAAATGTCTGCTACAGCCGGAAGTATAGGAACACCTACATCTGCCAGCGCTGTTGGGCCCTCCGCACGTCCAAACCCGCCTGCATCAGTAGCTACCAACGTACAAGCAATAGCTTCACCTACAAGAGCTACAGTATCTCCATTACCTATACCTGCACAACTTACAGTCAAATCCCCTACACCAGCTACATTTAAAGATAGTAGACCTACTTTAACTGGAGGACATGCATCTAGTAGCTCGGCGTTGAATAGTCCTGCTATGATAAGGGTACCTACTTTCGAAATGAACAGAGACAGTGTACTTTCTAAAAGAAAGCTCAGCGATCTTGTTACAAGCGTCGTTGGAAATGAAAAAGAGGCTATGATCGATGGAGATGTCGAAGAACTATTGCTTGATTTAGCTGACGAGTTTGTCAATAGCGTGACCTCGTTTGCATGTAGACTGGCTAAACACAGAAAAGCAGAGTACCTCGAAGCAAAAGACGTACAGTTTCACTTGGAAAGAAACTGGAATATTAGAGTTCCAGGATTCAGTGGGGATGAAATCCGATCTGTGCGTAAGATAGCACCTACTGCTAGTTATGCTCAAAAGGTCAATGGCGTAAACATGAGTCGCGCTGTAGGTGGAAAAGGCTTTTAAGAGAGATAAAAATAAAACTAATTCACTTAAACTATACTTTGTCAAAAATTGTATCCAAGTATGTTAAACTATATTCTAAACTCTGAACCGATGCTCATTAAGTGAAGTACGGCTGTGCAAAAATAATTTTTTTTAGACAAAAAAATAAAAAATTTTGGAATACAGAATCCAAAACCAATATTCCTAACATTAGAACACTAGTATTAGATCACAATGGTAAAGTCATATCTGCGATTCGAACCTTTGACTGTATTTGGTGTGATTGCCTCAAATAGTAATATAGTATGGCTACCTTCTGAAGGACCAGCCAAGGCCAAATCTGGAGGCAAGGCTATAGTTGCAGGATTGGAAGAACTACTGGTATGGGATTTGAAAACTGGCACCTTGCAATCCAAATGGTCGGATTCAGAACTCAGTTCCAGTGGTGTCAAGGCGGAAATATGCCAGATAGCATATGCTCCAGTCGCAGATCTTGTTGCATCTGGACACACAGACGGATCAATCAAAATATGGGATTCGAAAAGTGGAACAGTTCTTGTGAATTTTAACGGCCATAAGTCTGCAGTGACCAAGTTGATATTCAGCAGCGATGAAACTAGATTAATAAGTGGTTCCAGAGATGCGAATATCGTCGTATGGGATCTTGTTGAGGAGACGGGTATAATGAAGTTTCGTGGGCATAATAATGAGATCACTGGCTTGAACTTACTTGGAAATGAAGATCAATATCTTCTGAGTACAAGTAAAGATGGGCAGATCAAAATTTGGGATACGGAACTGAAAACTTGCATTGAAACACATGTTACACACGCTGGCAGCGAATGTTGGGCACTTGGGCTATCACCTGACAAGACAGCGGCATTTACAGCCAGCCAGGGTAAAGAATTCAAAGTATGGAAGATAGATGTCAATGCTTCTGAAGGAGAGATGCTTAAAGAGCTTGGTCGTATTGAAAAACTTTCAGGTGAGAGAGCGATTAGTATCAAGTTCCACAAGTCTGGAGAATATATTGGTATTGCCAACAATGACCGATCTGTTGAAATTTATCGGGTGCGAGCTGATGATGAAGTCAAGAAGGCGTTTGCTAGAAGAAGGAAGAGAATTGAAAAAAAGAAGCAAGAAGCTGGTTATGAGGATGAAGATATGCAAGAAGAGGAGGATGACAATGTCCTAACTTCAGACATTGAAGTGAGCCTGAAATATATCCCTTTTAGTGTTGTTAGAACTACATCTCGTGTGCGAGGTTTCGACTGGACAACCACTACTAGAGGAAATCAAATTTCTTTGGTTACTGCATTGGCTAATAATAGTCTCGAAACGTATAAAATCACTACGGAATCAACCAAGTCAGGTGCCGAGTACATGAAGCAGTATACTGTGGATGGTCCTGGCCATAGGTCAGATATCAGATGTCTTACATTAAGCAGCGATGACATGCTTGTGGCTTCAGCATCAGATGGCTTATTGAAACTATGGAATGTGAAAACTCAGAATTGTTTACGAACTTTCGAGACCGGATATATTCTATGCCACAAATTCTTACCTGGTGATGCATTGATTGTGGCAGGAACTAAATCTGGTGACATAGAGCTTTATGACGTTGCTAGCTCTTCTTTGATCACAACAGTTTCAGGTCATGATGGTGCTTCCATATGGTCATTGGATGTAAGTTCCGATGGCCAAACATTGGTTACTGGTGGTGCTGACAAGAAATTGAAATTCTGGAACTTTAAGGTAGAAGAAGAACTTGTTCTTGGTACTGATAGAACCACTGCAAAACTGACCTTGAAGCATTCCAAAACACTGGAACTTACCGACGATATCCTATCAGTCAAACTGTCACCTGATGGAAAGTTAGTTGCAGCTTCTCTACTTGACAACACTGTAAAAATCTTTTACATTGACACTTTGAAATTCTTCCTTTCATTATATGGTCACAAGTTACCTGTACTATCTATTGATATCAGTTATGATTCCAAGTTACTCATAACGTGCTCTGCCGACAAGAATATCAAACTCTGGGGTTTAGACTTTGGTGACTGTCACAAGTCTATCTTTGCTCATCAGGATAGTATCATGTGCGTTGTATTTGAGCCTGAAACCCACAACTTTTTCTCTGCATCGAAGGACAAGCAAGTCAAATACTGGGATGGTGACAAGTTTGTGAATATTCAAACATTAAGTGGACACCATTCTGAGGTATGGAGTTTGGCAGTTGCTCGAAACGGCGAGTTTGTTGTTTCGGGCTCTCATGACAAGAGCATTCGTATATGGGAACATACCGATGAGCCTTTGTTCATTGAGGAGGAGAGAGAAAAAGAACTTGAAGAATTGTACGAGTCAAACCTGACCCTTGAAGATGAACAGGAGAAACCGGCTGCTGATCTTGAGGAAGAAGGTGAGGTTAGCAGAGCTGGACAGCAGTCCCTGGACACATTGAAAGCAGGTGAGAGAATAATAGATGCACTCGAAATTGGTGCTAAAGACTTGGAAGAGCTTGCTGCCCATGAGGAAAACAGGAAATCTAATCCTGAGCTTGCTCCTCCTACCAGAAATATTATTCTTGCCCATTTGAATATTAGTGCTGAACGATATGTCATGGATGTGTTTGAAAAAATCAAGCCGAATCATTTGGAGGATGCCCTATTAGTACTGCCCTTCCAGAAAGCGGTGGACCTTTTCAAGTTTATTCGTTTATGGGCACGTAAAGGCTGGAATACGCCATTGGTTTGCCGAGTACTATCGTTCACTCTACAAGTCCATCATAAACAGATTGTTGCATCTAAGGTCACTATGCGGCCGCTTATGCAAGACTTGCAAGAAACCCTTCGTCGGGAGCTTTTAGTACAGAGGGATACTATTGGCTACAATATGGCAGCTCTTCAATATATCAAGCAAGACTGGGAATACGCCCACAAGAAAGAGTATATGGATGACGAAAAGTATCGGGAAGACTTAGATAAGCACGTCAAGAAGCGTGTGTTTACTAGCGTCTGATTATGTAACCATTAATGTAAATATATATATATATGCCGAGTGTTATTCTATTGTGTGCATTGATTTGATCTATTCCATGTTTAAATTTCAATGATTATGCTTTTACTTCTTTACACCTGGGCCCCACTGGATACTATTCTGTGGAGGTCTTGAGGTGTTCATGTCACCTTCATGCTCGTCATCATGCTCTTCTTCATCATCCGCCTCCTCAATTGTCACTGGTATATGACGCCGGCTGTGGCCAGCAGAACGTGCGGCATGTGTTGTTTCCTCTTCATCATCATCGTCGTCGTCGTCATCATCATCATCGCCATCTTCATTCTCATCATCAGTGTTAAGCAAACCCAAAGCTGCCAACCGTCGCCTTCTTTCAACTTCTGTTTCATCATCATCATCATCCATGGCGGTATTGAGATGATCCTCATCATCACTATCATGGTGTCCCAGGAAGTTATGAGCGATGCTCAGTTGTGAACCATTATCACCAGAGATAACACGCGAAGAAGATCTAACTGGAATATGCTGGCTATCGTCGTCCTCCTCATCCTCCTCATCCTCCTCATCCTCCTCATTGTCTTCATCTGTGTCCTCATTGACAATCTTCTGACTTTCGACTCCTTTGTTCGGCTTTCTTTGAACTACTCCTATTTGAGATGAGTGATATACGGGCAGATGACCAGAATTATCTTTAAGAATATCCTTGAGCTTTTCTGCTATTATTGCATCATCAAAAGCGCCGCCATCCTTGGCAATTGCAGATGTTTCTGGATCAATTTGTAATTCAATACCCCTGCCTGATGCAGACTTTCTACGTTCAGACCGTGAGGCTTCATCTGATGCCGGTTGTCCAGGGCTTTCGGGCGGTATCTCAGTGGGTTTCTTGAGACCAACAAATGACAGAGTCTTATCCACAAAGGATGTAGATCTAGGTCGAGAGGGCCCTGCAACGCCACCTTCACGTGCCTCTGGATTTCTGTTGATTTTATACTTGCGTATGACCTCGCCTTCATCATTCTCAATTATCAAAGTGTCGTCCAATTGATATGCGTAAACCTTCCTGCCTCCTTCCTTGTGTCGTCTTTCATATGGAATATTAGAACTAGACTTAGGAGTCAATGGTACTTCTTCTTCAGCTTTCTCAGAGCTTACCTGGGTGCTTGATGATGATCCATTAGCACTTTCAAGACCAACACCTGACTCTGCATCTTCTTGTTTGGGAGAAACCTGAGCAATAACTTCTCCATGATGATCTTCCACAATGATATTATCTCCTTCTTGATATGCAGCAATATCTTCACCACCATTGACGCCTTCGGTAGCTTCCTCAGGCCCTACATCATCTGGAGGCAGCGTTCCCTCGCCCAAAGCAATAGCAAGAGGCTTTTCACTGTCGGGTGATTGTTTAGCTTTAGCTCCAAGATCAATGGGTAAAACCTCAGGAGCAGGGCCGCTAGTTACACCGCTTCTTCTCTTACGTCGTCTCATACCACCAGCCGGTTTCACCTTGTTACCAGTACCAGATCTCGCGAATCCAGTTTCTTTAGAATCAACCTTATGGAATGATAGGGTTCTGCCACTTTCAACTCGGGGAAGTCTAGAAAGCCAAGAAGGCTGTCCAGTATTATTGGTGGTATATGTCATGGTAATTGTCATATTGTTCAATCGCTTACCCAATGTAAAGACAGCGATTGATGATCCATGAACAACAATAGAGGAGATGACCAAAAAAGTGGTGATAGGCCAAATAGTAGCAATGACATAATAATTCGGTGATCCCTCGGCAGGAAGACTTGCTAAAGGAGTAGGTTCATCATGTTCTAACTCAGCACGTGCCATGATAGAGATAAAAATGGCTCCTACGCCAATAGGACCGAAATGACCACAAAACAATGCTTCTCTCCAAGTTCGTATATCGGGAATTATCGGCTTTAGAGCAAGCATGATGGGAATTCTTCTAACAAGTAAAACAATAATGGCCAAGATGACCAATTTCCAAGCTGACAAGCCGATTTGTAAATTATTGAATTGTTCCCATGGTATGATTGCACCTAGGTAGACAAAGTAAGCCATATTTAACAACAAATCAATGACGTTAGAAACATGAGATTCTTCTGTTTTCTTAGCAAACCAGCCATCCCAGGCGAAAGCAGTTCCTGCTGCAAACGATACCAACAAATCATCAACACCGATAATTGTACCAACACCGGTACATAACAGGGCAAGAACAAAATAGAATACAAGAAACGATTCTCTGTCGATAACATTCTTTTTCTCAGCAAACTTGATTAAGTGTCTACCACAATAGCCGATAACAGCACCGACTATACATCCAAACACACATTCATATAAGACAGTGATGACAATGAATTCAAATGCAATTTTGCTATGGTTACCAGAATATCTTATGAGATTTAATGCCAAAAAGGCAAAAGGGAATGCCATACCATCATTAGAGCCAGATTCTGCTGACAAGATGTTTCTTAAATGGCCGGGTACTCGTTGTGCGAATTTACCTTTACCGACAACAGCCGATGCTAAGACTGGATCAGTAGCGGTGACGCAAGCAGCTACAACAAGACCTTCTAACCAAGATAAAGTTGGAACCAACTTCCAAATAAAAACCGAAGATATAAGCCAGCCAAAAGTCATGACTGGTAGTAATAAAATGGCTACCGAGAGCCAGTGCTTTAACATATACTTTTTTGGTAACTCAACCGCAACAGCGAAGATTTGAACAATAAGTACAATACGTGATACCTCTATAGTGATATAATCAGTATTGCCCCATGTTATAGGAGAGAACCAATTTAAGCAATGTGGTCCTATTATCAAGCCGAAAATTGTGGCTACAGTGGCTTCACCAATGTACAGTTTCTCTTTGATAAACAGTGATATCAAGGAGAACACAGTGACGAACCCACCAATGAGGGCATATGCAAGATGAGCCTTATCTATCCAAAGCTGGCTCCATGCCATTATTTAGAAATAAATATAAAAAAACTGCAATTTGTTGTAAGGTAGATTTCCGGAGACCCAAATCAGAGTTGTCTATGTTTTTTGCCCAAAAAGAAAAAAGCGTAAGCAAGGCGATGATGCGCCGGATGCTTTGAGATTCCGAGATAAGAAAGAGCACTAAAAAAAGGTAGCTGCGATCAGACTGATGCAATAACAAGTATTGACTCTATAGATTTGAACAAATGAATAATTGACAGATATAAATAAAATATCTGCAAAATTAAATGTTTGGTTTGACTAAATTTCTAAAAGTTCTGATAGTTAATTGGTTATGATTTAGTTATTATGGCACATGGAGGAAGGAAGGGAGGGAGGGAAACTAGAAAGAGAAAAAGAAAAAAATGAAAAACGAAAAACGAAAACGCGGAAAAGCCAAGCCAAGACTAGAGATTTCCATTTAAAGGTGTATAACCAAAAAAAAAAAAAATCTCTTGGCTTAGACCAGGGGATGGTGGGTCCAAAAAAAAGTAGTTTAACTGGAAAACTTGTTCATAGTCATATGGTATGAGTTTATTTATGATTCTGTTCAAAAAAAGCCGTGTTCCATTGTTAAAGAATCTTAAGCTTCTCCGCAATCAGGTGGCCGTTTCGGGTCACAACTAGAAGATGTAAAGACATGGATGAAATCTTTGTAAAAACTCACAGAACAAAATAAAAACAATCATATCAAGAATTTATATTGTGAGAGTATTCTGAACCTTTTTCTCATCAATTCATAGTTGTTGTGATGATATTAATATATCTTATGGGCTTGATGGCTTTGAGTGATGGGCTTTGAGCGATGGGCTTTGAGCGATGACCCTCCTCCCATAATTAAGCAGACAACCAAATCTAAGACACAGATTTAAGTTTGAGTTTCAATCTGAGATGGAAATGATTCTTAGTTGGTTAGCACGAAAGAGAAGGCAATTGGGCTTTTTGGCTTGATTTTTCGTCTTCGCTTTTTACATATTATTATTAGCTTTTTCATTTTGTTTATCAATTTATTCGTATATATATACTTCCTTCTAAAAAGTCGTTCTTGAGGAATCATACACAAGAATCAGGAAACCCTACAATCAAGACAAACCATTTTCCTTTTCAATTGCTTAAATAAGCTCAGCAATGTTAGAAGGCATCTCAGCAATTTCAGTATTGTAAAACACCTCGATTTCTCTCATAGCTCCTATATCTTCCTTGGTAACAAAGTTGATAGCAACACCCTTTCGACCAAATCGACCACCTCGACCAATTCGGTGAATATAATTTTCAAGATTAGTAGGCAAGTCGTAATTGATAACCAAAGATACTTGGTGAACATCAATACCTCGGGCAAGAAGATCAGTACAAATCAAAATTCTGGAAGATCCAGTTCGGAACTCTCTCATAATCGTATCTCTTTGAGTCTGATCCATATCACCATGCATAGCAGAGACAGTGAAGTCTTCGTCTTGAAGACGCTTCTGGACATATTCGACCTTCCTTCGAGTGTTACAGAAAATAACCGCCTGAGTGACGGCAATGGTTTCATAAAGATCAATCAGAACATCACATTTGAAATTCTCTTCAGCAACATCAATATAAAATTGCTTAATACCTTCCAAAGTCAATTCATCCTTCTTGACCAAAATTCGGATAGGATCTCGCATGAATTTAGTGGTGACTTCCAACACAGTATTAGGCATGGTAGCAGAAAGAAGAACAACCTGAATCTTCTCAGGAAGCAACTGGAAAATGTCATAAATTTGAGATTTGAAACCTCTAGAAAGCATTTCATCGGCTTCATCCATAACAAACATCTTGATCTTGTTGGTTCTCAACACCCGTCGTTCAATCATATCCAAAACTCGACCAGGAGTACCGACAACAACATGGACACCATCTCTTAAAGTAGAGATGTCATCAGCTACATTAGTACCACCAATACAAGCATGACACTTGACTTCGATAATATCACCAAGAGCACAAACAACCTTCTGGATCTGCAAGGCCAATTCTCGAGTAGGAGCCAAGATTAAAGCCTGTGTTTCAGGAACAGTGGTGTCAATGTTTTGCAAAACTGAAATAGAGAAAGTACCGGTTTTACCAGTACCAGATTGTGATTGAGCAAGGACATCATGTCCTTTGATAACGGGTAAGATAGCTCGTTGTTGGATGGCAGAGGGTTCGTCGAAACCATAGGCATAGATAGCTCTAAGCAATCCTTCTTTGAGGTTTAAAGCATCAAACGAATCAACAACTTCGTCGTAGTTGGTGACGATTTGACTAGAATCAATTTCACTAAGACCTTCAGACATGATGAAAATTTGGTTGTGGCGGGATTACGATTTCAAAAAAATCCAACTCTTTGCGCTTTAAATACACTGAAATTTGAGAAAATGTATAACTGATGAAGATATAACAAGTTTTCAAAATAATATCAAACTTTCACTGGTATAAAGTGGGGGCTTGATACGTGTATATATTTATTGAAAATAAATTTGTACTGTATGGCTGAAAAATCCAAAATCTAGAAAAAAATTTTCAATGTTTGAAAATCAGGGAGAGGAGTCTTGTTACCCGGAAGATGCGGCGAAAATTACAGGGGGTGGTGTGGTCCTACCAAAAATGAATGCCATGCCAATATTTTTATGCCAATCAACTATTATCAAGCAAGTATAAAAAGATAGACAAAAGATTAAAATACAATGTATAAGTATATAATAATGGTTGACAAGAATCATAGTTAATGCTATTTTGATTATCCATGAATGTTCTGTAGAAGAGACAATTCGGCTGGCAAGTTATTCGTATCATGTCAGCATCTCTCTAACTAATATTGATTCTACCCGTATTTATGAACTTCTCTTATTCATCTCCAGGTTTTTCAAGTTTTCCTTGATCTTTGGAATCACCTGGGTGACCAACAAGAACTATCTTATCCAATACAGTGGACGAATCTTCGTCTTCTCCATCAAGGAAAATAAGAACCGAGGAAACGTTCTGAAAGTGTACATATCGCAATTTGATTTCTTTCCAAGCACTTTTGGCTTCTTCTTGGTCAATTTCCTCTGAATATGTCGCTTTGACACCAGCTGAAGCATCTTCAAAGGATAAGGGACCAAGCGTATTAGCCCATACTTTCACAGTAGAAATCGCCTGCAAATCGTCATCAATTCCTTCAGGGATATCTTCAGGTACCTTGCTTTTAATATATATAGAATGCAATTTGATTTTGTTCTGAAGAGGCAAGTATACCATGAGCTGAGAGTCAGCATCAGATCGTATCAAAGCCGCAGTTTTGGACCCTGACAAATCAAGCAACTCTCGAACAGTATCAGTATTAGCGCCTGACACATTTAATAGCTCTGATTCGCTAAACATGACCAGATTATTCAGAATCTCAAAGCCTTTAGGAATGGAATCAGAAAGGTCTTTAGGGAATACTGACCCGGCTTTAGAAGTACCAGAACCAGATCCCAAAACAGAACCAGAAGAACCTCCTAACGGATGTCTCTCTGCTGATGGGTTTTTGGATTGCAAATCAACAAGACTCTTCAAAATGTTTTCTGGAGAAGCACCTCTAACCCTGCTGATCTCCTTTTGATTCTGCAAGAATACAAACGTAGGCATTGCCGTGATCTCATATCGTCGTGCCAATGGTTGACTGGCATCGACATCTATTTCAATAAACATGATGCTTTTGAATTGATCCTCATATTTCTCCACTAATGGTGCAATCTTCTGACATGGTCCACACCAAGAGGCAGTGAACTTGATCATTATTAATTCATTTGTACGCAAAAGAGTATCTAGCTCTGAAGCTGCTTTAACAATTGTTAAATGTCCCATAATTCCCTTGGATCTAATGCTGTAATGGAGATGGATGGAACTTTACCTCGAAATATAGGTGGCCAAAGATTTGTGTGATGTCGTCGAACACTTAAGAAGTGCGTTGGTTGTTCCATCGAAACATAGCCGCACCATTATGTAATCATCTCACCAATAATTACGTAGTGTCTAATTTTTGAAAATTTCCGGAGCTTAGAAATTTTGCCAAAAAATATTTTTTTTCTGCCTCTGAAATATTTCACTTCACATATATCAATAAAAAAAAGAAAAGGCTTCAAGCTTTTTTGTATCAACTTAAAAATGCCATCTGGAGACGATAAACTTGTCCAGATTCACCATGATCATATTTCAAACGTATGTATATTTTTCAAGCAGTCTGTACGTTTTTGCTGCCGATGATTTATTCTCTCTCTCACAATCAACTAACATTCAGACGGTAAGCACAGATTTCCCCGGTCATCATCCTGGTGTCGAGAATTCATGGGATCTGAAAAAGTTCGAAGAAACATTTCATATTAAAGTATCATATTTAAATGAAGATACTGCCAATTTCGACTTGATTGGCATCGACACATCTGTTGCAAATGCCTTCAGAAGAATCATGATTGCAGAGATTCCTACTGTGGCTTTCGAAACTATCAACATTTACAACAATACCTCCATTATTCAAGATGAAATACTTGCTCAAAGATTAGGTCTTGTACCTTTGAAAGTGGACCCTGATTGGCTAAACTGGTTTGATCCTAATGCCGTTGTAGAGCCCGGTCCAGATGGAGAAGCTCCAAGTTTGCATAATAGTACCAATACAACTCAGTTTTCACTTCATGTGAAATGTGAGAGGAATCCTGATGTGCCTAAGAATTCTAGTAATCCTGACGAACTTTATATCAATTCCAATGTTTATTCAAGAGACCTGAAATATGTGCCTTTTGGAGGCCAGGAGGAATGGATGAACCCCGCACCAGAAGTAGTCAACGGTGATATCCTTATTGCCAAATTAAGACCTGGCCAAGAAATTCATTTGGAAGGTTTTGCCATTTTAGGCATTGGTGCGGATCATGCCAAGTTCAGTCCTGTAGCAACAGCATCATACCGATTATTACCTACAATAGAAATTGTCGGTGGATCTATTACTGGAGATCTGGCCCAAAAGTTCCAGTCATGCTTTTCTCCTGGTGTGGTAGAGATCAACTCTAAAGGCGAAGCATATATTGCTGATTCACGAAGAGATACCGTTTCTCGTGAAGTTTTTCGACATGATGAATTCAAAGGAAGAGTCAAGCTTGGAAGGAAAAGAGATCATTTTATTTTCACCGTGGAATCCACAGGAGCTATGTCACCTGAAGAGATTTTTGTTAAAAGCATTGCTCAGTTGAGAAATAAGTGTAAAGAACTTTTGCAGTACGATTTGCATGATCTGCCAAATGCTTCAGCCTAGGGAAATGAAATGAAAAAAAAAAAGAATAGTAATTGTATAATATATAGAGATAGATAAGTACATATTCTTAAATATAGGTATAAGTACAAAAGGCGATGGAGAAAAGACAAGACATTCTTTTTTAAAACAGGTACAGGTACAAGGATATCAGGGGCATTTGGTCATGAAAAAAAGAGCATTAATAATAAAAAAATTAGGAGAAAATCAGAGAGAAGAGTAGAAAATTAGTACACGGTAAACGAAGATAGGCAAGCGGGTGGCTTGGCCTTTATTGCTCTCTCATTGGAAATTCGAAATCACCTCCTTGATATTCAGGTATAGAGGCAGGAAATGGTGCGGGAACACCACTACTTGGACCTGAAGTTATCCCCGGTGTCGCAGTAGCATCGGCTAAAGAAAGTTCCATTTGTTCCTGGAGTACTATACCAAACTCACGCGGATTCTCATCAAAAAGCTGCTTGATTTTTTGTCGGCAAACTCTAGGACTAACTTCTTGCAACTTCATTCTACTAAATTCCGCGGCGACAAACTCCCATTTGGCCTTTTCGCCTTCATCTAATAGTTGTTTTAGCGCAAGCGAATCATCAGCCTTCCAGACAAACGAGTTACCACCTTGTTGACCAATAAGCACTTGGTACCTGTTTCTTGCGGCTAATGAGTTACCACAGTCAGCGGTAGCAGCGATTTCTGCCCAAGATTTGCCTTCTCCTTTCAACTGCAATATGAGAGCGTCTTGATCTGGGGTATACTTGGATCGTTTCTTGATTTTTGAAGGCGGTTCACTATTCAATGCTCGAGGATTAATAGGTGTAGCACCACTCAACGGAGGCTCCGGTAAAGTTAACGGAAGTACACTGTCCAAACCAGGATCCAATCTATCTGCATCAGTATCATAATAAAACGTGAGAAGACCGATATAAGGATGCTTACCAGGGTTTCTAATGCTGCTCTCACCTCTGGAGCCGACGGTTGTGGATACATGAGTAGGAACAAAAGAATCCAACACCATTTCTTCTAAAGACCTTTTGGATCCGGTCCTTCTTCGTCTAGACCTTGTACCACCAACCTGCGTACTAGAAGGTTGATTTCGTGCCGCAAATGTAGGAACAAATGAGAATGCATCTTTATTGGAAGGGATCGAATCTACCGAACCAGTTCTAGTTGAAGGTCCTGAAACAGAGTGAGGAACTGGTGGAGATGGGAGAGGTATAGGATGCTGATATTGATATGGAGCTGTTCTGACACCACTGACAGTTGCTGCTGAGGTCGTTGTAGCTGAAATACCAGATGACATAGATGGATAAAACGGAGTGCTCTCCGCACTACCTATTGCGAATGCTTGCTGGTCAGCATTCTGATGTGTGACCGGTGGATATGCTAATGACTGTACACCCGGATATTGCATGTAACCTGGATTATATGTTTGATCCGTATAAACCGGCATATTCGGCGGATTCGTCGGTTGCGATATATAGCCGGGAAAATTTACAGGTGGTGCCATGGGGGTATAATTCGCAGAGTAAGCCATTTGATGTTCCGTAAGTCGCTGTTGCTGTTGTTGCTGTTGCTGTTGTTGCTGCTGTTGAAACATCTGTTCTTGCATTGACGGTGGATAGTTTGAACTCTGTCTACTAGATTGAGCAGGAGGTAGAGACTGATCCTCAGGCCTATAAGCTGCATCATAATAGTTTTGTAACATAAATGCATTGCCAAACATTGATTGCTGTGGCTCTGGTTTTTCTGATGAAGTGGATGCATGCGAAGAGCTGGTCCTCGCAAGAACATGATGATCAGCTTCTTCACTTTTCACCGAGCTAGACTCTAAATGGGCTGAATCTTTGGATTGGCCAGCTAATTCTGATGATTCAATGTCCTTTATACCGGTATCGTAACGAAGAGTAGGGAATAACAAGTTGTCATCATCCGTTGGTGGGTCCGACATAACTCAGTCCGTCAAAGTCAACAGATGGAAAAGAAGTCCTACTTTGACGGCAGTATAACACAATAATTGTCTGGAAAAAACCAGATATATAGTAAAAATGTCAATCACTAATGATGTCCTTAGATGATGTAGATGCAAGACAACAGTCAGGTTGCTCGCAGGCAGTGCCAGGAAATTAGGCCAACAATACAATAGCACCACAAGTAGAAACAATAATACAAAACCGCACGGTAGAAACGAAAAAATTCTTATGCTTTTAAAGTCATAAATCCAGTAAGGTATGGTGGAGAGATTGATGCTTCGCGTGAGCTCAGGGGTAAGCCAAAGCATCAACCGATTGATGATGAAGATGGATTTCAAAAAATCTTGACAAAACTTCAGAGAATTGTCAGAAAAAGAGAGAAAAGAATGAATAAAAGAAAAAAAAATTAAGGATTAAAAGAAAGACAAATGAAAAGCAACAATACAAGTGTGGTTCACGGGAATTGCCCTAGTTCGTGATGGCCCTAGCTCGTGTCTGTCAGGTTTAAAAGTTGAAGTTTTTTGGCGCCGGACAAAATCTTCAAGATTTTAAATAGCAGCTGATAGAACAAACGTTGGTACTCTTAAGTTAAAGGAAAAGAGAAAAGAATCCAAAAATCCAAACACCAAAAGAGGAAATATCAAACGATGCAATTGAAGATCCACAGACGCTCAATGTGTGATGGGCTAGTATTATACAGAACTGCGTTGTAAAGTTTTCAGAACAAATGCAAAGCCAGAAAGTTAAACAGAAACAGGTAGGAGAAGCGGGTAGTAAGGAAGGCTATTAATTAATATCTGCAAAAATTGTTAGTCTTGACAAAAAACGCTTGAGCTGTAGGACCTAAAATAATGTTAGTCATAAAGTTTATATAGCTTTCTCACGAGTTTCGGTTAATAATAGCCACCAGGGGTAACACAACAGATGAATGTAATGCACAATTTGGCACACAGGAAACCTTCGACCCTCACCAAAAACTCAATAGTGATTCCGGGCTTACAGAAACCTAGAGTTATGTGTACCTTTGCGTAACCAGGACATTCTACAGCGGTCCAGAACCTAAATTGGCAAATAATCACGTAGTGCTCGAAATATAAACATCGGCCAGTGTTTGACTAACAATTGATCAAAATCTGATGGCTGTTTGTTGTGCACTAACGATTGCCTATAATTACGGATATACAGTTGATCCCTGGTAATGGAGAACCCCTGAACCAAACAAGTAACCCCATAAAGCATAGAGCAAAAAAATCAACAAAGTGCAAGATATCATCAATGTACTTAGATTTCAAGACTCTAGCTGCGGCTACTGCTTACAAACTTAGTAAATTCTATGTTTGGAAACAGACCACTTTCTGCTAACATCTGAGATAAAATCCTACTTCTTTCCATAAAACTCACAATATCTCTCTCAGTTCTTGATTGATATCCAAAAAAATTGTTGGATCAAACAGTATCAACAATCCTGGTACTACTTAAAACGAGTATAAAGAAGCCAGTGCTGCCTGATGGCTCGGGGATTCCCTCCTTTAAAATATCAGAGAGAGTTCAAGGAATCGAATAGTGGAACAGGGGTTCAACTGTCAAAAGGGGCCTGAGGGGTTCGGAGGGGTGCCGAGAAAAAAACAAAAGAAAACATTGTAGATCAAATGTCAATACTTACTTTTCCAAACTAAAGCCGTGAGCAAAACAGCAGAAGACAACGAAAATCAAAATTACTTAAAAAGCTTGCAAAGTAGAATCAAAGAGAGAGAGAAAAAAGCACCAATGCCAGATGTTCACCGCCGGCTTTGTTTCCTACCAGTTAGGACTCTCATATCTCCTTTTCTGGAAGAACAGTGCTGATCCACGGCATTGACTAACCCGGTTGGGCAATTAAGTTGGAGCTACCAGAGAAGAAAAAGCAAGTAGCACTTCCAAGAGGGGCACAATGCAGATAAGAATTATTATGGCAACGCGAAAGAAACTTACATACACACACATACACACATTAGCAGTGGAAAGCCTGGCCAGAGTTACTGGTCAGTCAAAGCATCTATCGACCTCCTGTCGTAAATGCTTTGTTGTTAGGATCAAATTACCAATGTCTTTGCTGTAGAACATGTGCCACTAACTTAACATAAGGTATGCAATTTATTTTTTCGTCATCAGCTTCCCATTTTTGCTCGCCTGTTCAATTAAGATTTCCATTGACGTACAGTATCGTTGTTTACACTATTTACACTTCATTTAAGCTTTGATTTAAGGTTTGTTCATCACGCCCCTCCTCAGATTGAAATTAATCTTTTTGGAATAAGGGTCCCACCAAGGCAGATCCAACAGCTAAAAAAAAAATGAGGGCGACCATCAAATACAGTAATCTGCTTTTGTATCTTCCTATTTTTTTTGGGTTTAATGACGACTATAGATAGACCTTATCGAATAATGTGCATCTCCTCAAACATCGTCTTGAATGTGCTTACTAAAATTACCAGTTAAGGGAATACAATAGGCAGTTCCTCCGATCCTTGAATGCCTACTGGAACTTTATAATTAGTGCCATAGTCTAGGCTGACTAACATGTAACATTATTAACGAAAGCCAAAAACAAAAAGGATGTCCCAGGAAAACCTATAAATAAAATGGATACTTGCACAGGTGTCACTTCGAGGCTGAACCTTGCTGCTACCCGTAAGGAGAACAAAAAACAATTCAGATCTTGAAGCCCCCCAAGCCCATTGTTTCATTTTGCCACCTGGCCGAGCCTCCATCAACAATATTAAACAATATAAAACATAGTAAAAATGCATTCCACCCTTTAAGTAACCAATTGTAAACTCGTGCTTTAGGACCCACTTCTTTTCTCTGTTTTGACTCTTAAAATTCAATTGGCTAAAAACAGATTGTGGGTTGGTGTCGCCCTCTAGCTAATCAAGATCTTCTGTTGTCTTGACGAATTAGACTATTTGATCAGCCAAGTGTTACTAAAATAGGCGATTTAATTAACACCAATGGGATCAAACTCTGCAGCTAGCCGCTTTAGCCCTAAAACTACCTAAAAGTTACAAAATACAAAGGGTCAAAAACGAACTCGGCATGTGGATTCAACGACGACTACGACTATGAAACGTGGTTTACATTTTATTTCCAAAGAATATCATCTATATATATGTTTGGTTACTTAGTAACCTTAGGGGTTTGAGTACCTGAACCGCTAGCACTGTTATCCTTAGATAGGAATCCACCTTTTTGGCATAAGGAATAGAAAAATGATTCTGGATTTTCAAGCAGCTTGGAAGGGGTGTCATATTCAACTAGTTGACCAAAGTCAAGAACCGCGATTTTATCACTGTCCATAATGGTATTGAGACGGTGAGCAATGGTGATAATCGTCTTGTGCTTGAATTGTGTTCTGATAGTTTTCTGAATGATAGAGTCAGTCTCGACATCGACAGAAGCAGTAGCTTCATCTAACAGAAGAATATTAGAAGGATGTAGCAATGCTCTACCAAGACTTACTAGCTGAGCCTGACCCCTGCTTAAGTTGCTTCCTCCTTCTGACAATCTAGAAGCCAAACCATCGCCCATACCTTCAACATGCTCCTTCAAATGACATATGGACAATACATTCCACAACTCACTATCATCATAATTGTTTTGAGGATCAAGATTATCTCGCACAGTGCCATCAAAGATTTGTGAATCCTGTGGTATAATGGACAAATTAGAACGCAAGTCATGAAGACCAATCTCGCTAGTATTTACACCATCGATTTCAATATAGCCAGTTGCTGCTTCAATGATTCGGAACAGTGCCAATGTCAAACTACTCTTACCAGCACCAGTTCTTCCAACAATTCCAATCTTCTCTCTGGGCTTGATTTCAAGGTTGATATTCTTGAGGACTAAATCAAGATTCGCTCTATATCTGGTACTGTAGTCCTTGAAACTAATCTTACCCTCTGAGGGCCAATAAGCTGCAGGTTTCTTTTCTTCAATATACGCAGGAGCTTCACTCGGCAAATCGCAATATTCTAATAGACGTTCCAAAGTAACTCCTTTCAGTTCAATTTCAACCGTACTTCTTACAATTGTATCCAAATAATTAGAAATTCTTAAAGCGTTTGAGATTACCAAACCAAGAAGACCAGCATCCATCTTATTTTTGGTAGTGAGATAGACACCAGATGAAGCGGCAATGAAAGTAATTAAATCACCCATGGTGTTCAACCTCAAACCGAGCCAAACATCTACAGCACTTGACATGAAAACAGAAATCAAGTTAAGATCCGCGTGTAGATCGTTTGCCTTTGTAAATCTTTCAGAAGTACCGAAAACAGAAATGATCTTTGCACCCTTCAAACTCTCCTCAATATGTGAAAGCAAAGGACTTCTGGAAGCACTAGAAATTCGCTTCAGCTGTCGAGTACATGGGATATAATATCTCTGGTAATAGAAATATAAGAATGACAATGGGAAAGCAAAAAGGAATACAACAGGGGTAGCCACAATGACAATAGCCATAGCAAATGTAATGTTACCAATGCTGGACATGAATCTTCTCAAACCACTAGGAATATCCATATCTAACTCCGAAATATCACCAGTAAATCGATTTAAAATTTGACCTAAGGGTGTTGTTTCGAAGAAGGACATTGGTGATCTAAGAACTGTAGTCATCATGTGTCTGTGAATTGCTTTAGTGGCTCGAAGAGCAGTGATAATAGAAACGAGCACATTCGAAAAAATATCCATCAGGGCAAACAAAATGCCGACAAATAAGTAACCACAGATAATTAATACCGCATGTGGGGAATCTTCAGTAAGACCTAATGAAGCAACATACTTCAGATAAATACTGGAAGATGCACTTACACCACAAGCAATCAATTGGGCGCAAATAGATAGAATAACCATACGAGTACCTCCATAGCTGAAATACCTCCAAAATACATCCTTCTTTACTACACCTGTACCCACGGTTTCCTTAACCTTAGCGGTCTTCTTGAAGATTTTGTCGGCCTCTTCGACAGCTTCGTCTTCGCCGAAACTAGTAACACTTGCTCTCCTGAGAGTGAGGACGCTGTCACGTCTAATCTTTTCATGAAGCTCTTGAGCAGATTCACTGATTTCAATCAATTCGTCAAGATTATCTGGTTCGTTTTGATCAGAAGAACCAAATTCTTTAATAAGTTTGGAAATAGCACCATTATTCTTGTATACTTGTTTCAAAGAGCCAGATTCAACAAATGTCTTGTCAGCAATCATACAAATAGTGTTTGATTCCGAAAGAACTCGGATATTGTTTGTAGCCAAAATTCGAGTCTTTGATTGCAGAATACCTTCTGGTCCAATGACGTTATCGATAAGATGTTTGCTAACATGCTCATCAACAGCTGAGAGTACATCGTCAAACAAGTAAATATCTGCACGAGCATAGACAGCTCTAGCAAGAGATACTCGAGCTTTCTGGCCACCGGACAAAGTTACACCTTTTTCACCAATTTCTGTTTCGTCGCCGTCAGGGAAGTTTTCGATATCGGCGATCAATGCACATGCCTCCAGAGTTCGTTGATAGAATTCTGGATCGTATTTATGACCAAACAAAATGTTTTCCTTAACAGATTGGTTCATAAGCCACGGTTCCTGAGGAACATAGGCTTTGGATCCTCTAATGGTAACTGAACCACCGGGTTGAATATGTGTTAAACCAGCAACCGTAAGCAAAAAAGCACTCTTTCCTGCACCTACTCTACCAACTATACTGGCGAGTTCACCTTTCTTAGCTCGGAATTCAATATTCTTAAGAGCTACAACAGAGTCTTCAGTTTCTGTCCAGGTAATTTCAGGACAAGAGACAATAACTGCGTCCTCCTCATAAGTAGTAACAGGAGCTTTAACATGGTAATTACTTCGATCCATTTCATTTGCAGAAAGTACCTTGGACATACGAGCAAAAGATACTTTAGATTGAATAATAGTAGCCAAAATATTAGGCATGATAGCCAAAGGAACACCAATCAGAAAGAACAAAGTTAAAGACGGGAAAAGAATATCAGCAGTCAGTGGAACGTGAGCAATCTTAATAAATGCTAAGAAACCAGTAACGCATACACAGTAAGGAACAATACCCCAAACAGCCTGGAAAGTTGCCATAAGTAGTACAATCTTCTTTACCCAAACCAGTTCCTTATCATTTCGGATAGTCTCTAATTTGTCAATAAACGATGGTTCCCAAGCATAAAGTTTCAAACTTTTAGCATTAGTCAACAAACTACTAGTAAATTTCACACGCTCATCCTTTGCACTCATATATTCTCTGAAATAATTGTTGAGGAAAGAACTGATGGAAGATGAAATAGGAGTAAGTACCACAAGAACCAACAGGCCATACCACATGGCATTACCAAGAAGAATTCGTAAGCCATAAAATCCAACGACAATTTGTATAGGTAAAGTAAAGAAGCTTTGGACTTGCGAAAGCGCATTCAAAACGAAGTTTACATCAGTGGAAAGTAAGTTAACGAATTGAGAGGTAGGAGTATCTTCAAGTGCTTTTGGAGAGAAACGCATGGATTTTCTGAATAATGAACCATATGCAAGACCTTTAATAGACATTGCAATACCAATATAGTTCAAGTGAACTGCATTCATTGTGAAAGTGACCACCCAACGATTTAGCAATAACAGGATAGCTAGATAGAAACCATAAATGGTGGGTTGGGGAGTGTCACTATGGTATAATCGAACAAACTTAAGAATCAGAGACACAACAATAGGAGATGTCATATCAAATATGTTGTTTAAAGATTCAGCGATAAGCAAAGTGGTTGTTCTGCTGAAGTTAATTTTGAATAGAATCTTGGCTAAATCCCATCCATTACCTTTTCCTCCAATAGCAGCCCATCGTTTTTCGAATTCTATAGACTGAACACCGGCATGGAAATCCGATTGTAAATTGGGGAAATCTTTGGCTTCAATTGGCCTATGTTGAGCAATGTTTAGAAGCGGATTAGCCCATAAAATAAATGCTTTAGAGAAAGCATCTGATTCTTCTACTCCTACTTTTTCAACAGTCAGCCTAGTTTTAGGCATTACCCATTCCAATAAGAATACCAGGAATCCATTTACAAGAAGGAATGTGTGCAAAAAAGCTACAACAAATTCCTCCTTGAAATATTGGAGATATATCAAGTGGCCCAATTTAACAGTACCAACAATGATAAACGAGAGCCAATACCACAGAACCGAGTCACTCGGTATATAAGTTCTACCTGTTTCATAAAACTGAGTCAATCCAATAGTGATTAGTACTAACCAATTCAAAATAGTTGCAGTTAAAGAGAAATCAAAATAATCCATCTTATAACAGATATAACTGTAGAAAAGAGCTACAGAGCACTGAATCAACATTAATAAATTTTTCAAATAAAAATCCCATTTCTTATCATCCTTTCTAACAACTGGTGTCCTGGCAAGTTTGATAAGTCGATTCAAAGCATATGATCCAAATACAATAGACGTAGACAGGATTAAGTATCGTTCTAAGAAACACCATGATAAGTATTTCAAGTCAACAAACACAAGCAAAGATCCATTGGAAGTTTGACAAAAAGCATTTAAGGTTTCATTATGACCTGCATGTTGTTTAGCGACATTAGATAACGCTTGTAACATGTAATGACCATTACCTAAAACAGACGTTGAAGTTTGATTGTCGAGATAGCTACCATATTGATCAGCTAACAACCAACCAGAATCAAACCCATCATTACCAAGGATAGGCGGTGGAAGACTACCAGGCACAGAAAGGCCATATTTCAACCCGATAAAGTTCCACATTGAATTAGGTGACGTTATTCAAAAGTATTCAAAAATGGAAAATATGAGGCAAAATTTACGAGGAGGGTACAACAAAAAAGATGTGATAAGTGCCGTTCCTTTTCGAGTAATATCAACTCTTAGACCTAATGACTTCTAGCACGACAACTGACTGTGACTAACAACCAGCAACGAACAAAGTGGCAGGTAGAAGAGACAGTTCTAAGAGTGGCAATATATATAAATAAGATCGGTTTCCGAGATTCACTTGAGCCCACCCATTTTATCAATCCAAATGGTGGATGAATTTGGTTGGAGCCGTACGGCACTAAATGCGTCGTCGTCGGACTTTCTTTTTCGGGAAGGCGATAAACCGAAACGAGGCAACTTTTGATCGTCTGCCATCAAAGAGATTCATCAACGGTTGGTTATTTTGGAACAGATATAAGTATATAGACTTGAATTAAAGACAATTTGATTCTTTCCATTTGTGGTATGTTTTTGCTGTTGCGTATTATCTGATGGTCAGGATATTATTATTCTTTTTTAACAGCAATTGGTTACCTCGATCAACAGCTCTAACTAATTAAAATAGTTGATGAGATGACCGAGAGTGACTCACTTTGACGTTGGATATAAAGGCGCTGTGCCTCGATATGGAATGATCCTGATATGAGATCAACCAACGGGAAGGTAGAAGCCTTTGGATATAAGGTACCAGATCACACCTTAAATCCTGACCGATAAGGATGAGGGGTAAAGCAGGGGTAAAACCCTATATAGAAAGAGGTGTTGTCATGTCATCCTTTGTCATCCTTGGTCCTGATTTTTATAGGTTAAGCAGAAGTACTATATAATATTTTGCCCAGAATTTATACGTTACATACGTATGTTATATAGTGTCACTCCCAAGGGTGCAGCTTTACAATAACAATTAATGTATTTTATAGTCATATACAAGTTCTGTTATATCCCACGTATTACTTGATTAAGTATTGACTGTATTTCTGATAGGTTTTATTCCTGCTTGCCAGGGGTGCTTAGATGAATTGGCCGTGTATGTAGTTTCCAAAGAACTTTGATATGGTTGGATTGGGTCAATCAATTGTAATGAGGTGAAAAGTATCGGAGATAGCGTCAGAGGAGTAGATTGATATTGCTATTGATATTGATACTGATACTGATACTGATACTGATATTGTCATTGCCACAGCCACAGCCACAGCCAAAGTCACTATCACTATCATCATCATCATCGTCATTGAATTTGACACCTATATATCGCTTTGACCAGACAAAAAATCACATATCTATAACCCTCACCACTATCTCTTATCTCCGCTCATTTAATCATTAATACATTGGCAACTACTACTACCACTACCATAGCACAAATTCCAACTGTAATTCAACCTCTTCTTTCTTAAAAAAAGCAATTATCGAGCTACGAATGTATTGTTCCCCACATTTTAAGTAAGACATGTCCCTTAATTGATCTTATCTGATCAGCATCTTCTCTCTATGCATATATATAATCAAACATCAGATATCATATTAAATAATGCCTATATTTAAACTTCAATATATATTAATCCAACCATATCTTTATGTAACAAGATTGACATAAGGATTTCGAGCACGAATCTGCTTACCAAAAATAAAAAATACAAATGGTATAGGCAGCATGGCTATAGCAATGAATGCTATTATAGTACCTGCCCAATGGACACCAAGTTTCTCAAACATTATTCTACCAAACAATGGGAATCCAGCCGCAAAAAGACATCGACAAAATGAATTAGCGGCAATGGCAGAGGCTGAAAATCGCGTAAATGTATCCACGAGATAATTTAAGCAACCTTGGAAGATAACAAAGAATGCAGTTTGAGTGACGAACAATCCAACGCATGGAACAATCCAATGGATTCTCGCATATGAAGTCCATGCAAATATGAAAAGCCCAAGTGGAAATAGCCATCCAAAAGCCATCATAGCAGGAAATCTTTGTTCTGGTATTGGCTTGCCTCCGTTTGCTCTTACCAATCTTGCATATCGCATACCAAAGTTATAGTTGATAATACCTCCACCAACATTTCCAAGAAATAAAGCAATAAGCGGCAAAGTCGATGTTATATATCCCATACCATAAACAGTTTGAAAAGCATAAGTGAATCCTGTTAGCGCCATATAAAAAATTCCAAACACATAACTAGCAAATAGCGCAATGAAGAACACAATTGGTGTAGCCAACATAGCAAACGGTCGGATGAAGTGAATACTCCAAAATTCATGTAAAGACAATGACCACTCCTCATGTTTAGCATGTAGTGCCCAATTTTTAGTACTTATTCTCAATTGCTTGGCTCTTCTGCTCAGTAAAACCGGAGCATATGTCTCATGCAATGTAATGACTCCAACAGTAAGTACTACAAAATTGACCAGTACCGAAAGCCATATCGCCCATCGCCATGCAACAGGACTATTGTTTGTAACCAGAGCACCTAAAATAGGACCAAAACAGGGGCCCGATGATACAAAAAATGCATAGAAAATCAATGATATGCCTCTTACTGCTGGATCCCATATATCAGCCAACACACCTCCAGACGACACAACTGGGGCTCCAGCAAAGAATCCAGCAAAGAATCGTGTACAAATAATCCCAGCAATATCATCAGATGCAGCAGTACCAATATTTATTAATGTAGAAATAAAAAATGGTAAGAATATGGCGACTTTACGGCCATATGTTTCCGATAAAGGTGCAAAAAACATAGGCCCAAATGCAATACCAAGAATATACATTGTAGTAGGCAAAGTAGCCACTTCCTGACCAATACCAAATTTAGTTTCCAGATGCGGAATAAGAGGTGTCGTTACCGCCGTGCCGAACTGAGCAGCAAACGTAGTTATACCAAATAATGCTGTATGATAAACTTTTTTTCTAAAACTCCAATTCAAGGGCCGTTGAGGATCATCTAGATCAAATGTCACTAAATACATGTCTTCATCTTTTTTGGACGTGATTCCTGGGTTTATAAGTCTGCTTGTAATTTGTTGAACAGACTCTCCAAGTTCCGCTAATTCCTGATCATCATGTTCTTGTTGAGTGTGCCGAGTATTAAGTTTATTAGACTCGATATCGCTTGGCACGCGAATTAGGCTACCAACGGGCCCAGATTGATCCGTGCTTTTGATATCTTCTGAAGTCAAAGATTCATGTGACATGACTTAATAAAATAACAATAAAGGTATATGCTTAACAGTCGTTGTAGGTAAAGAAAAAGCTTTGCAAAAAAAAACCGCAAAGAACCGCTTATTAATTACCGATATTGTTAACATCCGACGGAGTTAGTGTCGAAGTGTAAAAAAAAGTAAAACTAAGTTCAGGATCAGAGAAACCAACCAAAATGATATCAGGAAAAATATATATATAAAACAACTATTGTTTTCGGGAAACTTATTAGCAAGTATTATCTCAAAGGTTGATCTAATAGAATCTAATAGAATGGGACTTTTTGTTAAGAACCAATTGCTAATATAATTACTTGCTGCTTCGTATAACAAAGTCGGGGATTATAGTATCCGATCCGGCAATGGTACGGCTGTAGCAAAAAGAACTGAAAATGAAGCAATGGGGATTCGTTAATCAAAAGAAAGAATTTAAAAAAATTATTCTAATCCTTGTATCTTTGATAATATTCAATAGTAATGTACTATTTTTGATAAAAAAAAGAATGAGTTGGATTTATGATGCCTTTATAAATGTTTTCAAGCGAGTCGGAACCAAGACCAATTAACGATATTCAAGCATGACAATACCAACAAGGTATAACCAAAATGGGTTATAAAAAGGTTAAAACGGTCTCAAAATATCGCAATATCGTAATATTGTGATTATTAAGCCGAAAGGTTCTATTATGGTCTTTTTCTGCCTTGATGTGACGTACTTAGGACTTTGACCTTCTCACTCTGCCTTACGATAATGGAGATCTCCCCGTCGGGATTATCGTCTCAATGCCAAGATCTTCTACATGACCGTTCAGGCACAAAAGGGCCAGGCTGCAGATTCAATAAAGTTCATCAAGAAATATTATGGTTTATTGGAACAGCCAAGCCAATTGATTTAGTAGTGGATTATCGCTTTTGTTCGAGTATACCAATTGGGAACGGGTCTCATATAAGTTTAATGCATATCGTTAAGCCGAAACGGCAATGTGATAAACTTTGGCTAGTCGGGGCGTGAGGCACACCAAATACTGTTGGTATCTAGACCTAACAGGCTCAGATATGTTTAATAAATTAAAGTACATGTGATAATACCTACGTGAGCTAAGGTATATTCGACATTGTAGAATAATCAAGATCCATGATGTTACTATGAGATCTCAGGGTCCTACTCAAGTTATCCCGATCTGGAGATGTTAACTCCGCGGAGATAACCACAAGCCATAATTTCAGCCATAATATCATCAACCAACCCCTTATCTAAACTTAGGCGCTTGTTTACAATGGTACAAGATATTTTTCCGACGATCAAATGCCGACGATCTTATCGTCTTGGCTCTTTGTGGATGCTGCTGAGGTTTTACTTGTTTCACCAGTTTTTGTTGGTTTAGGCATATCAGTCTTGGCATATTGTAGACATCTTATATCAAAAGCACAAATCTTTATAAAGCAAATAAAGAACAATTTGTAACGATAATAGAAAATCAAGTTATTAAAAGTATACTATAATGGTCTCGACTCATTATTAGTAATCTTGTTACTTTTATTCCATTATATATAGGTCTAGACTAATGAAAACCAGATCCAGATCCTGATCCAGACTCTGATAGACAATAGGCTAAGCCAACTTTATTCATAGAATACTTCTATTTTATTTTATAATTTTTCCGCAATAATTGAGAAATTTCCAAAAACAATAGCAAAATCCCGAGCTTTTAGCTTTGTTTAGGTTAAACAAACTTTAGATAGATATTCCGACCCGCATAAAGATAGCAGGAGCAGCAGATCCCTGCAGAATGCGGATGAAGCGAAGAATAAAAAAAAAAGACGAAACCATATTCGCCCACGTTTAGGCGCTGCTCTCTCTCACCCTGGCGACAAAACCAAATCCACTATTTTAAACGATGAATTATATTATTATTGCCGGAATTGTTATCCTTGCAATTCTAAGAGCTCCTTTTATAGAAACTTATTTCTATCTTGCCAATGGCTATCATGCTTTTTATGCTACAGTGGATTATCCAGTTGATAATGCAAAGCTTATTAATCATCAACCATTGAATTCGCAAAACTGTAAGGTTTTAGGTCTCGATCTTCCGAAGCCTATCGGTAGCGCAGAAGATGTATTTGTGGATCCACTTGATGATAACCTGGTATACTTTTCTGCCGGTAACGCTTCATCTAGATTACAGTACTTTCCCCCAGCTAATCACTATAACTACCAAGAATGCCAACCACGCGACACTTTCTACTTTTTTAATGTTAAAGAAAAGTCATTTACTGAGTTGGAATTGGCCAACTACCTCAAAGAGGATTTGGTACTTCATGGCATGTATGTTAGAGTGGACTCTAATGACAGTCAATCTCGGTTGATATATTTCGTAAACCACGCCTATAGCGGATCTGTGATTTCAATTTTCCGGCATAAGGTCGGTAGTAATACTTTGACACATATTATTGACATTTATGAAGATTTGATTCATTCACCTAATGCTATAACTGTGGTCAATGATACTTCATTGTATTTCACCAATGATCATTTGTTCCCTAGAGATCCTCTTAGAAAAATCGAGGATAATAAAGGCCCTTGGCGATGGTCATCTGTTGTTCATTGCTCATTTAATCTAACAACAAACAGAGACACTGAATGCTCTATTGTTTCACGGGGTTACTCTTATGCCAATGGCATCAACTTTGATTCCGACACCAATACAGTTGTAGTCTCTGATACTCGACTTGGTGAAGTATCTGTGCTCAAACGTAATGTCACAAACAAAGAGCTTCAAAAAGAAAAGAATATAGTTCTTGGTTCGTTTGTCGATAACATTTCTCGAGTGAAGAATGGCGATTTTCTTGTCGCTGCCATACCTGACACTGACAAGTTCTGGGCTAAAGTACAGGATCCTACGAATTCTAATATCTTATCACCAATAGCTGCATTTATTCTGCGAGCAAAAGACAACTACAAAAGCCCAGAATTGGTGTTCTATGATGATGGATCCAAATTCAGTGGCATGACTTCAGTGTCATATATCCCACGATCAAAGACACTTATCGCAGGCAGTGTCATAGATAATGGTTTGCTGGTATGCTCTGCAAGTTTCTAAGGTTTTCCGGTTACGTGAGACTGTTTGGTGACCTCAAATAGTTCTTGTTGATTGCAATTCGATTTTGATCTTGATCATCATACACCACTGTTATTACCGTTGACAAAAAAGTATATAATATTCACACAGAACTTGTATTTTTATATCTGTGGTAATTCTCAACTATATATCTACAAACCAAGAAAATGAAACAGTTTTAGATTGCTGACATATATGTTAGTAATCATAGATCCAAGCCCATATATAGCTCGTGACAGTCTTGTCTAATTCAACCGAACCTCCACAATTAGACATTTTCCAGATGTTTGCTTATCTTCCAGCATCTGTCGGTGCTTTCTTACTACATATTTCCACTTCACATTTCCTATATAATAATGGTAAAGTATTAGGATGCTCATCTATACTTTTCAAATCAATCTTCAGTCCTAGTGTGTTCAATTCGCCTGTTATATTCGGTATGGCCGCAGCTTCACTGCTAATCAAAACATTATTCCCTGAATTTATTCCTGATTATGATAGTACATTCAGCAGAGGGATTTTTGGACCATCCATCACATTGATAGTCGCAGGACTATTGACAGGTGTAGGTACTAAATGGGGGTCTGGTTGTACGTCTGGCCATATGTTGTGTGGTCTAGCAAGACTATCTAAAAGGTCCATTGTGGCAACTATAAGTTTCTGTACCACTGGTATATTAACCACATGGTTACTTGATACTGCGCCATTATGTACAGGTTCATCATGCTCTGAACTGGTTCATCCTAGTCTTAATGAAGCAATAGGTCTTGCTATTGTGTTGGTGTTGGGGGTGCTTAGCAATATGGTAATTGCCAAAACGTCTGCCAAAACACAGGTATCCCAAACCATTAGTTCGTTTTATTCAGGTGCTATATTTGCTACTGGATTGTTAATATCAGGCTTGGCTAATCCTGCAAATACCTTAGGATTCTTATCAATGACCAACCCTAAGAAATTCAACCCTTCACTATTGATGGTAGCTTTGTTTGGAGTTTTGCCGAATTTGATTGAATTTCTGTCAAGAAAAACTCAACTCAATGCAAATTCTACCGTAGATGCCATGGACCTCCCGTCTAGTACCAAAATCACAACCAAACTTGTGGTTGGTAGTTGTTTGTTTGGCATTGCTTGGGGGCTTACTGGTATCTGTCCGGGACCCGGAGTTATATTGGCTGTATTGAACCCAAAAACTGGAATACCATGGCTTGGTAGTTTCTTCGTATCTTACTATTTGGCTTAATTCAACCGGTTTAAAATCATAATCCAAATAAAAGCTCGAAAGGAGATATGATTTTCCTTTGTTTTGTGGGTTAACGTTTGGTTCAATTGACTTAAACTTTTCCTATCACGGAAAGTAAATTAAATGAAACATTGATCATGAGAATAACAGGAAATAATAACCCGCTGTACCAACGGTATTATCTTGTAATCAAAATTGGCTCAACATCATGATCTTTTATAACAACCTGGATTTATTTTGGTTTTTGGTTTTTCTATCGTGATTTGTTCAATCACATTGTTGGCATGGATAAACATACCACTCCAAAGTTGCGAGAGTTATCTCCTAGTCCTATTGAATTTGGAGGAGTAGCCAGCTTCTTTGAAGCAGTGGAGAAGGATATCAAAAAGTATAATGATAGCCAAGACTCAATTGCTCAGAAAGATGGTGATAAGACCAACAAGGATGGATTTATTGACGTCAACCTGTTTGATGATTTGGATAGCTTTAGTAGCCGTTCTCTAAGGATAGCAAAAGAACATTATCCTTTATTTCGACATACATTGGAGGAAGAGAAGGCTGTTGTCAAGAAAATCGATCGGCATTTACTTTCATTTATCTGTTGTCTATATTTCTTTACTCTATTGAACAGGAATAATATTGGAAATGCCGAGTTAGCTGGTATGTCAAGAGACTTGACATTGACATCGACGCAATATGTTACTGTCTTGAATATGTTTTATATTGCTTATATCATTATGCAATGGGCCATCTTTTTCTACAAAACATTGAAGCCGCAGATATTTGTGTCGTTGGCAGTTGTTGCTGCTGGAATCGTGGCTACATCTACATCCTTAGTAAACTCTTACAGTACCATACTAGCTGTTAGGTTCTTGTTAGGTTTATTTCAGTGTTGCTACTGTCCAGGTCTTTATTACTACTTGAGCTTCTTCTATTTTCGCCATGAGCAAGCCCGTAGAAATAGTGCGTTTCTGATGTTTGGTCCTTTTGCTGCTGCTGTCTCTGGTTTGGTCGCATATGCTATTCAGAGCCATCCCTTGACATCTATAGCGCCATGGAGACTTCTATTTCTTGTCGATGGTATCCCTCTAATTATTATGGGTCTTGCTGCACTTTATGCTATCCCTAATAGCTCAGAGACTGCTTATTTTTTGAATGCTAAGCAGAAGGAAATAGCCAAAGCCCGATCAATTCACCAAATGGGTAGTCATGATAGAAATGGGCAGAAAATTAACTACAAGGAAATTTTACTTTCTTTAATTGATTTGAAGACATGGCTACCTACTATCATCTATTTGAGCCATATTGTCAGTTCATGCTCTTTACCAGTGTTCATGCCAGTTATTATTGAAAATCTTGGTTACAGAGAGGCAGCAGCTCAAGGTCTCACCGTTCCACCATATATTGCTGCTATGATTTTCATGTTTATAAGCAGTCATTTTTCCGACAAATTGGCGAAGAGAGGTTTATTTGTCTTTGCTGGGTCCGCTGTGGCTGTCGCTGGTTATATCATTCTTGCTTTGGTTCATCTTCATCCTATAAGATACCTAGCTGTCTTCATGATAGCCGTAGGTATGTACTCCGCCCAGAGTATTAACCTCACCTGGATTGCCGACAATCAAGGTTCTGATAGCAAGAAAGGTGCAGTTTACGTTTTTATGCATATGGTTGGAGAAACTGCTTCGATTTTTGGCACCAGAGTGTATCCGTACAATGATCGACCTTTCTATTCTTTAGGCTCATGGGTTTGTGCGGGAGCCATGATATTGGCTTGTGTGGCTTGCTTGGCAAATTTGTATTATCTGAACAGGTTGAATAAGAAGCTAACAGACAAGTTTGGACCTATTCAACCCTATTCTACTACCAACTCGATTGGTATTTCAAACGAGGACGATCCAAAGTTCAGGTACATTACATAACAAAATCTGAAATGAAATAAGTTTATTAATACTATTTTATAGCGACCAATAAGATAACAAAGTTTACAGCTTGGCTCTGTTAGAGTTTGCCAACTCTATAGCCGCAGCTGAAATGACTGTGGCATTTCTATCGACATCACGAGTTTCGAATATGACTCTGCTTCCTTCTTTCCAAGCAACAACTTGGAGCTTATCACCAGGGAATACATGACCAGTAAATCGGACCTTGATGTTCTTAAACTGTCCATACTTGGCAAATAATAACCGTGCGGAGATACCCATGGTACAAAGACCATGAAGAATAGGTTTAGGGAAGTTACCTACAGCTGCAAAATCTGGATCAATGTGTAAAGGATTGAAATCACCGGACAGTCTGTATAATGCAGCTTGATCCTCGGTTGTCTGATATTCCACAGTGTAGTCCGGGTTTCTCTGAGGGGGCTTGTTAGCTGCTGTGATAGCACCTCGATCCTCTCCCTTTGACTTGCCACCAAATCCTCCACTGCCTCGAATGAAATTAGTACCAACATTGTAAAATAGCTTCTCTCCTGTATTCTTATCATAAGACGTTGCTTCTGTAGATACTACGGCAGCCTTGCCCTTATCCAGAACATCAAGTATATTAGCCTTAGTAATAATAGTAGTCTGTGTAGGAATGGGCCATTTCAAAAGCTCCAAATATTGCTCTCCATGAAGTAGCTTCATAGGATTGAAATTAGGCACTACAGCACTGAAATCTGGCATTGCAGTGAATGAAGGAATGACACCAAATGTAGGCACTGGGCCAAAATCATTGGATGCTTCATATACCAAGTTCAGATCTTTGGCACTAGCTCCCACTCCAAGATTATACAAAATAATCTTGTTCTGATCTAATTCATATGTGCCCTCTTCTGTAGTATCACTGTTAGCTGCCGAGGTCTCGGCTGAGGAAGCATCCTCTGCACTAGATGCCAAGTCAAACAACTGCATGTTACTCTCTTGAGGAGATTCAGGATTGGTAGCCCGACCGTCGTCAAAGTTAATAATCTTATCCCATGAATTTGCAACATCCTCAATAGTGAAAGGTTTACCAGAATGAGGGAAGGCGTGGCCACCTGATCTTTGCCATCTTGTTCGACCGATCCAGCCAGCTCCTACTTCAAACAGGTATCCGGTAATAGGTGCTTGTTCAGAAGCAAGTAAGATTGTAATTGGAGCAATATACTGAGGCTTAAAAAGCTGTAACATCTCCTCAGTAAATACGCCCTGAGTCATATTGGTACCAGCAGTAGGAGCAATGGTGTTGACCAGTATATTGTACTTCTGACCTTCAAGAGCCAATGCTCTGGAAAATCCAAGAATACCAGCTTTAGCAGCGGAATAGTTTGCTTGTCCAAAGTTACCGTAAATACCTGATGTAGAGGTAGTGTTGATAACTCGACCGTACTTCTGCTTAAGGAAATGAGGCCAGGCCGCTTTGGTAACTGCAAAAGTCCCCTTCAAATGGACTTGATAAATGACATTCCACAAATCATCAGTCATGTTAGCAAACGATTTATCTCTGATAATACCAGCATTGTTGATGACAACATGTACCGTACCAAAGTTGTCCAACGCAGTCTTAACGACTGCCTCACCATCAACCACATTGTGCTTATCGGCTACTGCAATACCACCAGCCTTGGAAATAATATCAATAGTCTCATCAGTACTTCCCAAGTCATTCACTACCACTTTGGCACCAAGTTTAGCAGCTAGAATGGCATATTGCTGACCAATACCTCCACCACCACCTGTGACAATAACCACCTTATCTTTCAAATCGACAGCGGGTCCTTGTTGATTTGTCGGCAATTGACCGTTCTTTTCTGCGATAGATACCATATCTTTTGGCTCAGTAGGATGTTCGGGTTCATGGGTAGAAAAATCGCAAATTTCATCAAACCTCTTGAGAACGGCAGAAGGCGTAAAGCTATCATCTGCTTTAAAAGAAACACCAGCACTTCTTTCCCATCGTACTTTCGTAGCAGCACCTGCTCCAACTTCGTATATTCCATTGGATTCAGAGCTGCTTTCATGAACCAGGAAACCAACCACAGGTACAATGTACTCAGGCTTGAGTTTTTCTAGAATCTCCGGAGGTAAGACGGTTTCAGTCATTCTTGAAGCAGCCAGAGGAACAACAACATTCGCATTGATGTTATATTTTGCACCTTCTTTGGCAATGGTTTCAGTGAAGCCAACAAGAGCCAATTTGGCTGCGGAATAGTTTGTTTGTCCAAAGTTGCCGTATAATCCGGCAGCAGACGAGGTATTAATGACTCGGCCGAACTTCTGTTTTCTGAAATAAGGCCAAGCAGCCCTGGTAACTTTATAGGAACCGAAAACATGAACCTGCTGCACAAAATCCCAGTCCTTGTCAGTCATTTTTTTGAAAGAAATGTCTCGCAAGATGCCGGCATTGTTAATAACAATATGAACGGTACCAAAAGCCTTGACAGCGGTTTCAACAATCTTATCACCATTCTCAACAGAATCATAATTTGCCACTGCTTTACCACCGGCATTGACAATTTCATCTACGACGCCGTCGGCTACTCTAGCATTGCTGGAATCACCTTTCAATGAGCCACCAAGATCATTGACAACCACGGAAGCACCACGAGCGCCAAAAAACAAAGCATATGCCTTGCCTAATCCTCCACCTGCTCCAGTAACAATTACTACTTTATCATCGAATCTTAATTCCGGCATTTCTTTGTGTGTATTTTAAAGGATTTGACAATTTAAATATCACACTTGTATATGTGGAGTGTTGTGCAAGTTGACATCTACCCCAGACTTTGTCCCCAGCTTAAATATAAAGTCAGAGTTCGAAGGATGGAGGGGAGAGAATGACCGAGGGAGTGTGAAGTGGGATTTGCCGAGGCAACATCGGGAATTGCGGTTGCGAGTGAGTTACCGAGAGAAAGAAAGCTTAAAGCCGGGTAAATGATATATAAATAGTAGATAATTTGCAAAATTAATGGTGATACAATATAATGAGGATTTATTATGAAATATATGCTTTTGACGGCTTTTTGTTGGACTAGAGCTGTTTCATTGAGGTTTTGTCTTCTAGCTGTCAAATGACTTAAACTACCCCACAGTGGGGTCCTTCTTGATATTAGAGTTGAGTGAAAATAGGGATCTGCGGCTGCCAATATAAAACGGCACAAACTATGAATAAGGGTCAAGAGCCAATATTAATCACGTGATAAGAGTAAGCTGAGTTCTTATCAAGTTTACATTATTATAGGCAAAAAACAATTTTGGTAGGAGGAACATGGTAGAATGTTGAAGAAGACAACAATACAAACCAAAACAAAGAGAATACCGTTGGAAAACCACAAATATATATATTAATATATGCTACTATATTAATATATCCCCATCAATTGAATTCTCTTTATTTCATCAATTTCCACCCATTTTATTGTAGTCCTTCACTCTCATCATTTTATTCCATTATGCTTCTAGAAGATTGCCTAATCGGTTTAATCCCACTTCCGTGATTCGCCCTGCTTATAAGCCAAAATGGAATGCATTTGTAAGACTTTCGCCATCTTCAACTTATGATCCTACATCCCACACAAGATGGATCTTGAAGTAGAGAACAGCATAAATTCGCATTTTACTTGGAAATCACTACTGAGATATGAACCTATTTTACCTGCTGCTGTTTTGCCACAACAAGAGCAACAACAGCCGTTATCGACAACATATACTAGTAATGTCGATTATAGGTTGATTCATACTGATAAGGTACTGTTACCTGCAAGTGCTCTAGAGGATCTTGTAAAACAAGCCTCAGACAATTCGCCTCTGCCTTCGCCGCTGACATTCAAAATTACAAATGCTTCCAATAAAAAAACAACATTTGTAGGTGTTCGTGAGTTCTCCGCGCCGGAGACCACTGTCAACATACCTGTGACGGTGGCACAAGAATTGGATCTCCATGCCAATGACAATGTGACAGTTTCTTTCCATCAACTGAGTAAAGGAACAGCTGTGACTTTCCAACTCTTGGAAGACGATGGAAATGATACGGATTGGAAACATTTGCTAGAGCATAGATTGCATGGTAGTTATACTACCCTCGTCAAAGGCCGTGAAATCACGGTTGTTGATCCTAAAAATGGATATGAATATACTATGGTAGTTACTGAATTACAACCTTCTGATGCGGTTTGCATTGTGGACACAGATCTGGATTTAGATATAATTCCGCCTTTAGAAAGTGCCAAAAGACAAATGAATCAGCAGAAGCAATCAGAACCAATAGAACTTCATGTTGATCAGAGTCCATTCAATTTGGAGAATGCGACGCCTGGGTCAGAAATCAAATTCTTTTTCAAAGACTGGGATCGTCAGAATGATTTGCATGTAGTATCTGGTAATCCATTGACAGATCTTATATTTATTGGCACTGACGAATATTCCACATCCAGCAGTTCCTTCATATGGACAAATGCTGTTGATTTGGGCTTACCATTGACTTTGAAATGTTCTGATGAGAACGTTCAGAAAGCTACTGGCTTTTATGCCGTAGTGTACCCATCATCCGAATCATTCAGCATAGAATTGACCACTTCTAATGTATCGCAGCCTGATAATACTCCTCAGCGAGTTCCTGATGGATACAAACTGTGTGATAACTGTGGTCAGAATGTACTCGAACAGAGCTTTGTTCTGCATTCCTCGTTCTGTCAAAGGAATAATATGGTTTGTCCTCAAGGCTGTGGTCTAGTATTTAATAGAAGAGCGGGGATCCCAGAAGGCCATTGGCATTGTAGTCTTTGCTTACCAAGGAAAGTATATGGAGATAACTTAATTTCTAAACAAATGCATGACCAGATATTACATCAGCAAGCAATCTGTAGCTGTGGTCAAAAGTTTGACAATTCTATACTACTTGGTCAGCATCACACATTGGAGTGTCCAAACCAGCTTCATGTATGCAGGTTCTGTCATTTACGGGTACCAAGAGAAGCTGCCACGCCTCAAGACCTTCTTCAGGGCTTTACTGGACACGAATCATATTGTGGTAATAGGACTGTGGATTGTGATATCTGTAAAAGAAGCGTACGTCTAAGAGATTTACAGTCCCATATGGAATTCCACGATATGGACCGACTCCGTGGCAACTCGCCGATTCTTTGTCGAAACATCAACTGTTCTCGAGTTATTGATCATGCTGATATAGTCAACCGTCGGGGCCTATGTACAACATGTTTTGCACCATTACATTCCACTGTACATGATCCTGATGGCACACGATTACAACAGAGAATTGAGAGACGGTATGTTTTGCAATTGACTCGAGGCTGTGGTAAGCCATGGTGTATTAATCAATATTGTGTGTCCTCAGACCCGTCATTAAAGAAACAAGGTATGGCTGGAGCCATGAAAACCACCAAGGAACTCATGGAGAAACAGCCGGAACAGTACTATTTCTGCGTAGACGAAACCTGTACAAAACGTAAAATGTTTATTGATTTTGAACCAGAACAATCAGACTATGCTCGTGAATGGTGTGCCAAAGCTATCCAAGAGACTCGAGGAAACGAGTCGGAAGCTCGGCATTGGCTTGCATTACATGGGATTAAACGAAGCGAGATGTAAAAAAATAGTTTTTTTAATTACATATAAACATTACTAAATTATTTGAAGAACTTGGCAAGAGAGATTTGACCCTCTTCGTTCTTAGACATGACCTTAGCGACAGCCAACTCAAAGTCTTCTTGAGTAACGTGGATTCGTCGTTCTCGTAAAGCATACATACCGGCCTCAGTGCAAACTCCCTTTACTTCAGCACCAGAGCATCCGTTCATCTTTTCGGCAATTTTCTTCAAATTGATGCCTCTAGTAAGACTCATAGATCGTGAATGAATTCTCAGAATGTCTGTACGAGCTTCAACGGTTGGAGGGGGGAACTCGATTTTTCGGTCGATACGACCAGGTCGTAACAATGCTGGATCTAAAATATCCAAACGATTAGTGGCCATAATAATTTTGATGTTTTTAGAAGATTCAAAACCATCCAGCTGATTCAACAACTCCAACATAGTTCTTTGTACTTCTGAGTCTCCACCGCTATTGCCTTCAACTCGGCTTGAGCCGATGGAATCGATTTCATCCATAAAAATAATACTTGGAGCATGTTCTCGAGCCATAATGAATAGTTCTCGGACCATTCGACTACCTTCACCAATATACTTTTGCACCAATTCAGATCCACTTACACGGATGAACTTACACTCTGTATGATGAGCCACCGCTCTTGCTAATAAAGTCTTACCAGTTCCAGGAGGTCCGTAAAGAATTACACCTTTAGGTTGTGCAATACCAAGAGATTCAAAAAGCTCCGGGTGCTTAACAGGTAGCTCTATAACCTCTTTGATTTCTTTGATCTGCTTATCTAAGCCTCCAACCATGTCAAAAGTACTATCTGGTACTTTTTCTACCATCATCAAGGAAACCAAAGGATCCACCTTGTTTGGCAATATTTGGTGCAGCTGATATGAGTCGGCTCGAAGACATACTCTTAAACTAGGGGCAATCTTCTTAACGTCTATATCCGAAGCTAAGTCAACCACGTATTTACCTTCGGGATGCACTTTGACCAATACCTTTCTCTTGCCCATGACTTTGACGACCTCTCCAACATATGAGCCAGGCTCTTGTAGGAGTTGTAGTTCTTCTTTAAGAAGTCTTACTTTAGCATTCAAAGCATTACGTTGTGCTTCCAATCGTCTGAGATTTTGGGTTTTTTCGTTGATAGCATATTCGGTTTCTTCGATTTTTTGAATGAAAAACTAGATGTTAGTACTTCGAAGTAAATGATTGATAATGTGAGAGAGTATATAAATAGTATGACAACAACCAGCACAATACGCAGGTTAAACATTTCGTCTAATTCACATTCGCATATACATGGAACAATAATTACATACCGGAACTATGCCGTTCTCTGATGCCACAGTGGCCATGCTGATATCTTTCTTTGATGTTCTATTTCTACCTCGTGAAGTGTAGTGTGTAGTGTAGGATGGCAAAACGAAACCTTGCCAATTCGTTTGGGACTTGACTCGAACTTGAACTTGGCTTGAACTTGGCTTGATACCATTAAGTGGGATTTACAACAACGATATTGTCAGTGTTGACTCGGAGATATTGGATTATTTTTATTTTTATTATTATTTTTCTTACTACAATTTAAAGAAATTAGTTTGCAGTCAGAATAGTGTTATATTTGTCTACTTCTCAGTTATCAGTGTTTATCCTTGTAATATTCGATTTTTTGCCATGAAACTACCTTTATTTCATATATTGGCTCTCTTTGCATTTATATCCTTAGCATCAGCATATATTCAGCTCTGTCGATGTGATTGTGGCAGCAATTCAACAGTTTTCCCGCTGCTATCGGTCCAAGGTGAAGAACTGCCATGCTCTAATTGTACCAGGAAATTCTGCCTTGACAATTCTGAGCATTGCACTGATAGCGAAGACATTATTATTACTACTGCATGTTTCCAAAGGGAGTCGCTAAAAGACCAGCTGGTCATATATTCGTTCCTGTTGGTGACCTTTGGTCTGCTTGTGTATGCAGCAGTTTCACCATATATAAGCCGTTGATCTTAGATAAATATTGTATTATATTCCAACAGATTTCAATCAATGTTTCTGCCAGATCCGTATTCTTCTTGAGAATATATTGCAGTATATATTGAAGTATCAGGACTCATCCATATTGATCTCTCCCACTTAACAACATCTCCCTGTAATTAGACTGTAGTAATATGAACGTAGATCAGGAGATGCAAAACCTGCTTATAGCAGCAGAAAAACGATATAGAACTAGCTGGAATGCCCGGACAAGACGTGCTGGAATGCGAGTGGTTCGTACTGCTTTCATTCTCAGCGTCAAGTCTCTTTTCTGGTTACGTGATGGCATAGTGATCCTAAACAATGCCGTATATACCTTACTGATGATACCTGTTGATCTCGTATTAGTTATATTCTATACCTTAGCTATGCTTACTTATCAGGCCGATAATCAACCTGTGCAGAAACCGGTCGAATTGAATGTAGCGCGCAGGTTGTTGTGGTCAGGATCTTCTGTCTCTGTTGATAAGCGATACGATACCCTTAAAGTACCACAGACGATTGTAGTATTTGATGGAGAAACCGGAATATCTTCCGGGACTGATCCTACGATTTCAAAACGTTGGAGTCACAAGTCAATGCTCGGTAAAATCCCTTTTCCTTCATTTTTTGTATATATTGGCATATTCTAACATCTAGCTGAACCACGACCAGCTTCTAAACTACCTGCACCTCTGCCATCGAATACCCCTGATGATCGTATCCCCGATATTCCACCTAATCAATTGACTCCTGAAATGGCTAATGAATCAAGAAGACAGGCAATTGCTTCTATTGTCCCTCATATCCAACAGTACCTTGGCCAATCTAAGCTGAAATCATCTATGCAAAACCAAAACCAAAACCAAAATCAAATTCTAGAATATGATACTATCAATTCCAGGCCATCTCATATACATAATGCTGCATCAGAATTAATATCCGATGGAGTTCAAGGTACGATAGATGGATTACATACGGTAGTCAGCAAAGCGATGAGCAATGCGGTAAATACGGCTGTTGATGCTGTCAATGTCATGAACTCAGATGTTCTTAAAAATGAAATAGCGCTCAATTTAGCGCTTCCTTCTTTGCGGCCCGGTTCACGACCAGGATCTAGACATCATTACGGACGTCGTTTCTATGAAAAATCGGTTTCTGCTCTCAAAAAATCGAGTTAAAATATACCATCTATAAACTTATCTTGTCTAGTTTGCTTAGCTTAATTTTAGCATTATAGTAACTAAGGACTGTATGTCTAAAACTACACATATTGTTCACATCCTCTTGTCAAAAGTCGGTGTTCTACTACTACTACTTCCTCCTTTTTATTCCGTCTTCTTATCGTCGGCATCATTCAAATGCTCAAAAATATTGGCTCTTTGTGTTCGTAAACTAGGTTCCTTCGCCAATGGAACACCAGGAGATGATGATTTCCTAGATCCATTGCTTCCACCTCGGTTCAACGAAGTAGGGCCCAATGTCGGTTGGCCAGACTCCTGAGATCGGAACTTTCCAACCCGACTAAGATCACCGGATAAATTGAAGTTATTAGGTCTATCAGAGTGACCTCCAAATCGACCACCTTTTGAGTGTGCTCTGTTAGCATCTGCCTCGGCCTTCTTTTGTTGAGCTTCATCATGGATCTGTGCTAAAGTCTTAGGACCTTTATCAGCATTCTTGTCAGCCCAGTGCCTCTTTCTCAAGTCATCAACATCCATAATCATAAATCTCAATCGACTAGCTAAACCCTTTGTTCTGCCAATCGCAGCCAGTCTATCCATATATTTGTCCAGCATAGCTTGCGACACTGGCGTGGAGTCGAGTCGCTGACCAACAGTAGTCAGCAGTTTACATATTGACTCAATGACTTCCTCACTTGGATCTTCGGAATGGCAAAGTTTGACAATGCATGCATTGATAATCTTTTCAGACAAGAGACCAAGAATATATAATTCACCAATGAATTTGATGAGACCAAGACCTCTTCTCTTAGCAGTGACGGCTTGGTAGTACTCGTCTGACATCATGTCAGGTTCAATCGGTGTACCATCTTCATTAGTAGGTAGTTTGTCACTCCAACCTTTCTCGAAATCTATCTGGCATCTGAGCAACATATAAGTTCTAAACAGCGAACCTCCCTTTCTGTCCTTGACCTTCGCATCAGAAATGTCGGGATCTATACCATTGGTCATTTCCCAACAGAATCGAGCGTACATACTTGACCAGTGGGCTTCATCGACTGCTTTTGCAAACGTAAGCTCAATGATTTGTCTGAGTGTGAGACCATCTTGTTCGTACTTAGACTGGCTGGAAATAGCCATGATCTTGGACGTGATCTTGTCAAAGTTATCAAGAGTCATTTTATTCAACATTGACTTGACTTTTCTTTGAACCACATCCGGGGCCATTCTGACAGTTTCAGAAATCTCATCAGCATCATCAGTATAAGTAATGCCATCGTCTTCCTGTGACTCCTCTGGTTCTTCTGTTTTCTTCACTCGAGCATTAGGTATCCATGCATTTTCTGCTTTCTGAAGAGGAGCCGCTTTAGCAGCTGCAACAATATCAGGGTTTCTGCCCACAGTAATGCTATCGTCACCATGGTACTCTCTATTAGATCCTCCACGTTCACCCTTTCTTCTAGATCCTTGTCGACCACTTCGAGATCCTCCAGACATATTAGAGGATGAGTTGATACGATTGAGTCCTTTTCCTCCGGGGCCCGATCCGTGGAATCCTTGAGGTCCACCAGAAGCAGATCTGTCCCTGAAATTAGATGCAGGTCCAAGGCCAAAAGAGCCCATCTGCTGGTTGTGTGAAGAAAGGTTTTTACTGGATGGCATCCTAGAGAAGTTCCTGTTATTTCCAGAGCCAGATCCAGCTCCAGCTCCAGATCCACCAGAGCCCGCGCCTGGAACTTTGAGAGACTCCCAGGTTTCAGTAGGAGGATAGATAACAACGGTCTGGAACTGTAGTAAGAAATCTTCATCGTATATGTATTTACCATCAACAGGTTGTGGTTCGGGTTTTGAAACACCGGTAGGATAAACAAGTTCTTTGAGTTCTTCTGGTGATGGCCGATGAGCAGCGGCGATGTTTTTGGCAATGTTAAGCTTAGGTTCGGCGGTTTCAGTGGCGGTCTCAGGAGCAGCAGCAGCATGTTGAGAATCAGACAACTTACTAGATGTCTCTTTTGTAGCTTGTTCGGATTTTTCAGCCTCCGTAGCTTTCTGAGCAGCCTCAGCTTTGTCTTTAACTTCTCTGTCAGCCAGATCTTTCTCTGTTCTTGCCTTCTCTTCAGCGGCAGCCTTTTCAGCTGCTTCTTTCTCTGTTCTTGCCTTCTCTTCAGCAATAGCCTTTTCAGCAGATTCCTTCTCTGCTCTTGCTTTCTCTTCTGCAGCAGCCTTTTCAGCTGCTTCTTTCTCTGCTCTTGCTTTCTCCTCAGCAGCAGTCTTTTCAGCAGATTCTTTCTCTGTTCTTGCCTTCTCTTCTGCAGCAGCCTTTTCTTTTTCAGCATTGGAGGCACCCTCTTCCTTTCCTGGGCCCTGTTTTCCCTCAGCAGCCATTTTGGCTCTAATTTGTTCGAGAAACTGGTTTCGAACATCTACAGTAGCTTTATTAGGAGCAGGCTTGATGACCACAACTGGAGTTGAAGCAGCAGGAGTCAGTACGGGTGTTTGAGCTAGAACAGGAGTAGCAGCAGATGGAGCAGGACTAGATGTCGCAGATTCAATACTAGGACCGGTCGATGTAGCAGCAGGCTTCTGGCCCTTCAGGTCTATCAGCTGATGCGTGACGGGATCTTGTAACTTAATAGGCGTATGAGACTTGATCGGAGTCCTCTGACCAGCCAACGGAGCACCAGGGACTTCAGAGCCTGGTATAGCATTAGCAGGGACAGCCAAATTTCTCTGAGCACTATATGGAGATCCTCCTGGGGAAGCAGCAGGAGCACCAGCCAACTGAGGATTGGGATAGAATTGACCCATTAAGGCCGGTTGGTACAGATATGGAGCAGTCATTACGCCGGGGTAAATATAAGGCGACATCATCTGAGGGTTTCCAGGCTGCATATACTGCTGTTGTTGACCATTGTTACCACCTTTAGGGCCTCTATAACCCTGGTTCTGATTATATTGAGGATTCTTTCGATAATAAGTTCCACCTCCATGGGTACTGTTATTATTGTGGCCGTTGTTGCCATTATTGTTGTGCCCATGGTTATTATAGTAATTGGAAGATCCGGAGCTGTTAGGAGTGCCACTAACAGGAGCAAAAGACTTGACTGGGGTCTTCTAAAGAGTTAGTAAATGGTGTCAGTTTAAAAGTGATAATCAAAATGTAGAAAAAAATGTTGTGAAAAGTGTGGATTTTAGCAATAAGGCAATGAGTACGCGGAGTTTGCAGATACTGGCGCCTAAAGCAACATTTTGAAGGCAAATTGAATGTGCAGAGAAAGATCCGGAAACGAGTCCGGAATTATCCCATAAATATCTGATAGAATTCCAAGACTTGAGTATTAAAATCAAAGTACTTACCGATTCAGCTTTCACAGGAATATCTCCAAATACCATCTCAGACACATTTTGTCCAAGGTCTTTTGGAGGGTTGGCTCCTCCAGACAAGGCTCCTCTTGCAGGGGAACTAGACTAGTTAGTATATAAAGATCCGGGGCAGAAAGCCATCATTCAGACGGAAAAAAACTTACCCATCCTTGGTTTTGTCACCCTGCTGAGCAGGAGAGTTGACGGATCCAAACTTGAGATCCGTGTTCGACATTGTTGAGGTGTGGAAAATTTTCTAAGCAGTTTGAAAATATATGTCCCACTGGTGCGTGTGGTAGTGAGAGTTAAAAGAGCACCAAGAAACCTTGGGTGAGTGAGAGAGCGAGTGGAGTGGCCGGGCCCATGGCCAGCGTAAGTTTTGTGTTAGACATGCATTATAAAAGAAATAATTTCGAAATATTACTATATATACATAGATGAATGAAAATAAAAAAAAAAATTAGAAAAACGTTTGTATTGTATTGCTTAATATTCCCTTATCCATTGGCTGTCAGGCTTAGTAAATCTGGTGATGGATTGGCTAGACCTTTGTCTCAGGAGGCGTTGAGATTTTACTCCTGAAAAATTTGGAGCCAGTGTTTTAAAAGCAAAACCATTATAACTTTAGGTGGATATAATAATGACATGGAAATTATATTTTTCGATACAATTGCTGCAAGTATTTCACTTGACTTTTTTTTTCCATGCTGGTGAACTATTTCCGGGGTTTTTCGCTCATTCCTTGCTCTCCCTTTTACGCGGTGCTTGGTATTGCCCTATATGAATGAAACGATGGAGGTAAAGATATTGTATAATTAAAGGCATTGAGAACTCGATAAAAGAATAACAAAGGATATATATTATATTTTTATTTGGATATATTTCTAATCACTCTATCTATTTACTAAATATAGACTTATTTATCAGATTGATTTGCTTTATCTATGTATTTCTCTTGTGTATCCTCTTTTTCAGGGCTTGAAAACCTTCCTAATTAGGAAATGATATTGCAACATCAAAAACGCATGCTAAATATAGAGAATAGCCGCCATGAATATCGTTAATTAATTGTTAGCTAATCAGCAAAAATGGTTTTTCACTATATATTATTTACATATTTACAAACAAATAAAACCCCATGGTCTTTTTTGGTTTCTTTCCTTGTTGTCTCCTTACTTGTTCTTCTCTGCTTGTTTCTTCTTATACTCATCAATCAACTGCTTTTGAAGTTGAGGAGGACAAGGAGCATATTCCTTGAATTCCAATGTAAATTCTCCTTTACCTTGTGTACCTGCTCTCAAATGTGTAGCAAAACCAAACATAGAGTTCAAAGAACATTCAGCATAGATTGTGAAATCATCCTGACCAATTTCGGTATCATTGATCATAGCATTTCTCTTGTTTAACAAGCCAATAACACTGCTTTGAAACTCTGCTGGGGCAGTCACAGAAACATTCATAATTGGCTCCAAAATCATGGGTTGAGATGCTAAAAATCCCTGCATGAATGCACCAATAGTGGCAGTTCTGAAAGCAATTTCACTAGAATCAACAACGTGGACTTGACCATCATTTATCAACATCTTAACTCCAAGAACCTTGTGTCCAATAAGAGGACCCTTCTCACAAGCTTCTTCGAAACCTTTTTGACAAGCAAATAGGAACTTTTCTGGGATTTTACCGCCAACAATAGCAGTCTCAAACTCGTTCTCTGCTTTGTTGGTAGCCGCGGCAAGATTACCCATGACTTTACCATATTGACCAGCACCACCACTCTGTTTTTTATGAGTGTATTCAAATGGTGAAGATGATGCCACGGTTTCCCTATAAGCAACTTGAGGCTTACCTGTGGTGCATTCTACATTATATTCTCTCTTCATTCTCTCCACATAAATTTCCAAATGTAGTTCACCCATGCCAGAGATTACAGTTTCTTTGGATTCTGCATCATATTTGACTCTGAATGTAGGATCTTCTTTCTGGAATCTATTGATAGCTTTTGAAAAGTTTGGAGAATCTTTACTCTTTGGATGAATGGAAAGAGAGATAACAGGTTCAGGAACAAACATAGAAGACATGGCAGTTTTGATAGTACCATCAGTAAAGGAATCACCAGAGGAGCAGTCGATACCAAAAGTAGCGCAGATTTCACCAGAACCGACCTCATCGACATCTTCCATTTCTTCTGAGTGCATTCTGGCCAATCTAGCAAGCTTTGTCTTCTTACCAGTTCTTACATTGGTGATATTCATTCCCTTTTTAAGTTTACCTTGATACACTCGAATATAAGTCAACTGGCCATATTTTCCTTCTTCCAACTTGAAAGCAAGACCTACAAATGGCTGAGATTCCGAAGCTACAAGATCAACGGGTTTCTCCTCGTTGGCCACATCAACACCTCTATTCAAAACCTCGGCAGGGTTAGGTAAATATGAACAAACAGCATCAAGTACAGGCTGAATACCTCTATTAGCAAGAGCAGATCCCATCAACACTGGTGAGAACCTTCTTGCAATAGTTGCTCGTCGAATACCAGCAACAATCTGTTCAGGGGTCGGTGTCTGTTCTTCTAGGAACAATTCAGCAATCTCATCATCAACATCTGCAAGTGTTTCAATCAACAATGCTCGTTTCTCAGCTACCAATTCTTTCAGATTCTCAGGAACTGGTCCTTCTTCAATTGTCTCGCCTTGATCACCTCTATTGTACAATGCTCTCTCATATATCAAGTCAACAACACCATCTAAATTCTCTTCTGATCCAATAGGAACTTGTACAGCAGCAGCAGGGATCTTCAACTTGGAATTGACCTGTTCAATACTTCTCCAAGGATTAGCACCCATTCGATCCATCTTGTTGATAAACGTAACACGAGGAACATTATATCGTCGCATTTGTCTATCAACAGTGGTAGTTTGCGATTGTACACCACTAACAGCACAAACGACCAATACAGCACCATCCAAAACTCGTAAGGCTCGTTCGACTTCAATAGTGAAGTCAATATGGCCAGGGGTATCAATCAAGTTGAAATGGTAGTTGTTGATAGTTCCGTCTCGCTCATTCTTAGCCCAGTTACAATAAGTAGCAGCAGATTGAATGGTAATACCCTTTTCACGTTCCAAGTCCATAGAGTCCATTTTGGCACCGACATTGTCCCGGCCTCTGACTTCATGAATAGCGTTGATTCGGCCCGTATAATACAACACACGCTCGGTAAATGTGGTTTTCCCCGAGTCAATATGTGCAGAAATTCCAATGTTTCTCATATGTCGAAGTCGTGTAAATTCTACAGGCAAAATCTTTTTGAAATTCTCGTCGAGAATCTGCTTCTCTTGCTCGTACGATATGTCCTCTAATCGGTGAGCGGAAGAGCTGAAGAGCCTAGCATTACTTTTTAAAAAAGCGCTTCGGCTCACAACCTGGAAAGTTCTTTTCAGCATCTTTTTAAGATATGGATAAGAACTTTGGCCTATCACGGTTGGAGTAGGGAGGAGGGAGAGTTGGTTTGGAGTTGAGATTTGAAGGTTTGAATATTTTGTCTAGAAAAATGAAAAATGAAAAATGAAAAATGAAAAAATGAAAAAACACAAAAAACACAAAAAACGCAAAAAACACAAAACACAAAAAACAAAAAACACAAAAAACACAAAACATACAAAACACAAAACACACGTTAATCTTCTAAAGATCACTGTAATAATCATAAATATAATTACCATCAATTATAGCAGTATTATATAGTTAATCATATCTAATGCTCATTTGAGTCATACTATCGTTTCTTAGGCTACAGAGTATCCAAGTACAATACCTTCTAGTCCATGTTAATATTGTCAATGCATATTTCGCCAATGCATATTTTGTCAATGCATATTTCACCAATGCATATAGTGAATGAAATTTCAAAGTTTCTTAGTTTGTTTCTTGGTTGAAGTGAAGGACTTTTCAACAGTCACAGTACTGGCCGTTTCAACAGCAGTTATACTACCATTGCTCCATGATCCATGGACATCAAATCCATCGTCCTGCACCTGTTTGTACACATCTTCACTAGCAGTCCATATGGACTGTGATTCGGTCCATGCAATTAGTTTGTTAGCCTGTCTTGGAGGAGGATCCGAGATCTTAGTGATCAAGTATGCAGTACTGGCCTGAGCAAATCCATACACAAGCACACCTATAAATGGTACTCTAATAAGCAGAAAAAACCCAGCACCAAATCCAAACAAGATCCCTTCACGGTTTGCGTACCATTGTGCTTTCGAAGTCTTACTGAAACTCAGCTGACGGAAATATGGATCTAGTAACTGGCGAAGAAGTGCACGAGCGCCCCAGAATGTCGAGATAAACATCAATGTATACATTTTAGGCACAAAAAAGGCAATTATGGCCACTTCAGCTGCAGTTGTGGTTCCTATGACCGAGTTTAAGGAGTAGAATGATGTTAACGGCAGAACTATGACTCCGATCACAGGGATTTTAGAAACAAAATATAAGCCAAGATTAATAGCCGACCTCTGTAAATAATTGCCAAGAAATAAGGACAGATCATTTCTCTTGCCAGATTTGGTTACAATCTTACCTAAGCCAGAATCAGCAGGTTTAAACAACTTACTAACACCCGGCGCTTGCATCCAAGAATTGAGTCCTGTAGGATTTTCTATCACTGTAGACATCCAAGAAGCAGTCTTGCCAATAAAAGATGTAGTAGATACAGCGGCACTTTTGAAAGTTATTGCAGAACTACGGTTGAGGTCTACCAAAGACCGGAAGTACTCTCGATCCGAATCCGGATGCTTCAGTTTATAGACCTTATCAACCCACTGTAATGAAAGGAAGAAAAGTTCATCAAGATCTGAGCGGAAATATCTCACCAGTGAGATTAACAACGGTCCTATATTGAACACGTGATTCTGCAGATAATATAGTGTATTAATAGACATGTCAATAGAAGAATCAATGGATCCATCAAATGATCCGTCTAACGACGAATGATCTTTGACTCGGAGCAAGTGTCCAACAGTGCTAAGAAGCACACGTAACCCCACCAAAGGTAGCCATAAAACGAGTTGAATAACCAATGATATTATCAAAGCTTTGAATGCCTTTTGGTAGAAGCCATAACGCACAAGGTCGGGGTTTCTCAAAGCCCTATAGCCTCCAATAAAGGTAAGTTGGACTCCCCTGAGCACTGCCACAATAGAGAAGCCTGGAGGAGGCCGTGAAATGAATATTGGTGACCCCATGCCGCAAAATTAACCAGCTTGAATATTCCGCTTTTTATAATTGCAATTTGACGCAACTTTTCAAACGCAATGCTGAAATTCTCCTGTTGCTGTGAGATGCCACGGATGTTCTGGTTGATATTAATTAGAGTGTCAGCCCTAAAAAGGAGAAGATTTCGCCAGGAGCAAGCAACAACAAATTGAAACAGCAATCATCAGCGAAACTAGCTGAAATGTGTGGATTGGGCCGGGTAACATTTACTACTCGGGAGATGGTCTAATATATGGTATTTACATGTTCAAATCGGCAGAAGAGCCGATATATGACCTTATATCTTTATAAACAACTAGTTATCTGACTTAAAGCTACGAATAAGTATATATATAGTAGTATATCATGTTTATTTCTAATATTATTATTTCCCCATCTTTTCGCAACTTTCAAGCCCATTTTTTACTACATTGCTTAAAGTTTAGTAAGCACGTGATGCGTCCAAGAACAAAACCTTTTCCAGCCTTAAGCTATCTTGTCTTGTTAAAGACATTGTCGACACCACATATAAATTATTAGGCAACTTCTAACCAAGTTCTCACCGACCCCTCACCACCAAGCAAGCCACGAGTCTTTGAGGATTTTGAGAATTTTTTGAAGCCATTTCCCACACAATATGGGTGTTCCTATATGGAGGCCAAAAAACCCTCCTTTGGCACAGAAAAAACGATCCAAGTTTCCTCATGGATCCTTACATAATAATACTGGAGCTGAAGCCGCCATCCGCCGTGGACCTGATTTAGTGGATATTTCGCGTGAGCTTAGTAGTCTTCAACGTGAGTAAATATAACAATATGGTTTATTTGATTTTTGACTGTTTGACTGACTTTAGGACGGCCAACGATAAGGAGAGTGGGCTTGAGAAGAAGGCAGACCTTGGAAAACCTACATCAATATATGGCTAATTCACGCAGACATCCGAGCCTTGAACTCGACTCAGAATTATTAGAAAGAAGCCTCGGTGATGACTATAGTAATGATAATGACGAACTTGACGATAATCTAGCAAGAACGTTGGAACGGTATCCGTCGATACGGTATTATGGGCCAAACTGGGATCGTATCAGCAACTCTGCAGACGAGTTGGATGACCACGGAAACAACGATCATTATGACCGTTTAGAAGAGCTGATTGCTTTGGCTGACCGGTCGTCTGCTTGGCGTCCACCAAATATGGTGACTTCACTTCGGTTGCCATCTATTGAATCGCGAAGAACATTAGAGCATGGCGAAACTACTATCAATGAGATTTCTACTTCGTCATCTATGAGTCCTCATTCTACTTCTTTACCTTTAACTCCATTTTCCAGAAGAAGAGATATCATGGAACCGACGAATTCTATAGATTCGTCAGTCCATTCACCATCAAATAGGGGTTGGTTTCCGCGAGCATCATCTGCATCTGCGTCTGTGCCCTCGTCTGCTGTTATTACCACTCCTTCTTCTGAAGTTCCTGTTACAAACGAGTTTCATCGGCCTCAAGTGCATTTCACCGACCCGGTAGCTACCAATCCCCCTGTCGAGGAACATGTTTCTGGCTCATCAGATCCATATTATTACAGGCATTATCATGGCCATGAGCGTCTATTAGAAGGACAATCTGATCATAATGAGCAGGCTTCTACGCATGATACAGCTGATCACAATTAACAGGCTTCTATGCATGATACAGCTGATCACAATTAACAGGCTTCTATGCATGATACAGCTGATCACAATTAACAGGCTTCTATGCATGATACAGCTGATCACAATTAACAGGCTTCTATGCATGATACAGCTGATCACAATTAACAGGCTTCTCTGCATGATGCAGATGCTTTGTATGGAACGTAACTTGCACTACAAGCATATTCTACAAGCATACCCCACTTATCACCAGACCCCACTTATCAGCATACCCCGCCCATCAGCATACCCCCCTTTACAGCATGCCCCACCAGTATACCCCACTTTCGCATTGTATGCTTAATATTAATATGCTGCTATAAAGTGATAAAGAGATTTGTTGGTCATGATGGTTCATTAAGGAATTGCAAGAAACGGTTTACCCAGGTTACAAGAACTTCTACATTATAATTTCTTCCGATATTTCAATTTCTAAATAATGATTTTTCTACATAGATATACATAGTTTTCGGTTTTTTCAATGGTTTGTTATATCTTTTCTTATAGTATAACTCTCTCTAGCCTGTGAGCGGCTGGTTATCACACAAAATTACAATTGCCATAAACGCGTAAAACTATCAAACTCTTGTCAAACACAACAAAGAACCAACACAAGGTCAGGAGTTATTCAGACTATGCTAAATGGAAGGTTTCTTGATACAAAAGTTAAATGAGAGCCAATATATCAAGAAGCTTGTTGTTTGTAATAATACCGAAGGTACTCGTACTTTGGTAAGGCTTGGTGAAACCAAGATCATTGCTGACGAAACCAACTTGTCATACAACATTCCTGGCGGTGCATGTGTTGTAGATTCTGTTGTAGGAATTCTAAATCAGCAACAAGTAATATTTATTTCTTTTACAACAGGAGGTGTGTTGGCATTTAAAATTGATGCCGCAGATAAAGGTTTTGTACCTGTTGAATCGTTAGGTGAATCTAGGCATTCTGAATGGTCTGACAGTGAGATAACCTGCCAATACCTTTCAATAGATGAAGATAGTTTGGTTCTGAGTCATTGCACTTTGGAAGGTAGAATCAGTATCATCAGTCTTAATTCGGTTCGATATGATATGGAGAGCGTCAGTTATAGGCGCCAGACAACTGTTGATTTGAACCGAGTTGTTCTGCAAACTGCGTTTCTTTATTCTCCGATTTCGGAGCTGCTGGTCAGGTATCATGTCGTATTATATGCAGCCAGAAATGGTACCCTTTGTCTTGAACTGATGCCTATTAACTGTGCCCCTGATCAGTTTCCTGGTAGCATGCCGACTACCAAATTGCCTTTCAAACCTTCTGTGGTTCCAAGGTTTATGATACCTGTACATCATCAGTCTGGTATGGTACTTATCTGTGGTCTCGAGCTGATATTCATCACCATGTCGGATATTTTGTCTGGTAACACTGATTGCCGACGTTTGCATACCTTGGAAGATATTGGCGGTGAATTTTACGTCAACGGCCATTTCTACGACTTAAACTCGCAAGCACTATATCTAACTGCTTCTTTATCTGAAGAAAATATATCTATTCTGTTCAAAGTGGTTTTCCTAGAAGATGACTGTGTTCTAGAACCAATTGCCAAGTTCTTCGACCTGCAGTTTGGAACAACATTTGTGCTGGAACCGTGTGATTTGGAAACTGGTATAACTAGCGAATCTCTCGAAGAATGTGCATATTTCATGATATCTTGTGGCGGCAACTGTGTACCGTTTCGCAAGCTCGCTTTCAGTAGAGACCTCAATGGATCTTTTGAACCGGAATACTTGGGATTCGTCTCAGAAGGCTCAGAGTCTATTGGTCCTCTTACAGACAACTTATCGCCTATCTGTGATGGAGAGCTGATTCCTTATGGACTCGAGCAGAAAGAGACGCTATTTGTATGTAGTGGAATTTCTGATAATGGTGCTTTGACTCGTATCAATCATGGCCATAGAGCAGAAGTGTTTCTCACTGGCCCACGACTGGAGCCTGTTTCAGCAATGTATTCCCTGGTGGATAGTAGGAATCTTCAATATCTGGTGCTCTCGTATTCATGGTGCACGCAAGTCTATTTGATTACAGAGAATGATGGTCAATCCGATTCAATGAGTGGCCAAAGCCAAAGCCAAAGCCAAGATGACACGCATTTGCCTATACTAGAATCTGTGCCGGATGACAGCGGATTTATCATGGATGCTTCTACCAAAGCTATTGGTATCTTGCCGCTTTCTAATCAAGTCGTTCAAATAGTCGAAGATAGGATCAGACTCACTGACGGCGAATATCATTACGTTGACTATTCTCTTCCTGGTAAGGTCACACATGCAGCAATACAAGGCAATCTTTTGGCTGTAGTGCTTCACAATGCAGCAGAGTTCAAACTTGAGCTTTTCAGAATCAATCAGGCATTTTTCGCTGAAAACAGTCAAAATACAGGCTGGATTCTTCCTGTCAATCAGTCGGGTGAGGCAGCCAATATCTCTTCGGATGTATCATTTGTCAGGCTCTTTGGTCAAGATTCGGGATCCAGTATTCTTGCTATAGGAAACTACGACAAATCTATATCTCTATTTGGAATTTCACTTAGTGGCCATTTCAGTCCTCTGTGTCAACTTGCAGCACCTCTAAGTGATACTGACGACTTACTGCATGATTTCTACCTCATTTTGTACGGAGAAATATTGAAAGCCGTTGTGAGTTCTCGTGGGGGTGCATATTGCTATTTAGTAGCTGACCCTAACTCCGGTGTTATTACCATGTCAAAGCATTATGCTTTTGGAAAATGGCCTGTATCATTTGTGCAATTGCCAGGGTCAAATTTAATGGCCCTAGATGGAATCAAGATGTCAATGTTATGTTCATCGGAGTTGTATCGTCCAACATCTGTTTATTTCCGAAGTAATTACGACTATGGAAGTGGAGAGCATCGGTTTGCCAGAGACATTCCTTGTGCATGTTCAATACGCGTGAACAACTACTGGAATACGGGCAGTGATTTGGATTTTCTTGCTATTTCTATCAATGGAAAACTTAAGATTATCACTATTTCTAGAAAATCTTTGTTGGTCAGGCTGTCTATACCTGTGGGTGCCACTCCGAAACGACTGTTATATCTGGAGTATTTGCATGCATTCGCAGTTGCCGTTCAGCCTGAGAACGATCGACTTAGAATCACCTTTGTGGACCCCAACAAAGAGCGTGTTCTGGAAACACGTGATGACCGATGTGAATTTGATGACGACGAGCAGATATGTTCATTGTTTCAATGGTGTGTTGTCGTCGACCGACAGGAGTACAGATTTCTTATTGTAGGCACAGCTAAGACAGGAAAGGGAAGAGTCAGAGTTATCAGGGTGAATCGTATGGCAAAAGGCATAGTTGATATTCAGCTCATTAATAAGTGGGATGCTGATGGACCAGTCGGAAGCATTGTCAAACTATCACACAATACTTTTGTCTACTCAGATGGTAACTCAGCACAGAAGGCCACTTTGCGAATCCATGGGCCAGATAAAATCAAAGTTGACCGCAGGCCCATATATCGCAATCAAAGCACGTTTTTGCTGGGTTGTATTGAGCCGTCTAATTCTGAGAAGAATGTCTGTCTCTATTTCACAAGCTTGGGCTCTAACCGCTCTCTGAATCTCATACAGTTCAATCCAGATGATGAGAACGTGCCGCCAGATTCAAAGGTATATGAGGATACATTCTATGTTGGTGATACGGCACCTTTGTCGTTACTTGTTTTGCAGCAGAATACTGTGTTCGTGAGCTTTGTAGGCTCTTCAATATGCATGCTTCAATTGCAACAAGACAACCGCTTAATCAATGTGGCCAACGTATTTATGCATCATGGTCTTATAATCAAATTTGTTCGTTCAAATTCGAATCCAAATCATGTGATAGCCCTCTCGTCAGATGGCACGATTTATGGATTAACATGTCTGACGAAAGAACAATTGAGAGAACTGAGTAGAAAGTTGCAAAACAAGTCTGGTAATAATTCCATAGATGAATCTTTGTTGTTCGATGGATCCACATTTGAGTGCCGCAATGTGATAACTGAAGAATCCTTGCGTTCAATCAACGACGACGTCTCTGGATGGTCTGTGGATCTTTTGTCTTCGCTAAACCTTTAGATAGAGAAAATAAATACAATGCTACAAATACATAAATGTCTAACTTTGATGTTGATTATCCTGTTCTTTGATTTGATCCAACAACCGGTCGATACGTGACCCTAGTACTGGCTGGCCTTTGTTGGTGAATTTTCTCATTTGTTGCTTATGCTTCAATCTCAAACCATCTCTATGTGTTTTTTCCGCTTCTCTATCTTTTTTCTGACGTTCTACTGCTTCTTTGTTTTCTCTTCTTCTTTGTTTGACCATCAGTCGTCTTTCTTCGTAAGTAGTCTTCTTCTCAGTATATCCTTTTTCAGTATGCGCTTTCTCGACGAGATTGGGATTTTTTTTGACCGATTTTGGTTTATTTTGTTCCTCTTCGAATTCTTGTGCCTTTCCAGATACGTTAGCTTCCTCATCATCATCCTGTGGTTCAGGATCAACGGATTTGCTCGGTTTATCAGGCACTTCTTGGCCGTCTTTTTCAAGCATCTTGAAGTATGCTTTTCTCAACCGTGCACGATGCACCAGCGACTTCTGAATATCTGCAGTCTTTTTTTGGTATCGATTTCTTCCTCCTTTATATATTCCAGACATTTTATGAAGTGGTTGTGTTTGGTTTGTATGTTTCCGTTTAGATATTGCAGGAGATGAAATTTATCTCGAAACTTTTTTTTCAGTTTTTTTTTGTTTTTTGTTTTTTTCGTTTTTTTCCGTCTTCTACGGAATTTTTCAACTTCACCTTCAATTCGACGAGTATTTGAAAACCTTTTGATCTCACCACTCCCCAAAAAGCAGATTCACACAGTTGCACCAACACAGAGCTTTTGAAAGACTCTGTGATAGACTCTCGTCATATTAGAAAACTGTCCAGACGTTTTACATCTGTGTCAGTTTTTTTCTTCTGTGCATTAGACCCGAGTAATCCTGAACCCAGTAATATCGGCTGTAATCTGTGTGAAAGCTAATGATTCGCATACACGCCAGTTGGCGCGGCACAATAAGGTCTGCAAATGCCATATATATGACAGGTCTCCGAGGAATAGACTTACCTGGTGTCAATGGCTCGGTTTTGAACCGCATACTAGTGTTTCAGCATATCCAAACCAACAATTTCCATGCCAAAGTCAGTTTGGGCCAGAAAACCAAAATCCTCAGGAAACAAAAAGTATCGACAGGAACGCGGAATGATCCTGCCACTTTGGCAGCATCTAAAGAATCACAATTGACACCTGTCACTGCATTACAAGAACTAGAGCATAGAGTGTCTTCAAAAACACTTAATAGTGACCTTGCAGCCGTATTAGCCAAGATTCCTTCTCAAAGCCATTGGCCAGAGGTTTCTGAGAAGACTTATGGTCCTGAAATACGGCTGGCATATTTGGGTATGATTCTTGGTGGTTGTAGGGAAGGCAAGACGTCTAATTTCGAATCCATACTGACCCATGCCTTAACAGTCATGCCACGGAGAGAATTCATTCTACTGCTACGAGACACTATTACAATCATATTAAACTTGCATAACTTTAATCTTCCGCCCTGCATTGATACCCCTATAAAAACATGCATACAACTCTTTGCTTGTACATTATTCAAGCATGATAATTATCCTAAATATGTGACTGCTGAGAAACACTCAGAAGAACAGTTTACTCTTAGGCAGATATATTCTTGTGATCCGAATGAAACAGTTGATATACTTGTACAACTTATCAAGGATCCTGATCAAGTATATTTCGGTAAACCACTGGCATCAACGTATCTGAATTTACTGGCCTATAATCTATCTAAACGAAGAACTGCCAAAAAGCATGTGGATCACGAGGCCATTACTAAGCATGCCGAACTGATTTGGAGTACTTTATTTAATGAGAACCTAGCATCTGGCATCGACTTGCATTCTATCACCACTTTGTATTTCAATCTTGGCCGATACAAAGATGCCATCAATTTTTATGATAATAATGAGCCTTTACATAGAGATTGGCAATTCGGAATCATTCTCAAATGTTACGCAGCTATGAAAGATTGGTCAGGCTTACAAAAGTGCTTTGAATCTTTATTTGGAAGAGGAGATTTGCCTCACTTTGAGCATTATCGAACCGTCATTTGTGCACTTGCATCTCTTGGACGTGTGGATATCGTGGATACTCTTTTCGATGGACTTGTTGCTCGAAAATTCAGTCCTTCTATCGGTATTATCAATGCTTTAATGTACTCTAGGTTTGTTCTAGGATCCTTGAATCTGGCTAGACAATTGTACGACAGGATCCCTGAATTCCGCTTGTTACCGAATAGGCAAACATATCGTATTATGCTGTTAATATGTCGAGATTACAAAGATCTTCCGGAAGCTATGCGATTTCTCAAACTAATGATGGAAGATGGCTTTCCTGTAGGAAATCAGGAGATAGAGACATTGATAGGACTTTGTGCTTACACACGAGATATCGTTGCTGTAGAGCAGATTGTTAAATGGGTAAAAACCGAGCTTTGCATGAAGTTAACTAGAAGGGCATATGTACGATTGATCAAGTGCCATTTGGAGAGCAATGACTACATGGGTGCATGGAAATTCTACCAGGAAATGATAAGCGAAGGAATCAAGCCGTCCACAGAGGCAATTACGCCATTTGTGAACAATGCGGCAAGATTCAAGAATTGGGGTATTGTTGAGTGGGCTGACAAAGTAATGGCTGATAACTCTTTATCTGTCACGCATAAGTATACTGCTGCAAAACTGTTTTATATCAGTCAAGCTAGTAGTGTGAAATTTGCTGAGTCTTATTTCCATGAATGCGTTGAAGCAGCCAAAAAAGCTGGAACTACAATTGGATTGTCAGCGCATTATCATATCATGATGGACAGATATTCTCGTAGTCACATGGTACAATCTGCTATTAATCTCTATGAAAGCATTGAGAAAGACGGGGTTAGATCTACTTTGAATCTGCATCGAGCATATATTGATTTGAAAAGGAGACGTATGATGAGCGACAACCCATCAGAGGAAATGCAAGAGTTTCTCGACGATTTTCTGCAAAGAAGCGGCAAAATGATTGATTTATACTCACGAAAAGTGCCACGTGACGTCGTACCTTCAGAAATGGTTGTTTCTTTAGGTGAATTGTTCCGTAAAAACAAGAATTATCCTGCATTAAAGCTTCTTATTGCCAGGTTTAAAGAAGTTTCCAACAGGACCGACCCAATACAGGACATGTATAAAATCTACTCGCTTCTCTTGATAAGTAGCGCTCATTGTGGCTACCTTCATGAGACAGCAGAAAGCTGGAGTTTGTTCTTGAATGAACTCAGACAATCCTGTTATGTTAGTGCTAAAGCCGAAGACGGAGTAACTTTTGTCCGGAAACTAGCTCCACGGTACAGAAACGATTATGCCAAAGAAATCAATGCCAAACTACAGTCATTAGCATTCTTAGAGCAACATAGAGACATGCTCGCGTTTATTAAAAGCCTAGAAGACGAAGGATTCGGCATTGTCTATAGCAACAGGGTCACACTCGCTAAGGCATTACTCACAAGTGATAAGACTGTCCTGGATGGACTGGATACTGCAGAGAAGTTGTGTCATGAATTATCTCCGGGGAAGCCTAGAAAAAAGTCGCCGGTGAAAACAACCTTGATTGTTGATGCTCTTCCTAGAGCTGTTGAAGTCATTGTTTTTGAACATAATTGCTCGTCTACTGAGGCAATGAATATTTTGGAGGACAGATATCCAACTATAATGGCGCTGGTGAATAAATATCATCAAAGAGATTTCTCCAAGGTTTTGTTTTCACCTTTCTCGTCACCTGCATTCTAATGTAAATATCTATAATGTATATATATTCGGCATGCTTCAATGCTGCCATCATCAGTGTAAATACAACTAAAAGTAATTTTTTGGAATATATTTTTGCTTATTTTAACTTATTTTAACCTTTCAAAGGACTAGGTATTATAAACCATGGTTGGTCATCAAGATTGACCTTGCCAGAATAAGGGAAGCCGGTGTACGGCTGTACATTGTATTCTAAGGAAATAGTGGCATTTTTATCAGAGTAAGACCTCGTAGGATCCCAAAATTGATATGCTCCGGGGATCTGATTGAATGAATGTGCAGCTTCATCTTTTGTCTTGATTATTCTATCCCAGATTACTATACGATTGTTGATATCAGGTCTTGAGCCAGGGTATTCCGCTACAGCATATAGAAAAACCTGTTTGGTATTCCAATTGAACAGCTGAGAGACATCATAGTCGATGTCAAACATTATTCGACATACATCGGATGTACCTGCTTGATAAGAGCCCATTCTACCGACAAATGAGTTGGCGGTTATACCACCAATATGGCCAGAAACTTCTTGGAATGCAGATTGAGAGTAAAGGTGGAAATATGCAGTGATACTGATCAATAGCGTAAGTGCAATATTTGCATATACAAACGTGCCAAAAACACTCTGTACTCTTTGATAAATAGTGTGCATTGTTGTCACGGTTTATGGATATAAGAGACTGTGCGATTCGCTGGCAAATTGGTGGTGGTGAAAACCGGCCAGCACGGCTGTGTCATCACCAGCCGTGCATCGTCAGCCGTGCCATCTTCCTCTACCCCTGATCTCTATCGGTAATATGCATAATTATCAAATCAATGTTAGAAAGATAACTTAGATAAGAACCGAAAAAATGGCAAAATCACATGTAGAAGTAAAGATCTGGACATGTTTATTAGTTTTTCTTGTACTTGGTATCGAAATGGTACATGTTTCGATGTTTCTGGGCATACCCGCTTTTCAAAACGCTTATAACCAGCCCAGTCCATTGATTCAGGGGTGTATGATAGCTATATATCCAGCGACTGCAGCTTGTAAGTATTTATTAAGTTCAATTGACCTTTTGATATACTTTCTGGATTTGTTCCTTTAGAAGCAGATTCGTTGTGACTGTATAATCTCAATGTCATTTTCTACAGCCAACCGCCGTCATTGTCAATTGGATATTTCACCTACATCAGAATTCAAGCTAACAACTAGTCGGATCTTTTTTGGCACTTTTCTTTAGCTCATGTAGGAGACTAGCACCTCTGATATTCCTCGGTACTATCCTATGGATTGGTGGACATGTGGTAACCTGTCTAGTGATCTCCAGGACATCATTTTTCCTAGGAAGAGCAGTGAAAGGAACCGTTGTGGGCTTCATTTCTACTATAGTGCCAATATATGTGACCAAAGAATTCGAAGACGAACCTACCGTGGATATAGCCAGTACATTCACATTGTGTCAGGCATTTGTTCCGTTAGGAATGGTAGTAGCATCGATATGTGCATTGCTAAACAATCCAGGAGTAGATTTCCAATTCTGTTGGCTGATTATCTTGATATTTGTGGTTTCATTGGTTCCACTGAGTTTCCTAATCAGCTTTATAGCTGGCGAGAGAGCTCCCCAAAAATCTGGCAGCAGTCCTAGCTTATGGGCAGCATTCCTGAAGATACTCAAAACACGACCATTTCTTAACAAAGTTCTTCAAGCTTCTTTCATACAAATCCTCGTACAAGGTACAGGTGTCAGTGTTATAATGTACTATGCAGGCTACATCTGTCAAATGGCTGGTCTCAATGATGAAGCCAAGACCTACGTCATTTTGGGAATGCACGTGGTAAACTTTGCTTATGTGGCTATAAGGGCCCGTTTCAGCTCAAGTTCAAACTGGCAGAGATTGGCCTCACTAAGACAAGCGTGTGTATGGCTAGGGCTCATCCACGGTATCAATGGACTTCTCATGATGGGTGGACAGTCGGTTCCACCTATCAATGGCAACCCTAGTGCAATCTGGGAAGTTGATTCTAGTTCTGGTAAAGCTATTCTAGCATTTTGTTTTGTTTTTGTGATTATTTTCGCAAGCAAAGTAGTCACTGTTGCAATGGCCTATACAATTGAATTGATCCCTGTAGAAGTGGCTCCAGCAGGAATATGTCTGGCCAGTCTTTCCGGTTGGATTTTCAATTTTATATTGGCACTCAGTATTCCTTATTTGTTTGTGTTTCTGCGTTTTGGTGTGTTCTTTGTCTTCAGTCTGATCTGTCTAGGTATGTACCTGATTCTCATTCCGTTTGAAGAGACCAACACAGTTATATATACAGGCACAGAAGAAAAACAGAAACACCTTTGGCTTAGAAATATAAGTATCAAAAGTACTTTTCCCTGGTGTCGTTGGTTCTCGTCAAGACAAGATGCATGCCAGTCTGTTCAGAAACAATTACCGACTATATCACCTAGTCTTGAGCTCAAATCATGAATCCGACGTTCATTAATCTGCATAACAAATATTACAAATGTTTTAAATACGAAAGACTCTTCGTTGTTGTTGCTATTGCTCTTGCTCTTGACACATGCTTTCCTTATATGTTAGTTAATCAACACTCATATATTCTAACTCACTAAGTAACATCAATGTATTCCCAAATTTGGATATCAATCTACACCACCACCAACACTTCCTTCTACCATAACTAATCAAAATGGACGACAGAATTGAACCCGATGTACAGGATGTAAGTATCTAATAGGTGTGATATATTTAAATCCTTCTGATTCTAATATATTAGTCTACTCCACTGAAACCCTCGGCTCCACAAATGTCATCACAGGCTTATATTCCGCCGGCTGATTTTGACCCTACTGGCATGTCCAGCAGCAGCTCTAACGGTGCAGGAATAGGCCCAAATGTTTCTGGTAACATGGCGTTCGATCGGCCGACTATCAATAAGAATGCATCTATCTTTACATTGGATTATTATGCCCAGTTCTTCGATGTAGATACTTCTGATGTTCTTTACAGATGTCTGCTGGCATTGAATCCTCTTAGTCAACAACAATTTCTGGAACATGACGGAGGGTTCAGTCTAGAGCAGTCAATTGGTGCTGCTGGAACATCTAGTGGACTTGTTGCGGGTGGATTGGCAGATTTGTATGGCCCCTTCTGGATTTGTGCCACGCTGGTATTTGCTCTATTCTTTGCTTCTACATTTGCAGGTCTGCTGTTTTCCAGCTGGCAAGGTGTCAAATACGAATATCAATTCGACTTGCTAAGTGGGGCGGCAGGTTTAATGTATGGCTATACTTTCCTGGTACCTTTAGGTCTATGGTTGGTTATAAGGTATACAAACATCTCACCAAACACTACGTTACTGCAGCTTGTATGTTTATATGGCTACTCTAACGTCACGTGGATTCCAGTGGCACTTTTGTCTATTTCACCTATTCTAGGTGCTCCTACATTATCTAATGTTGTTAGGTGGATATTTATTGCACTTGGCTACGCATTATCTGGCTCCTTTATAGTGAAGAACATCTATTCTGCGTTGGTGCCAGTTTCTTCAACCACAATAGATGTCGATAGGAAACCTGCCTTGGTTATCATGGGAACAATGGCAATTCTACACACAGCTTTGGCTTTTGCTGTTAAGCTGTTGTTCTTTGGTATTAAAGTAGACAAATAGGCATAAATAGGAAGGACGAAAACCAAGTTAATGCATCATTACTTGATTATAGAGATACATTTACTTTCTACTTCTTTTTAACTTCCCTTTCCCTTTTCCATTTCCGCTTTCAAACTTTCAACAAGTTTGGTAAGTTCATCAATCTTTCGATAAAGATTATACGAATCCCAGCCTACACCTGCAGCATCTCCCTTTTCAAGCTGAGGAGCCACACTGTTAACCTTGTCCATCCATTCATCTTCATCAATGATAAATTCAGGGTCACCAGACGCAATTACTTGGTTCATTTGTTCTATCTCGGTTCCATATCGAGTTAGAGAATCCTCGTCATTGGTATATCCATCCATCAGATCCCATTCCTCGTCAATTTCATTAGCATCATCAGGGAATCCTTTAGATCTGTTATAATTGATTTTTCTAGCCATGAGCGACTCCTTCCAAGCAATAATCACTAGAGCAGGGGAATAAATAACCGACATTACTATGTTTGCCAAGGCTTGATAAGTATCATTATCCATCCACCATTCAAAAGGAAGAATCAAACAGAAGAGTTCTAAAAGATTAAATGGAGGTACAAAGACATTTTCATCAGGAGCACGAACAAATCTCAGGGTCTTTTGCGCAACGAGTGCCATATATTCACTGGAAGCATTGTCATAAATTTTTTCATAAGCACTGTTAAACAAAGCCACTAAAATATTGAGCAGCAAAGTGGAAATCAAGAAAGTAAAACTGTAGTACAATATTTCTCCATAAGGTTCTGCGAAATGTTCAAATAACTCGAAATCAGTATCCCCAATGATGGTCCTAGTCATGACTTTGATTACTTGAGATGTGAAATTCAACTTAGCATCATCAGCATTATCTAAACCAATAAAAGCTTGTAAGAAGCCGCCTGAAATGATAACCAATAATACGAAGAAGATAATGGATTCCTTCATCAATTCTTTGAGGACTACCAGCATGGCTCCAAAGAACTGAACAGAGTCCAAGTATAACAGAATACGACCCCAGATCAAAGGAGCAGCACAAGAAAATGTCCTATAAGCTATGATATCATAGCTGAGTCTGGAAGGTGAGTCAACACCATGCGATACTGCTATTGATCGAAGTGCAAACGACGCCAGTACTAGGGCATAAAGAGTATCATTGAATACATTCCAGAACCCTAGATAATCGAAACCAACTGTGTATAGTTTTTGGATTTCGTCCCAGATGAATCCTAAAGTACTGATATAAAACAAAGCTTCCATAAACTCGATGGCTTCTCCTTGGCCTGATATTGTGTTAATACACAAAGTATATAACGTAAGGTATCCAAACGAAATCACTAGTTGGATGTAGTTTTGATACATGGGAGTCTTGATTCGATCAGGATCAAAATGAACCAAGAACCGGGTATCTGTTGTATGTTTATAGTAACGATATACCGTAGGATCCTCGTCAGATTGCACAATCCAACCTTTCCAGATCCATTGAATACATCTCTGATAACCGGCGGCTCCTATTACAACTGTATCATGCATATTAACCGCCAATTCCAAAGCATTCAAAGCACGAGCATCTCTACCATGAAGAGTAATCGTGTATCTTTGACACAAAACATCTCTGAAAAGATAATACTCGTCTGCCTCAGTGTCTATGAGACTATATGCGAGGCATGAAGCTGCAAGCGCTCTGCACTGGTATAACTCAGAATCGTATAATATACTTTTTGAACTAGCGATATTCCATTTACGCACAATCAAAAGCACAAACACCAACGTAGCTCTGTATCTTCTGGAACTGGAACCTGCCTCGCCATCTCCTTTACCACCAGCCGCCTCCTTGACCAATTGTAATACCTGCTTGGTCAAAACAGGCGAGTCTGGTTTAGAGATGAGGTCTTCTTCAAATTGAATAGGGATAATAGTATCTATAAGTTTCTTGATACGAAGAGCAATTTTCAGCACATGTTTTCCTGAAACCGGAATCAAAACTGGTTCATCCAATTGGTCCATCTTGTCAGGTGTTTCTAAGGTGAGTTGTTGAAACAAGCAGCAGTTGAATGGTCGTGTAGTGTACGCCTTGAAATCACTGATAATGACCGCATAGGGGGGAGTTTGTGTGAGACCTGGGCAAAATAGGCAATTGAGCTGTGAAAATTGTCAGGGACAAGTGAAATGATGATTTAAAAGTAAAGACAGTTACAGTTTTGTTCTTTTTCTTTTATGGTTGAAATTTTGGTAGTTCTTTGAGACCGTTGAAATCGTCCGTATATGGCAAATTTGTGTGCCGATCCATGCATAATCTCGAGCGACGAAATGTGGCGCATGTGTGGCGCATGGAAAAGGCATTTGAACCATTGGATTAATACTGCACGTCCCGTAGAGGCCCACCAAAATGGAAATGGTGATGTTTATATTGTTAATTTATATAGCTAATTTATATTGCTGATTTCTAGTCGATATGACATTAGAAACATTGCATTCACATGCACAATTGTTCTATTCGTGCTCAGTAATCTGAAAATCTGCCAAAACTCGGGTCGAAATCAAGTTCTGGTGCAGTTGAGTTAAACCAAACCAAACCAAACAAATAGCAAAGCAATCAAACCAATAATTAATAACTTAACTCACTACTTCAGTTGTCATGTGACCAATACAGAATTCCGTTTCATCTTTGCTGTTTTGCGGAGATAGCAGACCGAGGATTACCCGACACCCCACTGCTATAAATTCTATGCACCCGACAAACACTTTTTAACTACACATTAACTACAGTTGCCAATAAGTAGTAAATACAACGTAATAACCATGAAACAGTCCAGTTTGCTCGGGTTAACTGGTATACGGCGTGCTTTACTAAATGGTAATAAGCATGTATCTTCGGAGACCTTAATGGTTAAAAGATCAAGCGTTTTATCTTCTCGGCTATTACATGTTGAGTCACGATCGACTTCACTATTATTAACGTCTCGAATATCATTGGCTGGAACAACAAGACTTGAAACACAACAACAACAATGTGTTTTTGGAAAATATATTGCTAGGGCCAATTATTCTACGGAAACCAATAAAACAGACGAGACTGAGGCAGAACAAGCCGAGGAAACTCTGGAATCATTACCTCGTGAATCGGATCAGGTTGATCTATGTATTGTCGGCGGAGGACCAGCTGGTTTGGCTGCTGCTATCAGATTTAAGCAATTGGACATTGAAAAAGGTTCTGGAGAACTTCGAGTTGTGGTTTTGGAGAAAGCTGGTGATATGGGTGCTCATACGTTGTCTGGTGCTGTGTTGGAGACTAGGGCTTTGGATGAACTGTTACCTGAATGGCGAGATGATCCCCCACCTAATATCACTCCAGTAAAGTCAGAAACAATGAGATACTTGACCAAATCAATGGCTATACCGATTCCAGAACCTCCTCAAATGCATAACAAAGGCAATTACATAGTATCATTGAATCAAGTGGTCAAATGGTTGGCTGAGAAAGCTGAAGAGGTCGGGGTTGAAGTTTATCCTGGTTTTTCAGTTAGTGAGCTTGTTTATGATAAAAATGACAGAGTAATTGGCATTGCTACTAATGATATGGGTGTTTCTCGGGATTTCAAGCCTAAGGACAACTTTGAACGTGGTATGGAATTCCATGCTAAAGTCACTCTTCTTGCTGAAGGCTGTCATGGTTCATTATCTAAACAGGCCATGAAAAAGTATAATCTCCGTGAAAACTGCGATCCTCAGACATATGGTCTAGGTATCAAAGAGGTTTGGGAAGTACCTGCTGAAAACTGGAAGGAAGGTTATGTTGCACATACACTTGGACATCCTCTAAGTTATGACACATATGGAGGAGGTTTCATGTATCATTTCAGTGAGAACCTTATATCTATAGGTCTTGTTGTTGGTCTTGATTACCAAAATCCTTATATCTCGCCTTATCAGGAGTTTCAGAAGATGAAATTGCATCCATTCTATGCTACTGCTCTTAAAGGAGGAAAATGCATTTCATACGGAGCTAGAGCTCTGAACGAAGGTGGATTTCAATCGATTCCTAAACTTGATTTCCCTGGTGGTGCCCTTATTGGCTGTTCTGCTGGATTTCTGAACGTTCCAAAGATTAAAGGAACTCACACGGCGGTGAAATCTGGTATGTTGGCTGCTGAGTCAGCATTCGAAGCTATCAATGCTGTTACAGAGAGTGCTACAGAGTCAGAACAGGTTGAAGCAGAATCTGAATCTGAATCGCCATCTGAATCCGAAGAATCAGCAGAATTCAACTCATTGGATATACCCTCATATCCTGCCAAGTTCAAGGAATCTTGGATCTACAAAGAACTCTACGAAGTAAGAAACGTTAGACCATCATTTAGTGGACCTCTTAAACTATATGGTGGTGTAATGTATTCTGGTATAGATACTCTCCTCCTCAAAGGCAGAACACCTTGGACGTTCCATCATACTCATACCGATGCAGCATCTACTAAGCCTGCTTCTAATTTCAAACCCATCGAATATGCTAAACCAGACAACGAAATAACATTCGACTTGATGACCTCTGTGTCACGAACTGGTACATATCATGATGAGGATGAACCTTGTCACCTTAGAGTCCCTCACCAAGATATGGACCTTCATGCAGAGAAGAATTATCCTAAATTCAAAGGAGTAGAACAGAAATTCTGTCCTGCCGGTGTCTATGAGTATATTGCTGACGATTCAAAGGAACTTGGAGTAAAGTTCCAGATAAATTCACAAAACTGCATACATTGTAAAACATGTGATATCAAAATTCCTGCCCAAGATATTGATTGGACAGTTCCTGAAGGTGGTGATGGTCCTAAATATTACATGACCTAAATATATATAAATATATATATAAATATACCTTATATGCATAATAATAGTTCCCAGGGCACACTCTGCTTTTGAAGTTTAAGCAGCCCAGATTTCTAATATATCGGATTCTTCTTGTTGCGAAAATTCCATTGCCATTTGTAAATCCTCGTCTGTCTTGATAGCAACAAAGTCTTCATCTTCATCTTTATATCGAAGCTTGAGAATACCTGAGGTTTGCTTTCCACAAAGTCTAATCTTTCTTTCTATTCGTTCCAACAGCTGACAATACTCAACATCTGTGGGTATGATCAATAGGAAACTATCTTCTTGATAATGGAGCTTGACCTTGATCGAGCCAGTTTGAGAATTGAGCATAGTCAGCGAGCTTGTAGAGCTAGCTGCAGTACTTTCCGCAAGAGAAGTACCGCTCATTGTTTTGTATGCGCCAGGTCCTCCTCCACGGGCATTGGCATATGCTGCAGATATGCTAGCACCGTCACTTTTGACTCTGGCAGCAGACGGTTTTTTCCCCGCAGATGCCCCTTGTGCTTGAGGAATGCCATGTCCATTGAGAGATCCCATTGCCGGTGGAGGCATATTGGGATAATTTGGAGATGAAACTGATCTGTTTCGTGTGCTATAAGGACTTGTGACATTGACTGCTGTCAATGATCCATTATCTTGATTGAAACCATTTGATGTAGACGAAACTGAAGAAGCAATAGTACTTCCTGCCTCTGTTCGAGCAGCAGAACCAGAAGAACCAAGCTTCAGTGCTGAAAGCTCGTCTGAAAATTGACTGTTTCCTGCAGATGTATATGCAACAGGCGTTGAAAAGGAGTTCTGGGACATACGTCCATTGAGGAAACCAGTAGGCTCATATTGTGACGAAGGAGAGACTAGTTCCGTAGCATCGTCATCAGACACAAATGAGTTACGCATATTCTGCTGCTGAAAGCTGCTAAGATATTCTGGCAATGATGCTTCATGATATCTAGCAAGCATTCGTTTAATTGTAGTCTCCCACTGCTTGAGCACTTCTTCATGTCGGAAACGAATATCGAAATATCCAGTATCGCTAGCATGATCCGTACCCCATGATATGTGTAGCATATAACCCCCACTTCTTGTTGCGACCACATCTGTAATATATGCCATGTAGATTCTTCCCTTAAGAACTAGACTCTCAGGACGAGTAGCATTAGCTCCATTGGAACTTCTATTGATCGAAGTAGATGACTGACCTTTCTTCAATGTCGGTCGATTCTTAACAGGTGGCGTTGGTTTGCAACATAATATGATATTCTCAAACAAATACAAATGGTACTCTCGTTCAACCTCGGACTTTACGACAGTGAACTTACCATCATGCAACAACTCGCCAAAATCCTCAACTCTATGACCTCTCCAATCTCTGACTTGATCGGACAACAGTCGAACCGTAGCAGCATTCTCTATTCTTCTTTGAGTTTCATTAATCTCTGCCGTGATATACTTCATGGTTTCATGACCTTCGACTATTTCGTTGTGGTACTCCCAATCTTTTGGATAGTCTTTCAGCAACTGAGAAATGAGTAATGGATATTTGCATATTCTTTGAATAGGTTTGATCAGGTAAGCCTGTAGGTCTAATGTTTCTCCAGTTGGCAATACAACACTTCGAAGAGCGTGCTGATAGCGAATCTGCAAATCCAAGGCATTCTTTTGGTTTAATGCATAACCTTCATATACAGCAAACCCGTCTTGCATTATCTCAAACACAGACCCTAGACGCTGCTTTTGAGGTGATAGTTGGGCGTGGTATTCAAACGCTACCAGTATTCGTCGCTGGAAATCGATTAATTGCGTAACATTGGCAAATAACCCATGTACTTCATCCTGGCTTAAACTTGTTTGAAGCAGTACCTGGTTCTGGAAAACTATCAGGTCCTCTAAATCCTGCACATAACGTCGTTCTGTTTGTAGAATCTCATCAATGACTTTATCTCTCTTGTCCGTCAAAGAAACCTCTTTAGCAGTATCTTCAGCAGCCTGTGGAACAATTAATCCCCGAGATGTGAGAGTGTCAAGTAATAAGTTTACAGTACGAATCACCTAGAAGTTAGAATAACGTTAAAATCAAAAAAAAATAGGAAAACGACCACTTTACTTACCTTTAATAAATCAGCAGTATTGTCAGAAAAGACATTTGATATAGTGAATAAATCTTGATCAGGAATGTTCAATTCTTCCTTACATCCATGCACAAAATCGTAAACCGCACGTTTGGCTACTTTCATGTCATCAACAATGGCACATTTCAAAGGAGTTTTTGGATCCAAAACGTTGAATAATGCACAAAGAGATGTTCCCATACGGAAAAAGCTCCAAATGAGAGACACAGGATCAATTTCCAAACAAAGAGGAATAGAACCTATGGATGCTAGGTAAGGTTTGATTCTTAAAGAAGTGTGCCCTGTGGAGGGATGCGATATAATGCCAGCTGCAGTCAATGTGTTCTGAGCGGAAGCAATAGCCACAGTCATTGTGGCGGTATCTGATAAATCAGGGCATATTTCATATACTGAAGCACGGAAGTCATCGTATGCGTCTAAACATGCATCTAAATGCCCTTTTACCGCGGGTATTTTCTGTAGTCTTTTTAATAGTGTTGCGCATATATGGTATAGAGACGGTCTTATCACCGTAGGCTTGTGGGTATGGGTCAAGACCCTGACATTTCTAGTAGATAAAGCAGAAGAGCTATTGTTATGACTCGAGGACAAGCCTGGAATATTTGTCATTGAATTATTCAGCCCACTTATACTGCTGAAGCTACCCTGACGAGACGCCAATGTGCTTGCCGAGGGATTGGAATTGTTGAACATGTTGAAAACCAAACCAAACCAAGTTAGAAATTAACAACAACAAAAAAGATGGTATAATAATAATAATAAAAAGCGCAGCTGAATCCGCGCCGATGCCGTGTTTCCCCGTTTATTCTGAAATCAGTCTCTTATATTGACAGTGAATAAATATTATGGCACTTTGTGGGGTTTGAGTGCGTGACTCTTATGTAGAAATAATGCGTTGCTGTTTAAAGCTTATGCGTATTATGATAGCCTGTGTGTGGTGGATGTGAAGTTGCAAAGTGTGGAAAGTCAACCCGATAAACGAGTAGGTGGGGTGGGGAGCCTCACGATGGAGGGCAGGGAGTGGCTAAGCAATGCAATGGATAAGAATGGGGTACGAAAGTTGCAAAAAAAAATTAAAAAATGTTTCTATCTAGAGAAAAACAATTATTATATTGTTATAAAAATTATTGTTGTTTCGTGGCTTGAAGGTCTTTTTGAAATGTCTATTATGTTCCCCATGCGGTAGCTGTTACATTAAGGGGTAAATTTCAACGGCTTTCTCCTCAAACACGATCAATCTGATTTTGATATTAATAAGACCAAGAACCGTAATAAAATATGTGAGACTGGAATTATAGAATCGATGGTTTTAGAAGTATAGATTGATATAAAGTTGGCCGTGTATTACCGCAAACGGTTCCTGCATTCTTGGTCAAGCTGAGGTGAGCCATTCGCGTCTTCGAGACATAGTCACCCACACAAGCCTCATTGACCCACCAGCACAGACACTTTGAGAAGGTCTTGTGCTAAGCATGATACGGCTTTTTTTGTGCGAAGTGTAGTCTATTGTGAACGTCATAACTAACCAACAGTAAATGACCAGACTGCCATGTCACTTAGCAGCAATGGATATAGGAAGTTATGAATATCAAATAAATGGCTGATACGAGATGAAAAATCCAGTCAAAAGACGTGTTTGGCTATTAGTACATGAACTTCCTAAAAAGGAAGTTGCAATGCTGTAAAAGTCTGATTGTTCTTCTGTAGCAAAAATCGAGATTCATAACGTAATCATATTGCGAAGCTTATGTAAGCAGTTTTGACCAAAAAATCACTTACCATAATATGAGAATTCCAACGGCGGGGATCACCGATTAGAAGCACCATATATTTGGTAATGCTAAGTCGGAGATAATCCAGATTGGGAGGTTTTGTGACTAAAATATTTCTATATCCTCGGCTTTAGTTTGCAAACCGGCCTTGTTCTCGGAGTAGAGCCTTTATTTCCTGTCAGATTGTCTCTGCTAAATCCACGGAGTTAAGATTTGACTTGACAGGTGGGGCATCCCACAGCGAGAAGCTGAATATAAAATCCGGCTGGATTTTCAACTATATGAACCCATATCAAAGCAAGTTGTTTTAAACAGTTTAAATCATGAGCGTATATTTAGAAAGGGCTTTCAGGCTTGTTCTCTCAGTGTTCATCACTCCTGCCTCGGAGAAGGATATTGTCTATAATCATCCGAGTCTAAAATTGGTTCCTGCCACACTGAAAGTTTCCAGCTCGGTATTTTCTGATAATGGGCCAATTCCTTGGGTCTATGGAGGTCACAGAGTTGTTGGAGGAAGTGGAATGTCCCCACCTTTCAGAATTGATCCGAAATCGGTTCCTGAAACTACAAAGTACTTGGCTATAGTTGTTGAAGATTCTTCAGTTCCCCTGAGCTTCCCTATCTCTCATGCTATATTATATAACTATCCTGCTTCAAAATTAGACTTTCAAGAAGGAGAACTGATTGAAAATGATGCTCCAGCTTGCAAAGTGGCTCCGTTTGTTACTGAAGATGGTATTGCAGTAGGTAAAGGCTGTATGGGTTTCAGAGGATACAGAGGCCCATGTCCATTAGCTGGTGATCCACCCCATCAATATCATTTCGAGGTGTTTGCTCTCAGTGAGAAATTGGATCAAGATCTGACAATCAATGAGTTTGCTGAGAAGTTGCAGCCCTTATGTTTAAGTAAAGGTATGATTACAGGAACATTCCAGCGAACATATTCCAAACATTAGTGAATCATATTGATATGAATAGTTAGCGTAGAAATTAATTTGTCAACTGGTTCCGTCAAAGTTATTCTGTTCAGACGACTCAGTGGGGTGACACTTGCTTGGCCCGACCCCCCTGACCGTTACGGGGATCTCGGAAAAATTCTCGGAACATTTCTCCGCGTGCGGGGAGCATAAGGGAAACCAGCTATAACTTAGATACAAATATACAAGCTCGACATGCCAAAAAATAAGCTTCAAATACATTTATCTACCATGTAAATTTAAATAAATAAAAGTATTAAATGTCAATATTTTGTCTCACGGACAAATTCTCTGCAGTGTTCGTGGAAATAGTTTCTCCGAATAAAGTGGGGTGGTGGTGTGGGATGGCCCCGTCCTGTTAAAAGTCAGCCCGAACCTCTTGACGCTTCGTTTCTTCCACCTTGTTGTGTAACATTAAATTGTTGAATTTCAAACAGAAATAACAAACAAAAGAAAAACAAAAAGATAATCAAAATTTAAAATATGACATCAGATATTCCTCATAAATCACATCTTTCTGAGGTTTACACTTACCCGGAACCTCAGTATGCTCGATACAGAAATCTGTTGACGAAATTTGCGGAGTTATATGGTCCTCAGTACCAGTCACCAGATTTGATTGTTCGAAGTCCCGGTAGGGTCAACATCATGGGAGACCATATTGACTATTGTCTATTCCCGTGCTTACCTATGGCTGTAGAAAATGACATGGTGATTGTCGCTTCAATCACTAACGATGGACGTGTCGAGGTCGCCAATTGTGATGCTCGATTCAAAGCTGGATCCTTCGATATAAACACTGCTGATGATTCCAAACCTATTGTACCTATCGACCCCACTATTTCCGATTGGGTCAATTACTTCAAATGTGGTCTTGTTGTCGGTGATGACTTCTTAAGGAAGGAAAATGCTCCAAGAGGCGTCGGTTTGAGAGTCCTGATTGATGGCAATGTTCCTTCAGGATCAGGTCTCAGTAGTTCGGCAGCTTTTGTGGTTTCTTCAACTCTAATCACCTTATTGGCCAATGGATATACTAAAGTAGACAAAGCTTTGCTGACAAAGCTTTCGATTACTTGCGAACAGCATATCGGCTTGAACTCTGGTGGATTGGATCAAAGTGCTTCCATCTATGGAAAGAAGGGTTATCTCTTATATGTTTCCTTCTATCCTCATTTGAGAGCTCAGGAGTATTCATTCCCTCCTTTGAACCCTAAGATTGCTTTTCTTGTCAGCAATTCCTTGGTCACTTCTAACAAGACTGAAACTGGCCCTGTCAATTATAATCTTAGAGTAGTCGAGGTCACGTTGTCTGCACTATTAATGGCCAAGAAACTCGGCTTCACTCTGCCTCCTAACGGTAACTTACAAGCGGGTACTTTTAGAGATGTCTTGGATCTTTACTTCCAAGACAAGTCACCGTTGAAGTTTGGCCAAGACATTGAAGACTCTAGACAGAAGTTGTCCAAAATGGCTGAACTGGCTAGTAGTTTGTTGGAGTATAAGGAGGAAGGTTACACCACTGAACAGCTATCTAAAGAGCTACAAGTGCCTGTTGAAGAATTGCAAAAAAGATACATGACAACATATCCTGTTAGATACAAGACTTTACAGTTGTACAAGCGAGCTGAACACGTGTTCAGCGAATCCAAAAGAGTCTTGGACATGCTGTCTATCTTGACAGATCCTGAAATTACCAAAGTCAGCACTGAGGAAGTGTTTCTCAAACTCGGAGCTATCATGAATGCCAGTCAGAACTCCTTGCGAGATGTCATGGGCAATTCCTGTCCTGAAATTGACGAAATCTGTGAAATTGCTCTGCAAAATGGTTCTTATGGTTCTCGAGTAACTGGTGCTGGTTTCGGAGGATGTGCTGTTCATTTAGTAGCTGCTCCTGATGCTCCTAAACTTATCAAAGCTCTCACCGAAAAGTACTATAAGAAGCATCACCCTAACATCACTCAGGCTGAACTGGATGATGCTCTGCTAGTCAGTGAACCTGCTAGTGGTACTACTATTATTGAAAACATTTCTCTGGATTAAGGTAAAGTAGATAATCTTCGGTAAATAATTAAATATGTAAATCCCTAACTGACGTTCGATTAATAAAGACCTCGAAAAACCCAAAAAAAAGCCAAAAACCTAAAAAACTTTAAACCAAATAACGAACCCAAGATTCTTCAATGCCTCTTGTATCATTCCCATTCAAAGTACTCCTTGCAACATAGGCCAAGGTTGTTCTTGATAGGACAACTCGGTTGCCTGAGGAGAGTACTTCAGGTGGGTGATAATTCCCATACTGTCTCTCAAAGAATCAAACCTATCCGAGTAAAGTGAGTCGAAAACTCCACAGGCTTTGTGAAACTCGGTTTGACCGATGTCAGTAGCATTTCCTATAAGAGCCATGGTTTTTTGATACAAGACAGGAGCCGAAATATAGCCGTCTGAAGACGACCAGCCTTCTTGGACAAGTATCTGATAGGCATTGATAGCATTTCTGCGTATGTTCTCAGTGCTTTGTGTTGGAGGAGTGTGCATAGAGCCCCAAAGCGAAGAAGAAGAGGTTGAAGACTTTCCTCCATTAGATGACCACAAAGATCCTGTACTTCTCAGAGCATTATTTTGTATCCCAAATAGTGGTGAAAAGCCTCCAGGTGTGGTATTTGAATACAAAGTTCGTCCGTTAGTAGGTGGACTGGTTGGAGTGGCAGCAGCAGCTTGGGGGAAATCACCCAGGTTCAGTCCATTAGACATCATTCTATTCAACTCATCAATAGGGTTATCGTCATCCTCAAGCGAACTCCTAAGAAGCGTAGCTCGACTGGAGTTTGGAATAGGAGATGAGAAACTAGACTGGGATATGGTTTGTCCAATAGGTGCAAATGGACTAGAGTTGTGAGATCCCAGAGTAGGAGACTGATGATGGCCGAAACCGGAGAGTGGAACAGGGGTATAGTTTAAGGGATTCATGACATTACCATTGGGGTTGGGTGAGCCCATGAATGGGCTGCCATTAGAAGGACCTATAGGACCAATGGTTGTAATTTCAGGTCTCTGTTGTTGTTTCTGTTGCTGTTGATGTAGTTGCTGCTGTACCTGCTGCTGCTGTATTTGCTGCTGCTGCACCTGTTGTTGCTTGAGAATCTGTTCTTGTTTCTCCTGCTGCTGCTTAAGTGCCAGAGATGATGCTGCAGCTACTGCAGCTTCTTGTTTCTTCTTTCGCTCTTCATCCATCTGCAACTCCAACTTCTTAGCATTTTCCGCCTGAACTCTCGCTTCTTCAGTCTCCTTACGACGCTCCTCTTCTAGTCGTTTTAGCTCCTTTTTCCTTCGTATCTCTTCCTTCTGTCTCCTGTTTTCCTCTTCCAGTCTTCGCATCTCTTCTTTACGTTTATCTTCTTCAAGTCGACGTTTACGGTCATCTTCGTCTCGTTTCTTCTTTTCAGCGTCCTTCTTCTGTTTCTGCTCCAACTTGCGTAATCTTAGTTCCTCATTCTTCTTCTCACGCTCAAGTTGCAGTGCTTGCTCCTGCTGCTTCTTTTCGGCTTCCTTTCTTGCTCGTTCTTCATCTTTTACTAGTTTTTGCTGTCTCTTCTTGTCCTTTTTCTTTTCCTTGTCCAAAATTCGCTTCTTCTCCTTTTCTTCTTCCAGACGTTGTTCTTCTTCCAGTTCTTCTAAAAGTTTCTTTTGTCTTTCATGAGCAATTGACTCTCGATATGCGGTGAGGACTCGTTGCTCAAACATTTGAGCAGCATAAAATTGGAGAAGTTCCCTGTTTTCCATGATACGTTGTTCCTTAGATATAGGTTCTTCACTCTCATAGTCTTCGTCTTCTTCGTCCAGATAGTCCTCATCATAATACTCCTGTGGCTCGTCGTCGTATAGTTCAACACTGTACTCTTCTTCGACATCTTCATCTTCCTTTTCATCTTCAGCTGGTTCATTATTTTCACCTGTAACAGAATTATCGGCAAGTTCGTCTGTAGGAGTATTTTCATAGAAAGCATCGACTCGCCTCTCTACCAATTCCTCCTCGTCTCTAGCCACTCGTTCTTCTGCCAGTTTCTCCATCATTGTTATGAACCGTTTCCCCTGGTTTTGCAGCAAATCATCTGCGACTGAAAGAAGTCCACCTGATAATGCTCGAAAGTCGAATAGATCTATCTCTCGTTGCCTAGTATGGTCATGATGATATAGATCATGCGGAGTACTATTGTCGTAATCATCCTCATCTTCATAGTCAGAATAGTCAACATTGGATTCCCGTTGTTCGGGATCGTCTTTTATTTGATCCTGCTCTTCTATTTCATCAGGATATTGTCTGCTTACTGAAATTGTAGGCACTTTGTTGAGCTGTTTGAAGTATCTCCCGTAAAGGTTCTCCAGTTCTTCCTCAATGGCTTTTCTTTTACGGACACAAACCGAGCAGCTACAGGAATGTTTTTCGTGCTCATAAATTCTCTTCAATGCACTTTCTCGTTCCTGTTGGATCATTTGCCGTCGTTCATCTTCACTCAAGCTATTCCAAAACTCACGGAGCCTTTGAAGTTCTTCTTCTCGGCTGATGTCCCATATTTTATCTCTATTACTGCCAGACTTGGCTTTCTTGTCAGTGTTGCTTTGAGTACCGACCTCAGCAGGGCTACTTTTGGACTTTTTCTTCTTCTTTTTCTTCTTCTTTTTAGAAGAGCCGTCTGTTGTAGCGAACTGGAAATCCACATCTTTGCCCATTACAAGCCTGATTCCATCATCATCATAACTGTCGTCTTCTAAAGACGGAGATGTGGCTTTTTTATGTGGAATTCGTATTATTTTGGATCCATCTTTTGAATAAGCCTTGACAGTGGCATCGTCTATAGACGCTGATCTCGACGATTTTTCCATCTAAAAAGTTAGAAAATACATTTTATAGGTTTGGTAGATTCCAAAAGACCAATAAAATAAAGTCAAACATTAATACTAATGGCGTTACAAGACCAAAAGAAACTGTTGTTTCTAAGGGATGAAAGTATACTTACTTTGAGGGTACGTTATATGGCCAAAAACTGGATGTGAAAATAATCTGGTATTGAAGGGTATATTTTAGTCAACTCAAGGAGAAAATCCTATCACAGTAGCAATTCAAATACGTTCAAGACACCTGGCTTTCGGTTGTCGGTTGAGATTAATAAAAGTTCAAATTGGCAGTGGTTGGTCGAAGTTCAATGTTCTTTGGGAGAATCGCTTTAGCTCTTAACGGAGGGGAGCGGAGAAACTTGGGAACTTCGGCAAGGAGAAGAACAGAAAAAGGGCTTTAAATTATGCGAAAATTGGTATTAGAAGACTGGAGAAGATTCTATCAAGTGATTCTGTACCTTTTTCTGTTCTTTTTTATTAGTATATGTATTATTGGTAGGCACAGAAAGGGGCATTAAGTTTGGAACGTCACGTGCGGCACTTTTTGAATTTCCCGAAACAGCAATCGTCAATGCAGATCATGGAAATACGAACATTAAAGAATGTTTGATTATTCATGCAGGAGAAGTGGGGCATATGACACATATAGTCGGTCGGCCAAAAAAAACAAGCACAACTTTATACTTGCTGGAATGATAGGATTTGGTAGAACAAAGATTAATAGATATTTTGTTAATAGATATATGCTAAGAAAAATCAGATACTTATAGAGTATTAGGGGGTTCATGGACTTCATCTTCGTCGTATTCATCATCATCACTCTCTCCTATATCCTCAATCAATTCAGGAACATCCTCATACGATTCAGCATGCTGTAATGGCTGCTGATTAGAGGTGTCATGAGTTATCCAATTGTTCATAGAAAGTAATCCATTGCTCAGCCCGGGGACCGCCAGGTGAGCGGAGGCAATTGGCAGTTGTGGAATCAGAAGTGAAACCAGGGCAAAGAAACAAATCCAATATCTCATTATATAGGAAGGAAAACAGAGTTTAAATAATATAGGATAGTGGAAAATATGTCATGTAAACAAAATAAGAACCTGTCAATACAATCAATAAAAGGTTATAGTCGGTGTTAGAAGGTAAATCGTATTTCTTCGTCTCTGGGCAGGGCCAGCCGACTGCCTGACTAGGTTAGGCTAGGTTCGGAGACCTTCAGAATCGCTAAGGAATGACTTGCCGGTATGGCCGGGGCCACCACAGATGAACAAAAAAAGGACAATAAGCTTTTTGAAGAGAGTCGGGTTTCTGAAATCATTTCGTATAATATAAAAACATATTCTTGACGATATCAAGCTTCTTTATCTTATGCCCCCCTGAAAGAATAAGGCTCAACTCGGCTGGGAGCCAAGGGTTGTGTATGCAGCAGCATCCGCTTTTTGGTTTTGCTTTGGCTTTGGCTTTTGCTTTCTGCATTTACTTACGGCTGGGTAGAACACTTTAGTGAGTCTCTTCAACATGACATACACTTGTTAAGCTTGAACCAAGATGTCTAGTGGAGAAGTCATCAAAAGGTATGTGTTTGAAGAGTGATAGAGGCATTATGTAATCACATATGTATATCAAAGATATCTGTTTTTTTCCCGGCTTGACAACCAGAATTTGTTTCCCTAGTCTGAAAGATTGTGATATTTTTGGTTTGGTTTTTCTTCAACGGCATCGGTTTTTCAATTTAAAATGCTCATAACCAAATGATGAACAATGGAATGCTTTTGTTTTTGCTATGGACTTGTATATTTGTTTTTGAGCTGTTTATTTTGTACTTTTATTTTTATGACCAATCTGAGTTCCGTATAATATGATATATGATGTCATATCTTCAACCAGGGTTCCATTCCACTGGTACATATAAAACGAATACGAATGGAAATACGAAACAAACCACCAAACAAGCCAAAATAATCACAAAAATAATCATAAAAATCACTTGAATAATGCTTGGAAATGCTTGGAAATGCTTGGAAATTCGATTCGAAAGCTCAACTGGAACTTAGACTGAAGTTATAAGCAAAACTACATGATTGCCCTAGAGAATACTCCTTGTTTTTTTCATAAATCATCTACAAATCAGTCACTAATCCTAGAAAACTCGTCATAGTAGGCGATGGCGCTTGTGGTAAAACTTCGCTTCTATGTGTGTTCACGATAGGCGAGTTTCCAAAAGAATATCTACCTACAGTGTTTGACAATTATGTCACAGATTGTCGAGTCGACGGCAAATCGGTTCAGTTGGCTCTATGGGACACTGCGTAAGTTTTTCTATAGTTGTAGGTTGTTTGATCGGATTCTAACGTTTAGAGGTCAAGAAGACTACGAAAGGTTACGGCCATTATCATACTCCAAAGCCAATGCCATATTGGTTGCATTTGCAGTGGATGACAGAGATAGCTTGGATAATGCTAAAACCAAGTGGATTCCCGAGGTCAATGAGCTATGTCCAAGAGTCCCTGTGATTCTTGTAGGCTTAAAGAAAGACCTGAGAACAGATCCTGATGCGATAGAAGAAATGCGTAAGAAAAGCCTGAAATTCGTTGAAACTCGTGAGGCTGAAATCGCTGCCAAAGTTCTCGGAGTAAGAAGGTATCTGGAGTGTTCTGCCTTGACTGGAGAAGGCGTTGACACTGTGTTCGAAGTGGCTACCAGAGCCAGTTTGACGAATATCGACAAAACATCTAACAAATGCTGTGTGATCCTATAAACTTGTTTGCTTATACGCCGTCCACGCCTGTTTCTATATTACCCACGTTTCTTTGTTAGGTCACATGACGTTCCTACCGCGGTATATGTGCCAAAGTGCCTAAGTGCCTAACTAGCTTCCATTAATCCTGTGCTCTTGCTCGCTCTTGCATACCCGACATTCATTATTTGTTCATTACTTTGCAGGCCGGCCTTTTATGATCCTTGCATTGTTGCAAGGTTCCTTAATCTTTTTACGTTCCTTAGCATGCCGGCCTAGCAACTTCCAGTTTTTTCATACTTGAGAAAACCTCACCCGCCATTCATTGTCATATCATTTAGTAATCTATTATTCCATGTAAAATTGTTGATTCTAACTTTTTCGCCTTGTTGTATCAAATTTTGACTTGTTTGGTTTGTTGCCATTTCCATAGCTAAAGCTCTTTCCATTTCTAGCTTATGAATTTTTCACTTCAACCATATTGTACCTTTTTCAAAATCAGTTAGTAGCTGATGCTATAGCCACGGAGGAAACATTCTTTTTCTTTTTATATTTCCCACTGTAATTTATAGACCTATAGATGCTGTTTATTTTTAGATTTGTAAAATCTGATTCGGGCTCCAACAAATCGACTGTTGGTGCCATAGTAGTTGATTCAAGGCTGGATCTGACGGTATATCGTCCTACCAACCACGAACAGATTGTATCATGTGAAGACGGTAGGGTAATTCTTCAGGAGATTTCTGGATTATCAGAGGACTCTCAGAGCAAGGACAGTTGTGCTTTGCCCAAAGGTTCTGTATTTATTGAGATATCTAATGATCATGGTTCGATGTGTGTGGCTACTGAGAACTTGACAAGAACATATCAGCACGTTGGTGATTTGGCATCTTGTGTATTTGACGGGAAAATCGTCACAGGTCAAGAGAATGCCATTGACGCAATCAGGGCTCATATTGACAGTAAATTCGTTGTTTTAGATGTTATTAAAGATGCTGATCAATACTGCGAATCTCCAGACAATGAACCTATAATGGCCATGGATGATGGAGAACCATTCTATAACAAATGTTATCATATTGTAGAGGATTTAAAGTCTCTTGGAAATACATATCTGAAAGCAGGTGACTTGAATCTGGCTATTATGAAGTATTCCAAGGCTTTGAAGTACTTGTTCAGCGGCATTCCAGACAAAGAATTGAACCCCAAGTACAATGCAATGTTCAATGACACTCGATATTTATTGCTACTGAATCTCACTCTTGCTTATGTGAAACTTTCGGCCATTGTAAGTGGCCAGCTGTCTTCCAGTCTGCTTCATAAAGCTGTTGAATCTGCATCTGATTGCCTTGAGCCCTCGAGATCAGTGGCGGCACGTGCTAAAGCATTATACCGGCGAGGATCTGCATACTTGGCTCTTAAAAACTTGGACCAGGCGATTACAGATTTCGAGCAAGCCTTGAAATTGATGCCGTCTGATGCAGGCATCAAAGACGAGCTTCAGAAAGCAAGAAATCTCAAGGAGAAAAGAGTTCAGTCTGAGAAAAGTTCGTACTCTAAATTCTTTTCATAAAATATGACATTTATTGGTTGTTTTGTGTGCCTTTTTGGGATGCGTAACTTGGTGGTGTTTGTGATTGGCATTTATGCAGGGACCGAAAATCAGGGGTAGAAACCAGGGGTAATGATCAGAAAGAATCTGATAACCATGGAGCATGACAGCAGGCATTTTATTGGGAATAGAGGCTGGTATTTTATGGAGAATGTGACCTCTTTGGGTATAAACCTTTTCTGTTTAAATATTGTACCTCTAAGATGTGTCTTTATTTTCCATTGACCCGAGCCCTTTGTTGTCTATCTGGACGCAGCTAAAGCTGATGAATCTGCTTGCAATTGCATATATACTGTATATTTTGGAAATACTCTGTGATATGATTCACATGATTCCATATTATTTGCCCTGTTTATCCTCCCATCAATCTTTTCTCTTATCTTTCTGGAACCTAGATGCTAACATAATTGTCGGCAATGGAAAGGGCTACTGAGAAGATTGAAAGGATACCCTCTTATAGATTTGAAAGGATACCGTCTGTAAGAAAAGTATCAAGAATTTGACCCCGAATCATGAGGTCAGTCACCAGAGATTATGGCCAAAGATGGTGACGTTCTGCTTCAGTTCATAGATATCACGTGACATATTGCATCCCTAATTAGCTGAAGTCTTTTAGAGTGATCTGAATTTTGTATTTCCGTCCATGTCCTAAGATGGATGGTTATAAATTGCTATACTTCAATATATTAAGACCACAGAATTGAGATTTATAATCGAATAGATTTGCAACATTTCTAACAAGAGATGTTCAAAAGATCCACAGGACTTTCAAGATTATTTATAAATATAAATATAAAAAATATAAACAATCTACTGATATAACTTGTATCGTCTTAATATTCTCTCTATCAGCAATCCCCCCACAAATTCTAGATTTCCTAGAAAACATCACCTTAACATCAACCAGATCATAATGAATAACGGTCACCATTTGCATCCCCTAGACCATATAAACAATTCGACCAAAGATCCTCAAAAGATAACAAATATTCATATCTATGAGTTTGATGGTTGCTTGTTCAAAAGTCCTATTCCAAATAGGGAGATCATGTCGCCAGACACTCTTGATCTGATATTAGACTCAGAAAAGTTGAAAGGCGGCGGATGGTACAACTGGTATGATGTGGTTGCATCTTTCATTGGAACAGAATCCCAGGATTCTTCACATGACATACCGCCTGTTGAATGGCACAAATATTGGAATAAAGATGTGGTTGAGTTGGCGCAGTTGTCTTATAATGATCCGACCACGAAATCCATTTTGATTTCGCATAGAAACTCGAATATTTTCGGTCAGTTTTTTGCCAGATTATCTGATTATTTGCCTTTGACTTTTGATGAGATTTATTTGCTTCCTCCTGGAAAGTTCACAGGAAATGCTACTGCTGAATTCAAGTTTTGGAAATTGGTAGATATCCTATCCAGAAACCGATTGGTGACTGACGTCAGGATATACGAGTGCAAGGTGCCATTACCTTTGTACAATGTTCATTTAGAAAGTTTTGACGAGGCTTTGGATAGACTGCGAATGTATTGTCCTTACGTAGCTTTCGACATATATGGGGTCGTCAATACTTATTGCAACATAGATCCAATTACAGAATGGAACTTAGTTGACAGGGCTATCAAAGCTCAAAATCGAGATACTGAACAGAGGATTTCCAGAAGGAAGAACAGGAAGCCAAAAGGACTTCACGGTTATCATGCTCAGATCAATCATGAGATTTGCTGCCAAATTCTCCCTGAACACGTTTCGAAAATATCCAAGTTAGCATGTGATATATGGGATGAATATCAGGGAGAAAATTCAAGCGATCCACAGTTTTTCGGAGATAGAATACACATAGATGAGAAATCTGTGCCTATTGAAGCAGGCAAAATCACTGACTGGAGAATCACGGCTGTGGCTGAAAATGAACGGTATTTGATTGCCAAGGTAGAACCCACCAGTCCTGAAGAAATTCCTGATATCGAATTGTCTCTTCAACCTGCTCATCTTCTTTTATTAGTTGAAGGAAGTCGTGCTTCTTTGGATCTCTCTTCTATCTTACAATCTGCCAACTGGAGGGAGTTTCCTGCTGATGGTGGCGCAGATGTGCACTTCTCAGCTATTCTCATGGAAATCCAGCAATATCATGTAAAAGATATTCCATGGCTTGAATACAAGTGGTTGACACAATCTGGTCTTAATAACCGTTCAATGGCCAAGCCTAGGCTAGAAGACCCCGAACAACTACCTTATGACCTATAAAATTTGCATATTACCTTTTAAAAATTCACTACAAATATATTCTACATGTTTATTTAGCATATGTATTCCTTTTGTCATGCATTGTTAGAGTTTGCCAAAACCCATAGGCGGCTACCTTTAGGTTGACCCACGCGCCTTAATACCAACTTTATCCCAGTTCAAAAAAAACGGGGGGTTTTAACACCTGGACAACCACATTCCTTCAGTCTACCCTGACATATTTGCATTTCTTTTCTATCATATGAAAGCCGAAGTTTTATCGGTGCATTGGCATCTAGATAACCAGCCGATTTACAGTGCTCATTTTCAACCAGGGAAACATGATATCTCGCGTTTAGCTACTGCTGGTGGTGACAATAATGTTAGAATCTGGAAACTAGACTATAAGCAGGATGAAACTGCTCGTGTCACTTACCTTTCTACTTTGTCTAGACATACACAAGCTGTCAATGTCGTTCGTTTTGATCCAAAAGGCAATGTTCTGGCTTCTGCCGGTGATGATGGTACTATATTACTATGGAACTTATCGGACACGGTCAAGCGGGAATTTGGCAATCAAGATGCTGATTTTGATAAGGAAACTTGGACTCTACGACATGCATGCCGTTCGAGTGCTAGTGAGGTCTATGATCTTGCTTGGTCTCCGGATTCGCAGTATATCTTGACGGGATCTATGGACAATATCGCAAGAATATACAATGCTAACAATGGTCAATGCATCCGACAATTGGCCGAGCATCAGCACTATGTTCAGGGTGTTTCATGGGACCCTTTAAATGAATATATTGCCACTCAGTCATCGGATAGATCTGTCCATATCTACAAATTAAAGGCTACTGGGGGTAACTTCAGCCTAAGTAATCCTTATAAGATATCACGAGCAGAATTGCCAGTGAAATCTAGAAATCAGCAGTCTCCACTTATACCCCCAGCTTCTCTTGCTAATCAGCTACAGTCGTCTGAGTCTTCTGCTGGTGCTTTGAGTCCTGCTGCTGGAACCGTACCAAATTCTTCAGGATCGGCTCTAATATCTGGTGCTTCGATGAATCCTCCTCCGTCTCGATCGCACTCCAGAAAATCCTCGTTTTCCAGAAGTGATTCTCCGTCTCCATCGATCCCTCTTCCTGCAGTAAAATCCATTGGCTCTCCGCAGGTTCCTCCAACTGTCATGTCGCTCTCAGCACCATCTCCTTTGGGTTCTTCTTTGCATACATCCAACACCCTGCTTTATCACAACGAAACTTTTTCTTCATTCTTTAGGCGGCTCTGTTTCACCCCTGATGGTAGTCTATTACTGACTCCCTCTGGTATCTTTAAATACGCTAACAACGAGTCTGAGGAAATTTCAAACACTGTGTACATCTATACGAGGGGGGGACTTAATAAGTCTCCAGTAGCACATTTGCCGGGTCTCAAGAAACCGTCGTTGGCTGTCAAATGCTCACATGTTCTTTATAAGCTTCGAGACCAAGACTCAACACCATCTGACACACGATATTTCGATCTCACCAGCTCAGAACCGTCGGTAATGGCTCAATCGAGTAACACCTCCTCAAGTAATGTTACCAGCCCTGTATTCTCCTTGCAATATCGAATCATATATGCTGTGGCTACTCAAGACCATGTAATTGTTTATGACACGCAACAAAAGACACCGCTATGCATTGCTAACAATCTGCACTACGCGACGTTCACAGATCTTGCGTGGTCACCTGACGGAAACTCACTTCTCATGACTTCAACAGATGGTTTCTGTTCTTTGATTACTTTTAAAGATGGAGAGTTAGGCGAGCGATATGAACCTGTGAGCAGTGGCAGTGCACCGTCCAGCATACTCTCCGTTGGTCCTACAACGCCAATACTGTCCAATACGCCATTGGCCACACCAATTCCTCCACCCAGTCCTATCGCTCATTCCAAGCCGTCCGCATCGCCGGCCGCGTCTATTGCATCTCTTGCGTCAGCCCTGACTCCTACTGGAAACTCTCCGTCGGCCCACTTTACAGACATTTCTTCACCTGCTTCGGACTTTGGCGGGGGTCCTCCTCTGATTCCTGTGGTCTCGTATGTACCATCATTAGCAGCACAAGGAGGAGCGTCTCCAGTACCGGTTGAACCTGAGCGTAAGAAGCGTCGGATTGTTCCCACGCTTATTAAATCTCTAGGATCAGAGTCAGAGAGTGAAAAAAATGAGCATGAACATGAGTATTAAGTGTTCTTTATTGGATATGTATCTACTATCCGTTAGATGCATATATTGCTACTTGTCTCTAAGGTTAGAATATCCGTAATGAGGTAGTTAGAATATGTGACTATTTTCTATATTTTATTGAGTTTTACAAACTGAATCCACTTTATTTTTTACGTTTTGTATGGTGAGATAAATGGTGAGAATTGGTATCAAAACAATGCAGTTCTCAGCGAATTGCCAGCTATACATTCCGAATTGCCAAGAACTTGCAGGTAACAGTTTGAAGAACACTCAAGTTATTAATATAATAGAGTTTATTATATCCTTGAATTTCAGCTTTATGATTGTTCTGTAAGAAATTTCCGCATTTTGGCTGATCGATCTGTGGATCAGGGGTAAAGAGCTGATTGGCCCTCGGCTCAGGGGTAATGGCCGAAATTCACCATTCAGCGGCTACAATCCTGTAACCTACGGAATTATAAAAAGCTCTACTAAATTAACCTCGAAATCAGCTTTCTGTCCAGTTTCCGAGTGGTGGAAGTTGTTGGCACGTCCATAATATTCCAGACGGTTTGGAGAGTAGAGCACAGAGCCAAGGCAGTTTTCTCCATGTGCTTCAAATTCCTGTTTTCAAGACTTGTCATAAAATATCAAAAATATACTTGAAGTATCCAAGTTCAATAAATTCTAATTTTATTTATTTATTTGAAGTTTACAGGTTTATCTCTGCGATTGACCCCACATTGGTTGATTTCTAAGGTGGGGCCAAGGCCCAGAATTGAGAGGAAACACTTTGATTCCAGGGGCTCGAATCTTGCAAACAACAAACTCGCAGAAAGTTTCCAAAACACAAAATCGAAAATTAAAAGCAAATTAAAATGATAATAACCGGAAATTAGCAATCTCCCAATCATTGCGTGGCGTGCGGCTTATACTTGGTCCATAATGTTCATGCGAGCCAAGCACGCTGAGCCCTGATAGCGGGGGCCCTATACGAACTGAAACTTCCAGCGTTTGTATTTCAATTACACTCGACTATTCATAAACACTTAATGATCTAAAAATTATATTTAAATGCTTTCAATTAAAGACAGCGAAGTCTATGTCCCGCTGTAGTTTTCGCTGCCATTTCCACATTTAGACTGGTGCGGCTCACTCAGGGGTACCGTCGATGGATTTTAGTTCTGAGAGCCAAAATCTTGCAAAATACAGAAATTCGAAAACCAAATTGAAAACTGGAAATTGAAAATCCAAGTTTCAATATTAAAAACAGAAATCTTCTTTTGTCCCAGTTTCCAGATTGTGTAGGTGCGGCTTCTTGATCCATAATGTTCCAGTTGATCTACCAGATCCATAATGTTCCAGGTGACCTATGATTAGCGATAAGCTTTGATCTGGGGCCTGTACTATTTTACTATCCATAACTTCCAGTTACGTGCTCCTTATCAGTAATTAAAACACAAAAATTTGCTTATTCTGTAGTTCCAATGTTTTTGAAAAGAATAAACACCAATATTCTTTTCTGCTCACGATTTTCTCCATGACTGAATTAGGCGGTGATCCTTGTGCGGCTCAAGCTTTTACGAGATTCTTTGCCATTTTCATATCAGAATTAAGATCTTTCAGACAGCGGAATTTAGAAGAAAATTAAAAGAAAAATTTAGGTAAATTCCATTTTAGTTTCAAATATCCAATTTCTATTTTCCTTCCGTTTGGTACGACTTTTGCGGCTCCATAACAATAACCAAGGTTATGTGTTATAACTGTAGCCTATTAGCGATTACCAAAACAGGAAATTTCACAGTAAGGTAACAGTTTATTCAACGACAAGTTCTAGACAAACAATGAAGCCAGATAGTTAGAATCATATATCAGTAAGTTAAATGATTTGTAATTACTGTATAATTAATTTAAAAAGTTATATGGTTAATTATTTTATGAATACAAGCTGTTTATAAACACCCCTGAATTTCACTCCTAATAGTAATAATATGAAGATCTTAGATGCTTAACATAGGATACTGCTAATTATAAACTGACTGAAATCAGTGAAATCAATGAAAACGACAGTTTTTTGATCAGAAAAAAACACCACAAATTCATATAGTTATAACAATCATATTCTAATTATTTTATCTTACAATATTCGGATTAATACTCGATATCTTCGGACTCCAGGATCCCTCCCTCCCATAGATATATCCTCCCATCCCACTATCAAAGCAGTTGGGTGGGAATCAAGCAAAGAATCGACAACCTTGGCACAATTAGAAACAGCGCTCTGGCTCTCTGCCTTTAGCACATCACCTTCCCATTGAAAGTACAACAACTTCTGCATCAAAACCTAGGCAATCAACTGGACAGCTTTGACGTACTTGATTATTAATCTACGTACTGAGTGAAATATGGTCCAGAATAAACCACGCCAAAGCCGACATAGCACAACCAGAAACACTACCAATGCACAAACATCTGCAAAGAACTCAGCAGGCGCTGGAATACTGGCTTCAAGAATAAGCAAACCTTCTGAGGATAGTTCAGGGAAAGTTTCCAAACGCGGGGCAAGTGGATCTAATGGTGATGACAAGAATAGTAACAAGACCAATAAGACCAAGGCTAATAACAGAAACACGAGTACCAATAATAATATGAACAACAAGACCAAGACAAAGACTACAACAAATAACATAAAAAAGATTCCTGCAAATAATCCGTTGTACAAGTTATTGGACAATAAGACGGATATAGCAGGGGAAATGAGGAAACTGACACGCAAGAACAGTAGTCCAACAACAGCAGAAGTTTCGAAATCCAATCATAATGCTGGTTACAACAGGAATTCGATTACGGATACTGCCAAGAATTCACAGCCTTCTCGTAAGTTTAAAGGGGCAAATACTGCTTCCACAGACCAGAATATTAAGCAACCCGGTTCTAATAGTGGGCTATCGTTTTCGTTCCGTCATGCTAGCTTGCCTCCTATTTTACGCCTCAGTAATTTGGCAGGAGGAACAACGACTGAAGATGTCCGTGCCGTTTTGGAATCCTCGGTTGGTCCTGTCATGGAGTGCCGGTCACAAACCATCAGCACAAGCGGTTTGGTTGTAGCTGAAACTACGTTCATGGAACCTTTGGATGCTCAACGTGCAGCACAGATATTCCACAAATCTTCTGCAGATAACAGAACGTTGTTTGCTGTTGTTCTTAAAGATCATCAGATCCCAGACCAATTGTCGGATGCTCACGTGTCGACTTTCAATGCATACGCAATGCCTGGTTATGCGGTAAACCGGCCTCCATATGTATCAGGGTGGTCAGGACCCGTATTAAGGAGTGATTTAATAGGCAGATCTAGACGCATGTGATTTATGCTCTCTTGTGTGGTGACTTGCTAGCATTTTCCTGTATTGTTTTACACTTTTATATCCATAATTACATTGTGTTTTTTAGCTGATGAGCATAGATATAGGGATTAGACTCGTTTATTTTTGTTTATTTCAATTATACATGCTATCTCTTATTCATCATTGTTCTGTTGTTCTAATTTCCTTCTTGCTCTAAGAATCATCTCCTGGTGTCGTTTCTTCAATTGAGCCTGTCGCTCTTCTCGGGAATCCTTCCATGAAGATTCAGGCAGGGGTTTGTCAGATTTTTCTTCTAGATGCTTCTTTTCAATTCCATATTGATCGAGCAGGTTTTTGGATGAGCTGCTGGATACAGAAGAAGATGCATGGCCTGTGGTAGCTGTGGGTGGCCTATATCCTGGAGGAAACGGCATATTGACACCAGCCAAGTATCTCTCGACTGTATTTTCTACGCTTCCGGTACGCTCAAGATCATACCTTATTTGTTCCGTATCTAGATTAGGGGCTATTGCTCGTACAGAATCAATCATTGCGGTAGTAACCTGTCGTCTTCTTGCGGTAGGTCGAACTGATGATCTGGCAGAATCAGAAGCAGACGAAGGACTAGAATCCGATAAAGCCCATTTAGCTACTACGAATCCCACTACTATAACCAAAAAAAATGTTACTGAAGAATCTGGCATGGTATGCAAAGAAAGTATGACTATGTAGTAGTAATAATGACTATATGTGTGATAATGACTATGAGTTTGGGTGATGTGAAGGGAGGGAAGGCAAGGGAAGCGATTGTCCCAAAACCTGTGAGGTCGGTCAAGGTTGGCTTCAGATAAGGCTGGAGAAAGGCTGGAGTATTTGACTGGATTTTATTCGAAGAAAAGAACAGATAAATGGGTTTAATTGGTTTTGTTTATATTTAGTATAGATTAATTGATATTGGTTTAAACAGAAAAAAGCGATTGAAATTGAGGTTTTGACAGTTTCATTGGTTTTGCCTATTCACAGTGATTTCCAGGGGCATAAGCCTTGAACCTAAGATTTCTCAACAGCATTCTCTAGCAGTACTCAATTGATTCTAAGTGCTTAACTTCTAGTAGGAATCAGGAGAATAATGAATAATTGCTATTGAATTTTTTTATTCGAAAATTTGGACGCTGCAAAATCATGAGTTATGTGGGTTGTTTTGTATAGTAGATGAAAGGCTTAATCATTTCTGGTATATGCTATGGTGCAATACTGATTTTTGTACAGCTGATGATAAAACCTGAATGTGATATATATATGGATAAACCGGAGCACTGATATATATATGGATAAACCTGAGCACTGATTGCAGGTTTCACTCTCACATATGAGAATTGTTTTAGTGCTATGCTAAATTAGCACAGGTGCACAACACATAAACCAGATCACAGCAGTCAACTATAACCATCAAAACCTTAAAACCTTGGAAAACGTCTCAAAAATGCAACTTGAATGCACGGTCCTGGTTTTTCACGCTATAAATAAAATCTACAATGGTGTCACTTTCTCGGACATGTTGTGATAGGAACTGCTTTTTACATGCAGCTGCACATTCAGCCTTGGATACCCTATCGTGGGTTTTAAAGGACTGAGTCTTGCGGCCTATTGGAGAGTTCAGGAAGGAACCAGCTATGGAGTAGGGGGGTTTCACGGGAACTCTGTGCAAAGTGCGGTACTTTCTAAGAGATTCGATAGACAAATCGTTGAGATCAAGCTGAGGTTAGAATGTGAGGTGATTGGTTGAGTGAGTGAGTGAGAAGTTGTAAACCGATAGAAACCACATAAAACCACGTAAACCGAGAAAAACCACGTAAAAACATATAAAACCCGATAAAAAGAGAAATAATAATAAAAACTAAACTCATACTAAATTATCTTGTCTTTTCTCTCTCATATTCTCTTCCCTTTCTATTACTTACCGGATCCCGAGGTTCGGGCGGAGGAGATGATGCTTGAACATGTGACAGATGACTGCTGGTTTTCGGCTTAGAAGATACAGGAGCTCTAGCGGCCGTGTTTGTTCGAGGAGCTGGCGCCATTTCTATTGTTGTATTCTACTGTTGTATTTTACTGTTATCTTGATATGGTAACAAGTTGAGAATTTCCCAAAGGGTGCGATTCGATTTTTTTGAGTCGTCGATGTAAAGCCGCACGATCATCGCTACAGGCAGCAGGCATAGCAAAGCCAAGTAAACCAAGTACTACCGACAGACAGTCAATTCATACAGCAAATAAAATGTTTCTGATTATTGCGATTTTATGATTTATTCAAACTCCAAATAATTAAAAACTGTCTCCAAGTTTTAAACAAGTTTATGGCATTTAATCCTCACGTGTTCGGTTAGAGGAGTCCTCGACGCCTCACCCCTGAGCCGCACCGAACAAGGCTCGGCTTCCTCGTAATGGCGGAGCATAGCAACTCGAAGTTTGCTACTTTGTCATTCAACTTTATATCGTACGTTACAGTATTACAGAATTTTCCAAAAGACTCCTTAAAGAAAGGTAAAATCGGCAAAAATGGCTTCTACAAATCTTATTACTTCTAAGACAATCACGTTGATTGCATTTGTGCTTGCAGCTTACTTCAATTTCAGTATCGCCTTTGGAAGGTCATTCCATCATGGCAAACGCTATGATCATCGTACTGGCAACACACCATTCACTGCCAACATTGTTATGGTATTTGTTTATTGGTGTTTTACCTATGCATCTCAATTGATTTATTTGAGCAATGTTTATACACCTGGAGCTGCTTTGTTTGCTGATGAAGCTATAGCAGGTGTCGGCTATCATTTCTCCTTGTTTAACATCTTACAGGTTGTCTGGAGTTTTCTATTCAGCCGCGGTCACTTTGTACTCAGTGAAATAGTTTTAGTGGCCAATCTTTTCAATCTCTTGGCTTTGTATGTTTCACATAGAACTTACAAAGTCAGACCATTCTCCAAATGGTTGCTGGTTCATGTACCTGTCACTGTTTTGCCAACCGCTTGGGTTATCTACGCCATTTTCTGGAACGGCGCTGTAATGGTAGGTGGTGCCACATCTCTTCCTTTGCGAATCCTGGCGAACATTTTTATCTGGGATTTCCTGGTGATTCCTGGAGTTTACTTGTTCTTGTATGGAGATTGGGCTCTTGGTTTTGCCCTGGCATACTTGACGTTGGGCATTGCCATAACTCAATTCTTTATTCGAGTGATTGCTTTGCAATGGATCTTTGCATTTATAATTGCTGGTTTGGTGTTTATAGCTTCTTCTGTTGTTGCTTTTAGTCCTGCTACGGGCGATTCTCTAGCTGAGAGCCAAAACACCGCACCAATTAATGATGAGCGAGCACCATTGATCAATGCTTAAATAGTGTCGTGCTTGAGTATAGAAGTTGCAGTTGTCCTGGATACCACTGTTGTTGCTGCTGCTGCTGCTTATCTGACAATGTTGCTTATCTATTAAAGGTAGTAGTGGATGGAATCGAATTGATACCTGAACTGGAAGTCTTTTATTGTTTTGTTAGTAAAGGGAAAGAGAGTGCTTATTTCACTGCTATGCTAAAGTGAATGGCTTATCTAACAATTCTGCTACCCTTGAATACTCAGGTTCAACTTATTTTACACACATACTTATTTCAGACTTTTATTACTTTTATTCTCAATTCCTTTATTAAAAGGATTCTGTAGCTTTTAGGACAATTTTTATTTTACCATGACCTTGACTGTAGATGATTATTACCTGTGTAGATTACTGTATGTCTGCTCACTAATGGAGGTTCAGACTTGAAAAATGGCCAAAATTGCACAGAAACTTGTCATAAACTTAAACATTAGCCACTCTACCTTTTGCCATCTTTTATACACATTTTTACCATGTTTTATTCCATGTTTTCTCCCATGTTCTGTCATTCTTATAGCATGGTTGTACCAAGCTGTCATCTGCTAACTCCGCATTTCGTCGCTGCATGTTTCCCAAAGAGGCAATTCACGGATTTCTAAGTAAGCGAGCTTCACCTCTGCACGTGACACTCGTGCGTACCTTGGATGCAGCCAATCTATTACTCCGCCCATTGAGGAAAATCAAGCACAAATAAGCATAAATAAGCCCGCTTCTCACTTATTTTAGGGAGTAAAACCTTTGCTTATTCTGCACCCCTAGAAAAGCTTGACAATTATTTTGTCATCATGCTGTTCAATGTCATTCAGATGGCAGTCACTGGAGGCGGAGCTGGCGTAGGAATGGCTGTTAAAGCCACCAAAAAAGCCAAGCAAAAATACGACTCTTATCAAGCTGAGAAAAACGGCTCAGACCAGAACCCTGAAAATCAGGTCGAATCTGAAGCCTCTGGCTCTGGGTCCTCTCAAGTCGACAATGGTCGCTCTAAACAGGTATCTCAATATGGCGTACTTGCTGACCGGCCCGAGTATATCCCAGGTGACTATAGACGGCAAGAATCAGATTATCATAATCCACCGCAATCCCAGTATCATTATGGAGCCGGGTCTCAACCTGTGTATCCACGCCAGGAATCGGTCAGCTCCCAAGGCAGCTATGCTACTCTTGTTAATCAAGTTACCCCTGGTACCCCTGCATATGAGGCACAAAGACCGACATATCAACAACAAGGATCTCAAGGAAGTTATGTAGCCCCTGGATATGACAACAGAAATGTATATCAGCAACAACCCCAAAGTCATATAGCACCCCCTGGATATGAGTCACAAAGACCAACATATCAACAGCAGGGTTCTCAAGGAAATTATATAGCACCCCCTGGACAAGAAACCAGACCTGATTATCAACAACAGCAATATCGAGGAAGTTATTCAGCGCCTGGTAATGTCCCTCAACAGAAACCAGTATATCAACCCAGTTATTCTGCCAACGACTACAGACAGCCCCAGCTTGCGACAGGATCGCAGGTCACTGTAAACAATCCTGGTTATCAGAATTCTCGTCCAGCTCCCCCGCCTTTACCTCCACGATTACCCCCGCGATAATTATGTTCTACTGCATTTTCTAACGCATTTTCAAACGCATTTTCTTTCTCATACTGTGACCTATCAGGTATAGTGTCAAGTCTTATGTAACTGCTTTCTATATATCAATTATCAACCCAACTTCTATGTCTTACAAAAAAGAACTAAAAACTGCTACTGAACAATGGTTCTAGCATTGGTTTGTCCACAAAAAAAAATGCCTCAAGTCGGATTCGAACCGACGATCTTAACATTACTAGTGTTACGCCTTACCAACTTGGCCATCAAGGCATAAATGTTGTGAATAGTCAACATTTTGGCATGGCAATTTTGCGTTTTCTTAGTCAGCAATTGGTCAGAAAATGCCAATTTGGGTGATCGTGCTTAGTCAGTAGTTAGTCAGAATTTTTCGCTGTTTGAGCAGTATATCAAAGTAGTCCACAATATATTGTCCTAAAACTCGTTTACCTTTTGTTGAAAAGTATTCAAATACATTTAAACACTTATTCTATTGGCTTACTTACTTTTGATACGTTTTGTCACTAATTTGTGTTGGATAGGTGTTGTTCCTTTCGGTATACCAGATCCGAGTTTAACATATGCTATCATTATCATCATCATTGTGAACTGCACCGCACCCATGTTTTCACAAAATACTAATTCTCACACTCATTCATAATATATACCCATATTTTGTATATTCATTTAGTCAAACCTCGGCTATTCCTTCCGGTCCCTGTCCGTATTTCAAGTGCTCATTCCAGGGTTCAGTAGGGTCGCATTCCGGGTAACTTTGAGCCTAGCCTATACGGTGCGAGCAGCCTAAGAGCTATTCTAAAAAAAAATTAGATATAGATGAAACGATTTGTGCTTCTATTTGAACATAAACTTTGGATTTGTTCTGTTATTAGTTCTTCTGTTTGTACAGCTTGTCCAATCTTGCCCTTGTGGTTTCTGCGTGCAACTGTAGTGAGACATTCTCCACGGTCGGCAGGCAAGACACATTTTTAAGGGGTGTGTGCTTGTTGATTCTATCCGTACAACCAACAACACCACAACTAGAGTGGAGGGATATTTGAGTAGTAGTCGGTACAGCATCCAAACCACAATCAGGTCTGTGTTTGTGTTGAGATTTGTTTATTTTCCGAGAATCCGATACTAGCATTTGTTTGCAGTAGTGTTGTGATTGCTTTTTTATTAAAGTGTCGCAAAGGTTGAAAATATCCAATTTTAAACAGTCTATTACAATGTACAACCAGCCTGAAACCAACAGTACGTCGGGTTTATTTTATAAACCCAATCAGGGGGATTTGCCAGCTCCTCAGCAGCAACAATACTTTGGTTTCTATAAACAACCAGGTAGTCAGCATAGTGCTCAATCTTTGGTATCTAATGGCTCGGGTTCTGCTTACCCGCCAAGTGTTCAACCACAACAGCAGGTGCCAGCATCTCCTACAGCTCAACTTCAAAGTCCATATTTACAGATGCCTAGTCCAAGTCAGAGTAGTGTGAATTCTTCATACAAACAGCAACAGCAGTATGAGATGCTGCAACAGCAACAGCAGCAGCAGTACCAACAGCAGCAATATCAACAATACTATCAGCAACAACAGCTTCAGCAACAACAGCAACAACAGCAACAGCTGCTACAACAACAAGCTCAACAGCAGGTTCAAGCTCAACAGCAAGCCCAAGCTCAAGCTCAAGCCCAAAACCAAGCCAAATATTTCCAACAGCAACAAGTATTGCCACAGCATCAACTTCCTGTCCAAGGAAGAACCTCTCAACCAAGATCTCAAAGTCCGCAGCTATATTTCCAGCAAAATCAGCAGCAACAAAAAGTTCAAGTGCAGCTGAATCCTGCGGCAAAAGAGGCAAGAGACGCAGATTATGTCATGTTTGAACGTCATCCTGAACTATTCAACAGATCTACTCAAGAAAAAGCTGCTGCTGTAAAGCTGCGAATAGAGCACTTCTTTAATATCAATGTCACGCACGCAAAAGAGCGAAGCCAAAGACGTATGGAAGTAGAATCCAAACTACAAAACGAAAGAGGCTCCGAAGAACGTAAGAATAGAAACCTAGCATCGTTAGGTAAGAAAGAGTCCAATTTCTTGAGATTGAGGCGAACTAAACTCTCACTGGAGGATTTCATAACAGTCAAAGTTATCGGTAAAGGAGCATTTGGTGAGGTTAGATTGGTTCAAAAGAAAGATACCGGCAAAATTTATGCCATGAAGACATTGCTTAAAAGTGAAATGTATGCCAAAGATCAATTAGCACATGTACGTGCAGAAAGAGATGTTCTTGCTGGTTCAGACTCTCCTTGGGTAGTGTCATTGTATTATTCTTTCCAAGATGCTCAATATCTATACTTGATTATGGAATTTTTGCCTGGGGGTGATTTGATGACAATGTTAATCAAATACGATGTCTTCTCTGAAGACATCACCAGATTCTATATTGCTGAGTGTGTTTTAGCAATAGAAGCAATCCATAAACTTGGATTCATTCATAGAGATATCAAACCTGACAACATTCTGATCGACAAAAGTGGTCATATCAAGATGAGTGATTTTGGTCTGTCTACAGGGTTCCATAAGACACATGACTCTACTTATTATAAAAAGCTATTGGAGAATTCTGGCAATTCCAATGGTAACAGCAGTAACAGCAATACTATAAACACATCTTCCTTGGCTACAAGATCGAGGAATTCAGTCAATGTGGAAGCCATCCATTTGACAATTTCAAACCGACAACAAATATCTACGTGGAGAAAGTCTCGGCGATTAATGGCTTATTCAACAGTAGGCACTCCGGATTACATTGCTCCAGAAATCTTTGTTCGTCAAGGTTATGGGTTGGAGTGTGATTGGTGGTCTTTAGGGGCCATTATGTTTGAGTGTCTGGTTGGCTGGCCACCGTTCTGCTCGGAAACTCCTCAAGATACCTATCAAAAGATTATGAACTGGAGAGAAACATTGATGATACCTGACGATGTACATTTGTCGCCGGAAAGTGAGGATTTGATTAGAAGATTGCTGACGTCAGCAGAATCTAGACTCGGTAAAGGTGGAGCAGATGAAATCAAAGCACATCCATTTTTCAGAGGCGTTGATTGGGGTTCAATTAGAGACTTTAATGCTCCATTTATTCCAAAGTTGAGTTCAATCACAGATACATCATATTTCCCTACCGAAGAGCTCGAACAGTTGCCAGAAAACCCTGCCATGGTCAAGGCTCAAGAACAATTGTTGGATTCATCTGTATCTAATGGTGATACCCCACGAGAAGATCTGCCATTTATTGGATATACTTTTTCGAGGTTTGATGATTTGACTCGAAAGAATGCTCTATGATGAAAGAAAGAAAAAAAGAAAAAAAATCACTTTATCTGCTATATAAAAAGCATGTATATAGAAGTTTTTAATTCCAATATATATATTTTTGGTTTTTTTATGTTAATATAGAATTTCTTGATCTTATCATATCGGCTATCATAATGTGTCACATTTATTC